>JAPMJR010000029.1:1113360-1460860 GCA_029783895.1 Triplophysa bombifrons | reverse complement strand
GAAAAGAGTAGATTAGATAGAGAGAGAGAGAGAGAGAAAGAGCAGATTAGAGAGAGAGAGAGAGAGAAAAAGAGTAGATTAGATAGAGAGAGAGAGAGAGAAAGAGTAGATTAGATTAGATAGAGAGAGAGAGAGAGAGAGAGAGAGAGAGAGAGAGAGAGAGAGAAAAGAGTAGATTAGATAGAGAGAGAGAGAAAGAGTAGATTAGATTAGATAGAGAGAGAGAGAGAGAGAGAGAGAGAGAGAGAGCATCAGCATGTCTGTCATCTATCACGAGTCCATCTGTGTGTGCTGATAAGAGTGGAGATGCTGCTCGGCGAGCTGTGGGCGACTCACTTCCATGCTTTAGAAAGTGAAATGTGATAAAATTAGTCTCATTACACTTTGAATCTGGTTAAATGTTTGCTTTAATAGAATCTCCAGTGGCATACGTGAACGTCAGCAGTTGTGAGAAGAGGACCGATAGAGAGCTCTTCTCAGACACCTGTTCTTTCTCAGCCGTGCGTCCTCTGAAATGAGAGAGTTATTCACTGAAATAAACTGTGTTATGTGACAAAAGAGCGCAGCGCACCGCACAGCTCAACCCTTTTGAAGAAGGATCATTATATTTCTCAAAGGAGAATTACATGCAGGTATGTCGCAGAGCTTCTTCAGTGCCCTTTACTTCTGCTCGGGGTTCTGAAGAAATCCTGGATGGATTTGACGCTCAGATCATGTGGTTTGTGGGGACCTCACACAGACAAGTTGCTTACGAATGTTTCAAAGCGCCGGCGGTGTGAGAAGGCCCCGGACACTTGACAAATGTTCACATCACTGTAAGACATCACTGTGACTGTTCACTCTACGCCGTGGACAAATAGACCGACCGTCACATTCGTCTCAGCTGAGAAAAGCCTTTTCTCTCTGATGGACACCGCTGAGTTATGAAATGGATATGTGTACATTGTAAGAGCATGTCACGGACACTCTTGTGCCAGTAAGTAACCACAAAATGGAAATTACAAGCGGAAAAAGTGGATGATGGCAAACACACAGATATTCTTCAGCCACTCTTCATGGCTTTTCTTCACTATAAATCAAACTGGCCACTTTATTTGAAAATCCATTCAACACATGATATAATATTTAATTTGACACATTTCTCTGACGAAGTATGCTTCTCTGTGGTTTGAATGTGAGGCACGACTTCGCTGTTAACTGTGTACTTCAGATTGAGGGACATGACATTCACAACACAAAAGCTACGACTTCAAAATCATTTCCCTTTACAAGAGGAAACTGTGAATTTACTGGTGTAATAGTTGATAAATTGATCTTCTTTTCTGTATAAGTAGTGTTTTAAAACAACGGTTTCTAATGACAGTGATTTCAAAGCATTTGATGGAGGCTGTACAGGACCTTGTGAAAGAGGAGGAATGCTAATGAGCTCATTCTGTGGTGTTGTCATGTTCTCAAATGGCAGACGGACAATACGGGTGCTCGGGATGGTATCCAAGGTCGATGCCCCTCCTAACAGCTGGGATTCAGATGGCCTTCTCACGCGCACAATGCCACTGCTGATGCAGGACTGCGTCCACTGTTAGCCGGGTCATTTCAACAAAACCATAAATTACCATGAACTGTAAAGCCTGTCATTTCTCCGCTTTAAAAAGAAGGTTACATAAAAGGTTTCCGGCTAATATAAACAGTCTCAGCTGCTTGCCAGGAACGTTTAAACGGAACAAAAGCTCACACGAGGTCATACTATAATTTACGTCTCGCCGTATCAATTTAATTTCTTCGGTGAAGTCTGATTTACAAGGTTCTGTTAATATTATAACAACAGTTTCAAAAGTTCACGGATGTGAGGCGAAGCGACACGATCCACAGCTATTATACACAATATGAGCCATTGTCCAAATATCTGTGATCAGGCATTATCCTCTCGGCTATTAATAATTCAACCTCATCCAGCTTAGACACTTCAAAAAGAATTGAATCGAATGACATGAAGGAGGAAATAAAGGCTTGATGAATAATAAATGCACATGTCCCAGATTTCACTTCTTTTAAAACACAACAATGACCATCTCGCAAAATAACTTTATTTTCAAAAAATTGCAAAAGCATCACTACTATTATTCCAAATAACCCCAGACAGAGCTCCTGTTGAAGGCCTGAGATTCTGGAGTCTGTGTGGCTTTGTGATGTTGAACACAGTCTCTCAGTGGGAGGGGACCGTTGATGGACAGACTGTTCTTGTTCATTGCCACCCTGATTCCATCTGTTGCACATTTGGAAAATCCGTTCCTGCCGTGTTTTGATAACCTGCCAAGCACTTCCCATACAGCAAATCTTGTCGATGTTCGCAATAGGCCTTTATTTATAAAAAAGAAATCAACCCGTCCTTTTCTCGCCATGTGGTAATTCTGTGGAGAAGGACTGATAGAAAATCAAACCTTCTGTGTTTGCTCAACACCTCCCTCTGCCATTGGTGGAAAAAAACAGGTGTTCCCGCCCAAAAACTCACACTAATGGTTGAGCTGGTTGAACGTTCCAGTAGAATCTCTATAACATGTATTAACTGTGACAAAGAAAACTATTAAAGTGAGGATTTTTTCTCACTTATTGTTATTCATCATGGGAAACTCCAGACAATGAAACTATAAAACAAACAGTGTTTTAAAACTGAACCCATGAGATATGAAATACTTGTTATAAAACGGTCAGTTCTGGTCCTTGATTCTGATTGGCAGAGCGGAGTTCTAAGCCGTTATAAATAGCACCACATAGCCTAAATATCATATTATTTACTTTATTTATGAATCCTTGCTAAGCATATGTAGTAACCGTTTTATAAAAGCAATAAGCCCTGCGAAGCTTTGTGTTACAGTGCATTTTATAACAGCTACATGGTTTTAATGACTCCCTTACACCGTGTCCTAACCAAACGCAACGCGTCATAAAAGGTATCTTTTCCATGTTAATCAGAGGTTTTGTCCTAACCAGCCATGACAGGACTACGCAACGGCCATTTCTTTTTCAGAAAACGATTTTATTTCTGCGACATCCCGGCTGACAGCTCCGCCAACACAACGATCTCATTCGATGTAAGTTCTGCACCTCATGAATATTAATCACAAACATGAATGAAGACAGGCTATATGAGTTTGATTACAAATGTTTAAATTCTAAAATTATAGGATAGCGTCTGGTGAGACATAATGAAGTCATAAAAACAGGACTCATTTCTCTTTGTGCAGTCTTTCAGCTGCAGCGTATGAGGCTGAGTGGACAGAGAAAACCTGTTCTGATTGGCTGTGTCTTGTGATTGATGGTCACGCTCCCCTTTTCACGTTCGGTATGGACAAACAAATTGCATATCTCAGGAATCTAATCGCCTTGTGTTTGGTTAGGATGTGGTGATAGCTGTTATAAAATGCACTGTAACCCACCGCTTCACACGGCTTATTGCTTTAAAAGTGCCTTAGCATTAAGAGAATGCATTATTTACAGATACTGTATTAGGACAAAATGTGTCATCAGAGCAGCACTCGATCTCAGCTCACACAACAATAATAATTTACAATGCAACGCTTCATCCACATATGGCGCTACAGAGATGAGAGACAGAGTTCACTAGCATTAGCCATTAGCTTCTATTGTCTAATGTGATGGACTGAGTAGCTAACACCTCATAACAGGACGTTTATGAAGGAGCTTACATGTACGCTGAATGTTTCAAGCCTTTGTTAAATGTACACGCGGCTCAAAGCCCTTGTTTGATCTTGTCCTTCAGATGACTGGGCAATCACGCCGAGCGCCTCACAGTGCCGATGCGAAACACATGACCTAAATGCTAAAAAAAGCAAAGGTGCGCGTGGCCTGTCAGCCCCAATTTAATGCTCAGCTAGACTGCGCGTTGAGACTCACTCCTGATTCACGGGGCCTTGAGATGCCATTATTATATTATTATATCTAGATTATGTTAACAGCAATCTACACAGGTACCGCCGGCAAACATCAGAACATTAATGTCTTTTAGGGTGATTGAACTTCTGGATTACTGTGCTAATGTCAGGATCACCTACAGAAATGAGCTCGCTACAGGAAAGGTCTCTGGTTATTATGTGGAAACAAATACGGATAAGACTGGCAGAATATGCACTTCTTAGCCGTTTATTCACTTGAAATGAAGAAACGGTGACACGACTGTTTTGTTGGGTCATCTGTGATGGGGATTGAGTATGTCTCTGTGAACGGTCTTAGCTCACTTCCTCTTCTTTGTCACAGAATCGGCTCCACTGCTCATGAACATGAATCCACCTGCAGTCTGTATATTCATCCATTTTAAAGTGTAATGAAGGCGACTGTTTGACTGGACACACCGTATACTTCAGTTAACTGCTGATCATGAGCAACCTTGAGCACATTTGTAACACTCTGGTTAAAGGTTCTGTCGATCATATCTGGACTGTTGAAGTGACTGTAGTATCAGGGTTGATATTAAAATCCTTACGTATAATACTCTGAATCCACGTGTGTAAAGTTACATTTCCAGTATGTAGCTTCTTGGAGGATCTATTGACCGAAATGCAATTTAATACATAACTATGTGTCCAGAGGTGTAAAACGAGCTTACATAATGAAGCGTTATGGTTTTATTACCTTAGAATGAGATCTACATACCCCGCTGGTCCCCTTACATGGAATGTTGTTGACATGTTGTCATGTTGTTTCTACAGTAGCCCTGAACAAGAAATACACAGTATAACAGTAGGGGAGCGTGGGGTGGTTTGTGCCAGGGGGGAAATAGTTCCACCCCTTGTTTCTGGAAAACCATAGAAGAAATTGGTCATGTGACCACATAATTTTGAAAAGCCATCCTTTTACTCATCCTCCAAAGAAGAGAGACACATGGCATGACAAGTAAGCACATTTTAGCTAAAAAAACTGTTTTTTTTCCTTTGAAAGTAAAATTTCTATGGTCAAGGTTTTTTAAATTGTAGTGTCTGAACAATTATAGACAAGTTTGAAAAACATCTCAAACATGTTTTAGTGCTTTAGCAGGCTACACAATGAGTATATACAGTTAGCATGATGTAAGCTCTTGACTGCTGGATCATGCTAGTTTTTAAAACTTGTGGGTGTGGGGTGATTTGTGCCAAAGGGGCTGGGTTAAGTTGTGCCAGTGGCACAACTCACACCCACTTATGATTATTGTCAACATATTATTAATTTGTAATTGGACATTGTACTCTTACATTTTAACACTTAAACCATGTGATATTCTGAATTTTAGACCAAAAAACATCATGCCACGCACTTATAAACGGAAGACAGACAGGGCTTCAACTCCTCTTGTGGAGCTGGACAGAGCAGTGAAAGAGGTGCAACAGGGAAAGACCATACGTCAGGTGGCAAGGGAGATGAAGATCTGCAGGATGACCTTGAAAAGATTCATGGAGAAGAAAAAGATAGGAGAAGTAACAAAGACAGGGTAAAAGAGAACAGGACTTGCCAACCAAGTCTTCAAAGAAAACATGGAGACAGAGCTAACAGACCATATAAAGGCACTAGCAGCGATGTTTTACGGCATAAATGCCATGAAATGCCATGAGCTGGCTTTTGAGTATGCACGAAGAAATGACATTGATACCCCTGCCAGCTGGATCAGAGAGAAAAAAGCAGGTTAGGTTAAGTGTGCATTTATTAAGAAAAAGTTAGAGGGAACATTGATAAATATTTTCCCAGGACATGCTCATTATCAGTTATCATCATGCACATCCTAAAGAAAAGCTTAATGCGGTAGGCTTATTTAGCAAATAGCTTTACCTTATGTAAAATCTGAATGTAAACTGAATATGGTATTTAAAAAGACACCCTTTACGCTAATAAACTATTAGCCTTTTCTATGACTTGATTGGTTCACAGCCTTTAAAAAACCTAACTACTTGTCATGCCATTTTTTTGTGTTTTCTCAAAAACTACAAAATATGACCGTTTCCAACAGTTTAATAGGGTGACAATATCTAAATAAACCTTAAATGAGTAATTTTGTATTGAATTTGTCTTGCTTTCATATAGCACTATAGTTCATAACATTAAAATGTTCTGTTTTACTTAAGAAATCTCTGGCACAATTTACCCCAGCGTATTCTCCCCAAAGGCACAACTTACCCCGCATCAGGGTCAAGTTGTGCCGCAAGACCACTTTTTCCCCAAAAGCTATATTTCTGAAACAACTTATTTCAGATCCAAAGTTATTGTTCTAGGGGATGCACCACATCCTGAAATATATATACAGTCGTGGCCAAAAGTTTTGAGAATTACATAAATATTCGTTTTCAAAAAGTTTGCTGCTAAACTGCTTTTAGATCTTTGTTTCAGTTGTTTTTATGATGTACTAAAATATAATTACAAGCACTTCATACGTTTCAAAGGCTTTTATCGACAATTGCATGACATTTATGCAAAGAGTCAGTATTTGCAGTGTTGGCCCTTCTTTTTCAGGACCTCTGCAATTCGACTGGGCATGCTCTCAATCAACTTCTGGGCCAAATCCTGACTGATAGCAACCCATTCTTTCATAATAACTTCTTGGAGTTTGTCAGAATTAGTGGGTTTTTGTTTGTCCACCCGCCTCTTGAGGATTGACCACAAATTCTCAATGGGATTAAGATCTGGGGAGTTTCCAAATTTCAACATTCTGGTCCCCGAGCCACTTAGTTATTACTTTTGCCTTATGGCACAGTGCTCCATCGTGCTGGAAAATGCATTGTTCTTCACCAAACTGTTGTTGGATTGTTGGAAGAAGTTGCTGTTGGAGGGTGTTTTGTAGGGATGAGCGAGTACAGCATTATCTGTATCTGTATCTGTATCTGTTAACCATATGAATTATCTGTATCCGTATCTGTACTCGAACTGGGCGGGGCCTAACAAGGAAGTGGGGGGGATTTAACCCGGAAGTGGGTTGGGTTGTCTTGAGATGGGCGGGGCTTTAACCGGTATGTAATTTTAAGCATGCAATTGATTTGGGTTGATCAGAAATTGTTATATTTATTGCTGATTATAAAACTATTTACATGACAGCATCAGCATGGTTTTGATCACAATATAACAAACGAACTATATACAGAACAAGTTTTGCAACAATGAATACAACACATGCGGTTGCAATTATGAAGTAAAATGTAATGAACAAGAGTTTTCATCTCAACGTAGCTTTATTTTTTTAACTTTAAATTAAAAACTGGTTAGAGGCAGCTGACGGTTTAAAAAAGAAAAAAAAACTCCGACAGGCGGAGACTCAACGCGAGTCGCATTCTACCAAGCAGCACGTCTGAACAAACCCCACGTTTATCAAAACTCTACTGGTTAATAAGTAAGTACTACAAACCGAAGTAAAAAAAACGAACCTGAAGCTGAAGAGACCTAAACGTTAACGGAAAAGACGCGCGAACCTGAGTGACTGAGGGAGAGACAGAGAGCTGCGGACACAGTCAGCAACACAATACATCTGTATGTGTGTAGGGGAGGGGCGCTGTGACTATCACAGAACGCAGACACAGTCAGCTACCCAATGAGGATTTTTATTCAATCCGAGCACAGATATTGACTCGTATTACTCGTATGATACTCGTACTCGGCGAAAGTGCTTAATCCGTACCGGATACTCGTTTCAGCCGAGTATCCGGCTCATCCCTAGTGTTTTGGTACCATTCTTTATTCATGGCTGTGTTTTTGGGCAGAATTGTGAGTGAGCCCACTCCCTTGGATGAGAAGCAACCCCAAACATGAATGGTGTTAGGATGCTTTACTGTTGGCATGACACAGGACTGATGGTAGCGCTCACCTTTTCTTCTCCGGACAAGCCTTTTTCCAGATGCCCCAAACAATCGGAAAGGGGCTTCATCGGATAATATGACTTTGCCCCAGTCCTCAGCAGTCCATTCACTATACTTTCTGCAGAAGTTCAATCTGTCCCTGATGTTTTTTTGGAGAGAAGTGGCTTCTTTGCTGCCCTTCTTGACACCAGGCCATCTTCCAAAAGTCTTCGCCTCACTGTGCGTGCAGATGCGCTCACACCTGCCTGCTGTCATTCCTGAGCAAGCTCTGCACTGGTGGCACTCCGATCCCGCAGCTGAATCCTCTTTAGGAGACGATCCTGGCGCTTGCTGGACTTTCTTGGACGCCCTGAAGCCTTCTTTACAAGAATTGAACCTCTTTCCTTGAAGTTCTTGATGAACCTATAAATTGTTGATTTAGGTGCAATCTTAGTAGTCACAATATCCTTGCCTGTGAAGCCATTTTAATGCAACGCAATGATGGCTGCACGCGTTTCTTTGCAGGTCACCATGGTCAACAATGGAAGAACAATGATTTCAAGCATCACCCTCCTTTTAACATGTCAAGTCTGCCATTCTAACCAAATCAGCCTGACATAATGATCTGCAGCCTTGTGCTTGTCAACATTCTCACCTGAGTTAACAAGATGATTACTGAAATGATCTCAGCAGGTCCTTTAATGACAGCACTGAAATGCAGTGGAAAGGTTTTTTGGGGATTAAGTTCATTTTCATGGCAAAGAAGGACTATGCAAATTATCTGATCACTCTTCATAACATTCTGGAGTATATGCAAATTGCTATTACAAAAACTTAAGCAGCAACGTTTCCAATTTCCAATATTTATGTAATTCTCAAAACTTTTGGCCACGACTGTACATTCTTAAGTTGAAGGCATTACGGTCATGGGTTCGCTTTAAAGTCACGTTGAGTAAAAACTAGCACAACTCACCCCACTTTCCCCTAATGTGTAACAGAAAGAAATATGTTATCTCATTTGGGAAAGAAGGGGAAACGCATCTGAATCAGAGTTTCAACATTTTATGCTAATATAAATAACTAACTTTGTTGCACATTCGCAGCCAACACTTATAGCAGACAGACAGCTGACAGTAAATATCTAATGGAAAAGCTACAGCTCACATACAATATCACTACTAAAACATAACCAAAATACTAATGTTTTGCAGACCTGTAGTTTTGAGTTTTGTTTCTTTTCCCAAATAAATGATTAAATGTTCCTTTTTGTCACTACCGAAACAGTTTTTGTCACTACCGAAACAGTTTTTGTCACTACCGAAACAATTTTTGTCACTACCGAAAAAAAATTGTCGCTACCGAATTTTTTTTGTCACTACCAAAACAATGATACCCAGTGGTACATTTCGGTTTTCACTGTTTAGGTAGTGACAATTTTTGAATATTTTTGACCCTAGCTCAAAGATGCAAATCAGCACATGGTTAGTAAACACAGTTCTGAACACACAAAAACTACATTTTATGGAACAACACCCAAAAACGTTTGCTTAATTGCAGAAAAAAGATGTTTGGTAGTGACATTCCATAAAGTTACACGATATTTTCCGACTTTTGAACACATTTACTTGATAAGACTCCATGATACCCACCATGTAGAGAGAGGGACACAATAATGTGTTTTCATAAATTGAAATATAGGGGTTTGGGACACCCATCTCCCAATTGAAATAACCCAATAAATTATCATATTATATACATTAACCTTACTGAAATTATATATCTTATTGTGGGTTTCGAAGGACGATTGAAGGATCTTGAGAAGATTTGAATCATTTAATGCTTTTTAAACTGCTGTGGGACAGCGGTTTGCACGAAATCTGTAGTATTGCCCATAACTGTCTTCAGGTTGTCTTTGTCATGATGAACAGAAAGGAATATATTTGAAAGAATGTTAGTAACCAAAAAGATCTCATCCCCCATTACCGCCATAGTAGGAACAAATAAATACTATTGGAGTCCATGTGGGGATGAGATCTGTTTGTTTACTCACATTCTCACAAATATCTTCCTTTGTGTTTAACAGAACAAAGAAATCTATACAGATATTGTGTAATGATGACAGAATTTTCATCCTTTTAATCCTCTCTCAGCCTCCGTAGTGCTTTGAAAGGGATGGGGGGTTGAGTGAGAAGTTGGTTGCAAATGATTTTTCAACCGTATTCTGCTGTTTAATGCAGTACAAACAGTTCAGTAAAGAGAGAATGTAAAGACCTCTGCCGGCTAGATGTTCCGTGTGTTTCTTCTCACTTTGTCTCTGGCTTCAGAGGAGTTAGCCAACATGCTGACCAGCACTTTCTGCACTGTCAGAAGCCATCAGTGTCTGTGCAGTTAATGGAGAACACAAAACCTGTTTAAAAGCTACATTTACCACTTGGCTGATTCCATTACATTGTGTAATTTCCAGGTGTCACATCTCCCCTCCACATGTCTGTCTCAATGCTCCCTCAGCAGACCCTGATTAGTCAGACTCTACTGACTCCCTAAAGCCAGAGAAACCCACCAGCAGGATGAAACGCTGTGCTTTCTCTCACGTCTACAGCTCTTCCTGCTGAAATGGAAAACAGATTTTTGAAGCTTTTCCAATGATACCACTGACAGGACAGAGAAACCACTGGGTTAAAGTAATGCCATGTCCATAGTTTGAGAGGAGGTCTCGAACTCTACTGATAGAAAAGTCTGAATTAAATGTTCTTATCAAATTCACATCTGTATGCTTTCCAAATCCAAGATTGGTCTTTAATAATTGTCTCATATGTGTCACTTTTCATTTCTCATAAACGTTTTAGAGAAATATCTAAACAGAATATTTGAAAGAATCCTTACTCCATGAATTCAAGCACATGTTCTTCTGGGCACAGCTAACGTGACTTCAGATCCCCATCATGGAGTTCACATAAATGAGTTTCCATAAATTCATGTTCAAAGGGGATTTTTAATCAAGTTGCTGTAGAATGAATTAAAAACAACAGTCTGTTCCTCAACAACGCTTCATGGGATGTTCCAGACACGTACTGTCATGTAACATCACTTTTGGAAATGTAGGTTAGATATTCAGTTTTCTCAGCACCATCTGTTCAGGTGAGCAGAAAGCCAGATGTACCGAGTTGTTTCACGTTCAGGTCGAATCACTGACAGCACCTGGCTTGGAAATCAATACTCCGTAAAATCCAATCAAGTGGATTGTTTGATTTGCGGCTTCCCAATTCACCAGACCCATCAGAACATTCAGAAGAAATAAAGAGCCGTGGTTTGACCCACAGGGCAGGACCTTATAGAATAGATTTAACCCTATTGATCCCATGATTTTCATTTATTCATAAGTAATATGCAGGAGCCGGTGGTCTCTAAAGAACTGTTTTCTGATCAATGCATGAAATATCAAACGCAATCAATGTGATGAAGGAGATTTTCCGAACTAGACAATGGATTTACATCAGGATGTTTCTGCAGCCGTGGGCTCATTGATGCTCAGAGCGAGCTCCTAATGGCCGAATGGATTGCCATTTGGCTCATCATTGCTATTGAACAGCCGTGAGACGCAGCGTTCCCACTTGGATTTCGGGAAGGCCAATCCAATTCAATTCAACTCAAACAGCAACATAAAGGAAATCTGAGATTAGGGAAACCAATAATCGCTTTTCATTACAAATATAGTCAAGGGACAAATATCTTTTCTTTAAAACTTGACAAAAAAATTGCTACTAATGCAATTATTTGTTAATATATCACATTGTCTTTCTCTTGATCTTGCATGAGATTGTATCTTTTTCCTTTCATTGATGGCTGTGCATAAGAAGCTCTTTGGTCTAATTCACATGCCATTAAGATTAATGGGGAAGATTATTCTCTTCACAAATGATAGACCTTTGAAGTAGCTCAGATTCGACAGCACCTGACTTTGTGATTAGTAACAAATATGGAATAGAGTATTCCAGAAAGCAGTGTTACAGAATTGTCTTTTGTGTTTCATGGTCTCTAGTTGGTGATGGTCAACCTGAACAAACTGCTCATTTACTGCTCGTGTTCTACAGTTTTGAACTGAAAATATGGAGTGAACGTCTAAGTGGAGACCCGATTGAGACACATGTGAAGTATTGACTTATTAAAAACTAGGCCGATGAGGCACCTGAGCATCTGTCTGGGATTGTTTCTCTGGGATTTGACTGACAGACCAGAGTCAGTTAGAGGTTACTGAAGTATGTCAGCGCTTGTTGGTCTTGTCTCTCTCTCTCTCTCTCTCTCTCTCTCTCTCTCTCTCTCTCTCTGCAGGTCCTGAGCCTGCTGATGTGAGCGGCAAGCTCTTTACATCTGTCTGTTTTAACAGAGCGAGGCGGCACGCTCACCGATCCCCACGGGAGGCTGGGAAACAGAAAACCTCCTTAACAAAGCAGCTCTCTGCAGCAATAAAGGCGGAATAATAACACGGCCGTGTGGAGGGGGACTGTGTTAGCTTTTATTGCTGCCAATCTCCTCTGGTGCAAATTGCAGGTCAAACAGGTTGATTTGCAGGTTGACCCGTCCCTCCCTGCCTGACGCCTAAAGCCGACTGCCGGGGAAGTCTATTAAATACACTTAAAAAGCCCCTGATGGCTTTCTTGCTTTAGTTGTAGTTTAATTGCTGCCAGGCTGCAAATGAATGTCCGTCACAAACTAATTAAGCCTTTAGAGACCAACAATCACATTCCACCGCACTATGAAGATTCATCCTGTGCTGTTCGCCATGTGAATAGGAAACCCCTGGAAGTCCATTTATTTGAGGGAAAGTAATAAGGACGGATGATCACTAAGACTCAAATGCGTGCGTGTTTTTCCATGCGGTGATGCATTTCCTATTGAAACAGGATGTTGGGCTGTGTAGGGCTTTTCACTTTTTGAAATTATTTGCCACAGGTACTTCTGTTGCTCAGCTGGTAAAGATGTGGATAAACATGGATAAAGGACCATGCAAAAAATTCATACATTGCAAATAAATGAACTCGCATTTTGGTTCCGGGAGGCAGAGCAAACGAGTGATGGCAGATTGAAGATAAAGTGTGTGTCAGATGACCCTAAATGACTTCATTGAATCCATTACACTCAAAATAATGCTGGGTTGTTTTTAACCCATGGTTGGGTAAAACAAGTACAAAACCAACCAATGTTGGAGAATAAATGAACATGCTGGCATTGTTTTGTGGTCCCCATGAGGAAAAGCTCTTATAGGAAAGGCCAGACTTGACCTGATCTGATGAATTAGATGGGTGAAGATCCCACAGACGGACTCAAATCATATCCACAGGCGTAAACACACATGGGCATGAGCTCTACGGACTTCAAGCAAGAGGGTCAGCAATCACCCAGTAGCCCTAGCAACCATTCACCTTAGCAACAGCATAGCTCTGCCCTGGCAACCACCCAGAACACCCTCGTGTTTGGCAGCAAGTTTTGCAAGGGCAAGCAGCACTCACATTTTCTTTCGGAAATATATGATATTCTAGTCGGTTAATAATATCTCTCCTCTCTGTGCCGTCTCGGTTACATCAGCAGAAAAGTCCTCGCAAAGGTCAAGAACGTTTTTACATTTCTTCTGAATAATATGTGCACAGTAAGAAGCGGGACCTTCCTTAATTTGATTTAATGTTGTCTGTGAGGTGGCGATGTTTCTTGCTTAAACCTGAACAGCATTTCTGAGCTTCACAGAAAGAACCGCTGGCTTTCCTTTCCCTGTGGGAATATGACTGGACGCTGCCCCCAACACTTGATTTCCATTGACAAACTATGATAAATGACCGGAGTCTGTATCCTCCAGCTACTTTCACTCTTTAGCCAAACAACAGAGGCTCCTCTTAATGGCATTTATTGCCCTAGCACTTATATTTGAGTGCATTAGCCAGCGGGTTGAAATGAATATTCATAGGCACTGAGAGCACATATTCATCACTGAATGTGTGAGTTGGTATGTATCTCTACTGCCCCCTAAATGAATGTGTTTGTCTCAGTGTAGAAACACAGAAACATTCGGGCTCTTTGGAGCGCCCTGCGGCTTTTCCCTAAAGTGTCTTTTGTGCCGTGCCCAACGTGTTCCAGTAATGTGTTAACATTTATTGCTGCATACTAAGGTAACAATGAAACACAAGGTCTACGACAAATACACGCCTGCTGTTGTCATGGTTTATGACTATCTTAACATTGATGTATTCACATGTAAAAATAAAAAAAAATGTAGTAATTACAGTAACATATACTTTATTAATATCAAGCTAGACGTCGGCCTATGTAGCTATAAACAAAGGACAAGAAAAGAGTAGACCGGTGTGCGTCTCTTTTGTTCAGAACTTGCTCAAGCAATATCAAATCAAGTCTTTTTTATTTTTATCAGGGGACTATAACCAGCGAGACAAAAGCAGAGCAGTGCAATTCAACAACTAACTCACACACAAAGACACATACTAGAACAACAAATCCCTGGAATAAACACCAAAACCATGAATTAATGTGAGTTAAGAAAAATAGAAATATGCCATAAAGGACATCAGTAATCCATGTTTTTTACACATCACACATTGGGCTAGATTTAGAGGTAGCACACATATTAACACAGGGCTGATTTCCATTATGAAGGTATAGAAGGTTTTTATTACATATTTAAACCACTAGTTTCTTTTATCTCTGACATTATTGAGGGTGTGTCTAGTGCTGAGACGGACATGTTAGACTCCTCCCAAATTATTGCAACAGAATGACGACCAGAAGATTTCTGTGTCGGGCGAGTTGAAACGTTTCTCACCACATTCACCGAGCTACATCTTGCAGCCAATTTCCATTTCCAAAGCTGTGCGGTAAACACAAGCTCTTGACTGCCGCCTCCGTCGCCAGTTTCTCCTACTGACACACGCCGCTCTGAAGTCTCTGACAGAAGCTCACAAACCCGTATTACAAATCACAGCGTGATACAGATGGGCTATTTTTAGGAGCTTGCCGTTTCTTTGACTGGAGCATGCAGAGACGATAGCTGATCAGTAAGGTGTCAACGCAGAGAGGTCTTCACATCATTTTTAACGTGAGTTGAGTTGGGGAGGTTTCAGAGAGGTGCTTTGCTTCAGTTCTGCTGGAATGCTTTGCTAAATGAAGCCTGAACTCAGCACTGTAATTAAATCAATAGTCAAACAGCGGGGGCCTGTAAGGGCCATGACCTCCCTTTTATAAAAGCCTGATCCAATTAAACACACCGGTTATGTGATGCAATACAGTGTGCCGTCAGGATGAAGGATTTGGGGATTTTGACACCTAAACCCTTTTGATTTGGTTTTGAACTGTGTGTACAAACTAGATTCCAGCAATGACAAGCTTATCTTTGTGTATAAATTAAAGTAACATATTCAACATACTGCATGCCAACTGTAAATCTCACATGTGATTTCATAAGTGCACTCCTTTTGTTTTTGCTTGATCATCTTTCTGTCTCTCCCTCGTGAAGAGATATGTGCAGCGCCGGTGATTATACAGTGCTCTTTTTCTCTCATCAGGGCCTCTTGAGTTCAGGCAATCAGCAGTGGTCCTTACCTGTGGTACCCAGCCCGTTTCCATGGCAACCGTCCTCACTTGATCAAACTCCTATTCATCGACTGACACTCCAATGACCTGTTAGTGCATCAGTGAAGTGTGGCCTTCTGGGTAAAAAACTTGCAATAGCACTTACTGTATCATTTCCATTTTACGGGCTTTACTGTGGACTTCAGTTTCAACTAAATGAAACTAAGCACATTTTAGACAAAAGGCATCAAAGGCACACAGGAACATTCCTATTGTAGGTACAGTTTTACAGTGACTGTTCACCCAAAATGAAAATTCTCACATCATTACTCATCCTCAGATTGTCTGAAAAATGTCTGTGTTCTGATGGACACACAGGAAGATATTTGGAAGAATTGCAGCTATTTTCATTTCTGGGACATCATTGACGACCAGAGTAGGAACAATAAAAAGAGGGAAATCTGCTCTGTCATACTGTCATTGAAATCTTGAGCGAGTCACATTTTTCTAGTTTTCTCTGCCCATGTTGACAGCTTTTCTATGAGAGAGTAAACTGTCTTAACAAGCACATCAGTTTGCTCAGCCATCCATCACGATCAGTTAAAAATATATTTAGATAAATTAGTTTTTAGCAATAATGTTACATTGAAGGCATAACCAACAGTTTGAAACCTCAGAACCCAAAATCAACCAATCATAGAAGATGCTGTTGTTACCATGGCAATGGGAGGGTTGTGGTGAAATTTGTTAGTGAAGGGAGGCTGATGTTCGTTCATGCAGGAGCTTGTAGGGCAGACACCAGGAGTCCATGTGCCCTGTAGATATGATGTCAGATCCTCCTCAAAAGCCACGACAAAGACGTACTCTACACTTGTCAAAGAGAAAAGGGGAAAAAACAAGAGGAGGGTCCCACAAATGATTGGAAGCCAACAGCCCAAGTCCACACAGGAATAATATCGTCGTCATAATGACGTCACTAGCCCAACACCATTGTGCAAAGCAAAACAAAAAAGAACCAAGAAACCACCAGGGGGTAGATAACAATAATAAAGTACCAGGCCAGTGTTTATAAAAGCACAACCTCCGTTCTGCATTCATCACTCTCAGTCCCCTCTGGGAGAGGAAGAGGGTAAAGGTGTACAGCTTCATCATTTCAGGGGCCTGGAGCGGCCCTGCAGGACAGACACACGGAGAGTCACAGGAGCACTGAAGCGTCGTTCCCCCCTGGGCCAGCAGCTGGACGGACCACCGGCAGGGAAGGAGAACATCACACACTGACTCCACTGACACATTCATTATCTTCACAAATGATCATTCATCCCTCCATCTGTTTCTCTGCACTGTGTGATTGGACTGGACTCCATGATGAATTACAGTCATACCACCTTCATGTGTTTGGGTCTGGTTTTGGAGTCCTACTAATGAAGGAGACGTTTCATTATTATTTGCATTATTTTGGGCTTATTTCATCTTTTGCTACGAGCAGAAGTGCATAAACGTGCCCTAACATTGGTCTTAATGACTTGCACCCGGTTGATGCCCATTTACTTCAAATCTAATGCCTGAATGATTTGAATGTGGACCAGTTCTTGAAGCTGGTGTGCGTCTCCAAAGCACATGGATCATCTCTCCTTCACATCCATTTGCTTTCTATCGTGCTCTCAACAACCGTAGCCTTGTTTTCTCAGATGCAGCATAAATGTGCAACAAAACAGGACTCGCACAGGGTCTTACATCAACCTACATAGCACCTTTTCCCAGATGACAGCATCCAGTGTCCTAGTTCATGCAGAGGCATAGACCGCCAGCAGACAGAGCAGTGAATCACGCTGGCGAAAGTCTCGCTCCTAATACAATATGACACGCTCTTACCCAACAGACCCACGGGTCACGTGTATGTGCTGTCCAGCTCTTTCACCTCACTCTTGCGGTCCATACACAGATCAGTTCAACTCAGCTCACTGGTGCAGCTGTTAGTCAGGCCTGAAGACCTCGGTGACTCCTGCAGCCAGTCCCAACAGGCCCCCCGACCGGGCCCAACCCTCACCGGCCAATCCACTCTGACAGAATAAGGGCCTGAGTCCTTACGAGTGCCTGTTTGTGCACCAGCAGTGCTGATTAACAGAAAACATCTTCATGTAAAACCACAAGCGTGGCTATTTTTGCCAACAGTAAACATACACCAGCAACCCGAGTGAAGATGCTTTAAATGAAACCTGGCCCGTGTTCAGTATGTAAACTGTGTGGCTCTGGAACAACGACCACTCCTCCCAGAACAAAAAGTGCAATTTAACACAAAAACACACACACCTCACAGTCCTGTCAAATATCAAAGGATAACTTTGGAGGATATGACTTTATTTAAAGCAAATGCCATATTTAATTCAAGGCATATACCGTACATATGAGGGGACAGACATACAGTCTCATGTCCTGTATTACATTTTTTTTACAAATTAATTTTATGATCTTTATCCTAAAGAGAGAAAAGAGACAATATGCACTTGAAAACAATTACTAAAGGCATCAAGCCCTAGAGATGCTGGATCAGTTATAGACTATCACAGTGGACAGTCAGTTCAACTAAGAGGTGAATCTCAGCAGAAAGTCGGCCATATTTGCTTCTTCACCTTTGGGTGGAGCCTTGGTTCCTCTGCCCCTGCCTTAAAAGAATATCTGCCTCCATGCTTGTATATCCCAATATGATTATGTGACAGGTGAGATGAGAGCCTTCCCAAAAAGCTAAATGTCTATAGGACCACACTTCAGACAGTAAGGGTGGCATTCACCCCAATGGAGGGGCTCAGAGATGACATATTTGTGTAGGCTAACCCGGAAGTAAAGTTACATCAAATGGTTGAGTTATGACGTTTTAAGTAAGCATAACTATCAAGTTTTTAATTTTTTGTAATCATTCATGTTAATTCCTCTTAATTTTGTACATTCAGTACGTAACTCCTTTTATTATTTGCAGTGAAATAAAAGGTCATCTAAAAACATTTCAGCTATATCAACAATTAACAATCATCCTTCACAGAGAGTGATGTAACACACGACTGCTACGGCACCTCTCACAAACTAATCATAAGCAACTCTCTTCTGAATGATGGTGACCCCAAAAGTAAAAAATACAACAAACTCCTCTAAATATCCAAAATAAATGAACATTCATTAACAAGGCTTTATCCTTCCTAAAAACTGACAATCATTATCAACAGTTCGTGTTGAATTAACTTGTTTAAATAAAGTGATAGTAACCGAAAGTAAGAATAAGTTACAGGAACCGTAAATAAATGTTGTACTAACTGAAATCTTTGATGACTTTGAACATTGGGGTTTACACAGCGATGGTTGGCTGCTGCTGCCGACAGGATCTGAAGCAGCGTCTGCTGTCCCAACCTGAACAAGGGTCCGATAAAAATTGACATTACAGATTAAACATTTCTATTTTAAATTCTTCTTGTTTTTCTTATTTCCCCATGCGTGTTCTAAAGTATCCACTACGTCTACGATTCCAACCGAATCGAGTCATTCATCATTTCACACTGGTCTTTCTAATCTACAGGATCACAACAGCATTAACATTCATCTCTCTGTTTATGTCTTATTAAACATGTGGCCTCTACTCAAACTAAGATCTAAAAGAATATTAAAATGGATTCATATCTCCTGACTGCCTTTGTGACTTTAATGTGTGTGTGTATCAAGACAGTCCATTAAACTTCTAATGTTTCCGTTTTAAACACTGTTAATTACTCAAGACCTGGTGTTCATCTTATGATTCTTCTTTTCTCCTGCGTTTCAAGTCGCTTTGTAGTTTAATGAAGATTCCCCCCCCTTAAAGTCGAGAAACAAATCACTCGTAGCTTTGTTCAATTGTACAGAACGTCTAAAATAATCTGGCTGCAAACAGAGCTGTAAGGCTTTGTTTACCAGGGAAATTAATCAGAATTTGTTTATCAGGAAAAACTGTTCTAATGCCTTATTCTCTTTGAAATAATGAACTGTGAGGAGATGAAAACAAGTCGTTTTCCTAATCCATTGCCTCTTTGCATTGCTCTATTACCCACGAGTGCACAAAGTTCTTATTTTTGTTTGTTTTGTATTTCGTCAGAAACTGATTTGCATGGTTTTGTGTCAATCTCTCGCCGCTGGGTCACTGCTCGTGCTTTGGGTTCATAGATCTTACAGGTACCTGCATCTCATCCCCATCACTGTGCTCGTGCTGAGGCGTCTGATCACTTCTCACCCTGAAAATATCCAACCGTGCTTCTTCATGACCACACTTTACAAACATGTGAACATCCAGTACTTTACCAATACTATTCACAGTAGTCAATGTACATCAAACGAGTCATTAACTCATCATTTCTTGTCACTTATATAAAACACATTATTTGACGTAAGACTGACAGTACAGTATAGAATGCAGTAAAACACATGAAAACTAGACAAAAGACAGTGGCAATCCCTGGGGTATATACTGTATCTGTTTGTTGAATACGGCGTTGTGCACCAAAAGCGAACAACAAAAAATGCTATTTTAATATACGGTCAGTTCTGCTCCTTGATTCTGATTGGTTGAGTCCAAATTTATAACTGCTGACCGCCTTACATAGCCTAAATATTACTTTAATGACTTTATTTTATAAACCTTGCTACGCATATGTAACAACCGTCTAATAAAAGCAATAAACAGTATGAAGCAGTTTGTTACAGTATAACAAGATTATTTTACTACTTTACGCCCGAAGATGTTATAAAATACACTGTAACCCACTACTTCACACGGCTTCACAAACCTCCATCCTAACCTTTATCTCCACAACACAATCCCAGATGGCCAGACAGCAAATCGCAAATCATTTTTATGATTGATTAAAATACTGATACTGGATTATGTAGTGTAGATTGTGAGTTTATGAATAAATAGTGCTCATAATTGGCTGTTGAAACAGTAAATTACAGTAGATTCATTATTCAAGTCTAAGCAAACTTTGAATACTTTTTTTGTTTGTTTGAAAGAAAATAGATTGTATTTATGTCTCAAAACTAATTTGAAATCTTAAAGCATACAGCTTCAGATGAAACGTTTTATGAGAAACATCCAATCTAATGGTGTAATATCACTCCTCAGCTTTCCACCAGGTCACTATAAGGCTTATTGAGTTCTGCGGCACTGTATGTCGGCAGGAATTTTAGCCAAAAGCATGTGTGTGTGTCTGTGTGAGAGAGACATATTAAAATCTAACAGGGTCTCTGCCATTGTGTCATATTCACAGGACTATTAGAGGATCAGACAGGTAAGGTGCAGATGAGTCAGTCTCACTTCTTGATAAATGAATAAGAATGAGGCCTGTACATGTGTTACCTGACTGAGGGCACCTCAAACATGGTTCTGCTAAATTGATTTAATGGCATATATTACCATCTCATCTACCACAGCGTTCCGAGTGCTTCATCTGAACAGACTTGTGCTGTTGCTCGAGTGCAAGGACTTCCTTGAAAAACTTGAATGTACTGTACAAATAAATAGACGAAATAATTGACCAAACAATTCTGTCCGTTTTGTGTTTTTCAGTATTTTAATGACTTTGGAAAGGTTAACTGAATGTTATGCAAGCCTAGCTTCATCACATAGACTTGAAAGTCTGGACTTCACAAGCTTAAACGCTGAGAATGACGGATCCTCTGGGGACGTGCCGACAGGTAATGTGGCATATTTTTTGAGATAGAGCGCTCTCATTACCTTTCACGGGCACTTTTAGCTATTACCTGGAGAACTACAGACTGTTAGAATAATGTTATCATGTATGTTGAATAAAATTGACCACTGTCAATCATCACTATGAAGCCTTTTCTCTTAGCACAGGATAATAAAAGGATAGTATAATTGACAGCGTAAATCTATGTTTATAAAACACTTAGCCTAAACTGAAGCTGTGAAAAAACACCCCGATTTATAACTGCTGACAACCTTACATACCCTAAATATCACTTTAATTACTTTATTTTATGAAACCATATGGAATAACCGTTTAATAAAAGCAATCAGCCCTGTGGACCATTTTGTTACTGTGCATTTTAGGAAGATTTTACTGCTTTATGCCCCTCAGCTGTTATAAAATCCACTGTAACACACCACTTCACAAGGGTTTTTGCCTTAATCACTCCTATTTGGTAAAAATATCAACTCACACACACAGCCAGAGAGTATAAAAGAGGTTTTTGACCATGTAGTAGTGAAATCATATTGTGTGGACTGATTAGTTTTGTGCCTCATTTGGTTTATGATCATTATACTGTAGGTGCTGTAGAAATATTTTCTTGATTCAGTCGCCTCACACCTGCAAAACAGCGACATCATTATATGTGAGTGCACCCTACGCAGGCTGTGACAACTGACAAACACATCAAATACTGCTCCGGACTCTTCCTGTGTGCATTCCATCAACTCGCCAAATGAGATATCGCTGAGGCGTTAATCTGTGTCCTGCTGCTTTCCTAAAAATGTCAATGAAAGCTTTGCAATTATTTTTGCATCGGTGTGTACAGAAAAGCTGTTTACACTGCGCGCAGAGCTCAAGACTTTACATTGTGTGTGGATATCAACATTTACAGCTGAAGACTTTCCAGCCCTGATAGCACACATACATCTGGTTTACATCTATTTGACGTCTGCATTTACATCTGCAAAACATCTGCAATATGTCTCTGAGATGTCTGCTGTCAAACGACACATAGACGCCTAGAAGACGTCTTTAAGATGTTTATGATTTAGAATGAATGTAAAGCTGCTCTTTCTAAGATGTTTAGCAGATGTTTTACAAAGCAGATCTTTAGCAGACGTATTACAGACGTTCAGACATCTACGAGACGTATTGCAGATGTGCAAACTATGTATTGCAGATGTAAATGCAGACGTCAAATAGAGGTAAACCAGATGGATGATGCTATCTGGGAGTGCTCTCAGATTTGAGGATTTTACAGTTCCAATGGATGAGTTTACAGTGTTGGACAGTTCAACCAGAGATTAAAATTCTGTCATCATTTACTCACCCTCAAGTTATTCCAAACCTGTTTACATTTACATTTAGGCATTTGGCAGACACTTTTATCCAAAGCGACTTACATTGCTTTATCCTATACATTTTACATAGGTATTTGCAACCCCTGGGCTCGAACCCACAACCTTGCGTTGTTAACTGAGTTGCGGGTTGAACTGTGAGCAGGAGAACACTGCAGGGGACAAGCAGATTAAAAAAAAAAAAGAACACTGAAAAGTTTGTGCGTAGGAACAATATGGCCCTTCTGAAAAGCCCACCATTTAGCCTTCAATCCACACGGGCACAGGATCCATGATGATGTCAGCAAATGAGATAAGAGACTGTGTTACCACGGTGACAAAAAATGCAGCTATTTGAGGCCGGAAGGATGAAAACCAAGGAAGATTATGCATCCAAGCAGCAGGTGAGAGATATACTGAGCTATTGTTCCTCTATTGGATGAAATCCCACATTTTCTTCTGAATTCCGCCCGCTGAAAGGTCCAGAAAACACATGAACAAAAGGAACCTCAGCAGAACAAATACTTAAAAAAGCTCTAACGTTATTCAAATTATTGAAATGAAGGAATGTGTTTCTTGTGTTATGTTTTATAGTGTATAATACATGAAGCACAATTATGAAATATTCTATAGAAACAGCATGACAAGTCACTTATCAGTGGAATCTCTTGAAAGCACAAGTGTGTGTGTGAGTGTGTTGTGATGAAGTGTGTTTGTGGGGGGGGGGTGCATATGTGCGTGTGTCTGCTTTTGTTTAATTTAAAATTTTAATATATATATTTTATTTAATCATTTCTTTGAGAACTCTATCCAATACAAATATTATCGCCGCTTTACAAAACTAAAATATTATTTTAATTGTCAATAATTTATTATTCACTGTAGCTATTTGTCTTACTGCTTTTTGCTGATTTACAAAAAATAAATAAAGATATTAGTGATTATTTATGTAATTGAGAATAAAACAAATGAACGGATTTAGGAAAAGAGAATTTGAGAACAAATGCGCATGAATCTTTTTCTAGATTTTCAATGTTGGGGGACACGAGAATCCCCCTTTTGTTTTGACTTTTCTTCCACTAGTGTCAGTGCTGTGTGTGTTTGTACTGCAGTGAGGCGAGGAGCTCATAGCTCGACTTCATCTTCTTGTCTGCCATGTATAACGCAGGAGTCTGGAGCGGACAGGGACAGGACCTGAGGAGCAGATCTTGACGGGTCGTGAGCCCTCTGAGGAGAACCCATCTGATGGCCGATGAGCGATTCATCTGGAGTTAATGTGCTGCAGCTGTGCTCTAATGAGCTGAGGCCAGAGGAGAAGATCCACCGCTGTGACGTGTCCTGCATCCATCAGTGAAACCATCAGCACACCGCTCTTACACTGCCAGACTACTTCTCCTGGGATATACTTCCTACTTACCAGTTTCAAAGACATCATTACCACACAGTGTGCATCCCAGTGGTGTCTATGGAACAAAACAGACTCGGTGTTTCAGACCTGTTTTGCTCTCTTCCCGACACACACTGAAAGGTTTACAGTGGAAACTAATCGAAGATCAAAGGTTTTGTCTGATGGTCCCTCATCATTTTCCAAACTATATTCTATGTTTACATTAATAATTCAACATACAGTAAATATGAGTAATTTCACCTTCAGAACATTCATTTCATAGGAATAACATAACTAAATATAAACATATGAAATATGGGGATCTTATTCTGAGAGATTTCTGGAAGTGTAGACTGCAAAATACATACATGTTAATACAAGTGTGTTATTATAAAAGTCATCACTGGATTCCTAATAAATGGATGAAATTATGTTTTATTGAAGCATAAAGTATAAAGTGTTACAGCAGTCTCTGTGATCCTCAGGGTTCAGTGTTCATTGTGTATCAGAGGAGAATGGTAAATATGAGAGAGGTCATCAATAGGAAACACAAAAGACTTCTTATTGGTCAGCATTTGTGAATATTGCATACTGTTAAAAATCTTTCGGATCAGTGGTTCTGATCTGTTCCCTAGTAAATACATCCAACATCTTTAAAACAGGATAACCATGAGTCAATAAATCGAAACATCACACAGGCAGGTTTGTGCTAGAAACAACAATTTGCCAATGGAAAAAAACTTACCAGACGCATATTCCAATATACATTACATTCTCAATGTCAATGTATGTCATTTTGATGGTGTTCAGATATATTGAAATGGAAAATGTCTTTGCTTTGGGTTTGAATTCATTTTGATATCTGTATGCTGTTCAGCCTCATGTGGATTGTGACTTTGATTTGATGTGGATTAAAGGATTCATTGGTTCAGGCTGTGAACATGTGATGATTATTGATGGATGTTGGAGTGTGTGATTGACTGAAGTGTGAGTTGATGTTGCACCTGTGAGGAACATCTACAATGTGTTATAATTATGTGTCATTTTCACACCTGTCCATTACCTGATGATTCTTGCTGCCAAGATGCACCACCTGCTTATGTTTCCCCTTCCTCCTCCTCCTCCTCCTCCTCTTTGATGGACACATGCTGGGGGCGAGGATGTCGAGCGTATTCTTCCAGACAATGCTGTGCTGGTATCTGAACGTATGAACACACATGTAGAGCTTCTATAACAGAACATTGATGCTCTCATTGAGATCATAGAGAAGTGTTGTTCTAGCACACAAACAACTCTTTTCATTTGCATCTCACACAATAAAGATGCTTCAATATATTGTGATAAGTGTCTTAACTTTTCTTACTAAGCGATGCTTTAAAGTTCATAGAAATGTGAATTTCAGATGTATTACATTAAACACATTTACTTACTTTAACCTAGTTATGGGTCATTATATTTTGAGTGATCTTCTGGTAATTGGGTAATGATGTACAGAATAAATTACCTTCACACAAACCTTCCAGAAATATTGAATTATAAAGAAAACAATTATAACATCAGTTTTTTTATTTATAAAACGGTCAGTTCTGGTCCGTGATTCTGATTGGCCGAGCCGTTATAAAACAGGCCGGTAACTCTCATTGCTTTAATAGAAACCTATGAGCACACTTTGCATTCAACAGAAATGTTCTATAGTTCCTTATACACAGCTGGTTAGGAAATTACACAGAATCCTCAGGCACATCTCACTAACATTGAAAGCTATTTAAAGAAAGAAAGAAAGAAAGAAAGAAAGCAATAATTGCCTAGAGAAAATGACATAGCATTGAAAGCACTGCAGCTTACCCCTTTAACTGAGGACCATAATCATATGAAACCAAATGTTACAAATGTTCTCCTGTGATAACACAAAGCTGTGTGTGGTTTTTAATAGAAACAACCTTCACAAATGGTGGTCTCATTGTTATGCTAAAACTGGCTGTAGACTGAGACGCTATTCTTCTGTCCTTTACAATTGTTGCTTGTCAGATTGTATGATATGAGCCCACTGAGATCTTGAGGAAAACCAAAGCAGACCGTGTTTTTTACAGCAGACTGTACAATTTACATCTTGTAGTCACGATTGACAGCGTTGACTGGCCGTTTTACACCATGAAATGTGACATTCGGACATGCTGACTGACATATGACATGAAAGCTGCAGTGGTACCACACAAAGCCCATGAAGCCCTTGATATACAGTATGTGCCAACGAATATATACAGTACATTTACAGCTGCAGAAAAAATCAAGACGCCTCTTCAAAGACCGTTTTCACTTTTTCTGAATTTTTTGTTTATTTTTTATTACATATAGTTACCTCTAATGTTTATAGGTAAAATGATTATTTTTGTTTCATTCTGCTAACCATATTTCTCCCAAATTTCAAATAAAAATATTGTTTCTATTTGCATCTATCTACAAACAATGACAACTGGAAAAACAGGTGAAAATAACAGAACAGAGACATCAAATACTGCAAAGAAAACATGTTCAGATTCACCTTTAAGCAATACAACAGTTATATGTCTACAAGTTTTTAAGAAAAGTTCAAAAATGAGTTTTTCTCACAGTTTTCATGTGTCTTGTCATGCGGTCAGTCTCCATGATGCACATGTTTTTGTAAACTCAAAACTTTGTTTTCTAAACAGGGATGTTGCTGAATACACAGTTTAAAGCCAATGCATCCCCCACAAATCTGTATCTATTCATGGTTGCATTTAATATGCAATAAAACCAAATAGATTATAGATTTCAGAATGGCCTAATATAATACATGAATCAAATCAAGCTTACCAACGATCATAAGAACTCCTCGTCTACAGAGCCATGAGGTTATTCTCAGTTTGACTGAAACTGGTGTATTCATTGGGAATAACGGCCATTGTTTCTGACAGCTCTGGACTCAGCTCGGCAGTGTCAAAAAGTACGGTAGGCTCAATACTTGGTCCATCTCTAAGAACTGGATCTATAATTTCAAAATAGGGACAGGTTTGCTGTTCTGTTCCCGAACAGACATTCTTATCTTTTACAGCTTTATAATCTTTTTTTTATGTTTTTTTTTATTTGTCGCGTAGTTGACTAGCCATTATTCTAAACCCAGCATCGGCTAACTTTTTAGCCATTTCTTTAAAAACACTCTTGTTTCTGACTGTCCTGTCCAGTTTGTCCAAAACTGCCTTTTATGAACATAACTGTACAAATTATGCTGTCTCTTCTCCACTCCAGGTAACACGTTTTACGTCACCATTTGACATTTTTACCCATAAACCCAAAGCAAATGTTGATGTTTACACAGCGCTTGTGGTTGTGACTGTACAAGCACGCATTCTTTAATATGATTGGTTGTCTGTCGCTAAGCGCCTGGTCTTATTACACACCACTCAGCTTTAGCACCGCAACGGTATCCCTGCTTCAGAGTAGGGTCTCGTGACCCCGGGTAAAATGCAGGGATAACCCCGCTTCCACATTACGAGTGTGAAACGTTTGTTTACGTGGGGTTAAAAGCGGGGTTTTGAATGAAGATAACCCGGGGGTTAAGCACAGAATAAAAAGCCTTAAAGAAATCCAGACAGAGGACGGAAAGTAAAAGGAATTTAAGAGACTTTGACCATGAGATGATTGTCAATGGGTTAGGTATCCCAGAACCTGCTGATCTTACAGAGATGATGTGAATCAGTTCTGAAGGTGAAAATGTCTGTTATGAGAAGAATGGTCAGACTGATCCAGGGTGACAGAAAGCCAAATAACCAGGATACACCAGTGCTACGTAGAAAAGCATTTCTCGACATGAAACACATTGAGAACCCTTACAGAGAGCACTGTGGTCTGCTGAGGATAAACTGAACACAGATTCTCTCCAATGTCTGTTCTATAATGGGTTTTTTCTCATTTTTGTACGTATTCTTTTAATGAACCGCTTTGACTACTTAGGTTTCATATTCTATAGCATTCAGAATTGTTTTGCTTCCCAATGCTTTTGTAAATATATGGTACTGTATGTAGACCACATCTGCTGTTAGTAAATGCATACAACAAAACTGCATTAATTCAAGCTGAACTCTGTCTGCGTTGTGTTTTAAGAATTTAAAATCTGTTTCTGCTTTCTGTAATGGATAAAGCCATACTTTACTACTAAAAACTGGGTTACTTTCAACCCGAGTTGGGTCAAAAATGGATGCACCCCAACAAAGTTTGTTGTTGACCCAACGATGTCATCTGTAATCTATTTATTGATAGTTGAATATCACTGAGCCTTTTATCTTGGAATGATAAGAAAGAATGATTTCACCCTTCAACAAAAAACATCTTCCTCAGAGTTTGTCTCAAACAGCAAATCCGTGCCTAAAGTCTTGCAGTGTGCACCCGGCTGAAGATACAGTACATGCATCAAGGATTTGTTTTTCCTGTGAACATGAATGAAGAAGAAGGAAGCATGCATGCGAGAGGAAGGAGGCAGTGGGATTCTGCTACGCTGCCCTGCCAGACGCATCTCATCCCGCGCGAGACCCCTGTCGAATCACCCACGAGTCTGTCAGGAGACCCCTAATAAGAAGAGGTCTTATAAATTATTGATTCCCACCATCCCTCTCCCTCCCTGCCCGTGCGCTGCTTACGATATATATTCCCTTTAAATCTGGGTCCTTAAAACGAGACACCAAGCGGTGAATGCTTGTGAGATGGAGACCAATTAGAGTCTTCCAAGACCTCCGCCTCCTCTCTCTCCACCTCTTGATCATTAAACTTCCCTATGCCGACGCTGGCTCAATGGCAAATCCTTCTCCACGTGTGTCACATCAAACTGTAAACGAGCAAGGGCCTTGTAGGGAAACAGCATCACAGTTTAGCTCAAATTGTGAATCACCTGAACCAAGATTCAATCAGCAGTAAATCTTTCTTTAGTAACGTGTGATGGTGATATTGGACTGGATCTGATCACTAGATTTCCATTCTGACGTCTGTCTGCTTGCCCACAGCCGGACCGGGAACACGGACATGAACAGTGTTGGGTAAGTTACTCTGAAAAAGTAATGCATTACTATTTACTAATTACATATTCTATAGTGTAATTATATTACTGTACAGATGACCCTCTCAAAAAGTATTTGATTACTTATTACTAATTACTTTCTATATCCTACATCAACCTTGATTAGAAGTGATTCAAGGATAGACTTGACACGGCTCTTTTAAAGAGTACCTAGCATATGGTTTTTAAGGTCCTACTTTGGTTTACGGAGTGTCCAACAACAAGTTTATGTAAATACAATGTGTTTAAACACTTTAATGTCGTAATAATAGGTAGTTATTCGTACCTTACTTCTTGACTGACTCTCAAATGATTCGTTCCGCGATTCATCCATCTAGGCCCCGCCTACTCGCTAACCTTGTGTCATGTAATTGGTCTGATGGTGTAGTCTGTTGTTATTGGTCAAACGCTTTCATCATTTGTCGCAAATGGAACCCCACTACCATCATCACAGCATTACGGTTTACATGTGGTAGGATGTCATGTATATTATATGTGTAGATAGAGATGGCGGCGATTTTACCGAACCAATTTGAGCCCGAGTCTGACGAGGAAGAAGACGCTAATCCACAACAAACTCCACCACGACTGGAGCAGAATGTTTGTCAGTGGCAAGTGACAACTCTTGTCATAAAAACTCCAGTGTGACAACATGCATGTTGTGCTTTTGCTCATCAATGAGATAAAATATTGTTTTTTCTTAAAATAGTGTTAATACGTTAGTAATACTATTATTTCGTCTTAACTGTGCGTTGCCATGGTACATAGAGCATTTCAGAAAGTCGACGTTATGAAAAATGATATATATGAAACCCAAATATATCTAAATAGGTGCACGTGCAGCAACAAATGTGTCAAAATGCAAAGTTAACAGCCAGATAAACAAACTGTAACACCCCAGAAATAACGGTACATGCTAATGTTAGCGTTATATGCATTAGCTAAACACAGACATAAGATACAAAAATATTTCTTGAAGTTAAGACAAAAAAATAGTCACACTTACAGGTTGTCATTCGGTGGAGCTAACAGGTCCAAATAGAGTCGGTATTCCCCCTCTTTCAAGGATCGTCGTTTCACATACCCTGCAGTGAACACGCCAAGATTTATAAACCAATGTTCGGTGAAATGACGCGCGCACAGTTAAACTCTGGGGTTATACTCCTTTGGTATTGTTTGAAAAATTAATTGTTACCATTTTTTCCTCAGACGTTCTTCCTTTGGTAGTTGAAATAAGACCGACTTAGTGTCACACCATAGAACACAGACTCTAGACATGATACACACATGATCACGAACGAGCGACAGTGTTTCGGGGAGGAGAGATAAGTTTTCGCGTCACTCTCAGCAAAACTTAGACGGGGACTATGTGTAGTGACGTAGATACGCAGGTGAACTATTCCATGTCTCGTTTGTGTGATTCAGAGTCGACTCCTATTTTTACCATCAAAAAACGTTGTTATTTCTTCACCTTCGGACTTACAACTTGGCAGACTGCTTACTTTCAAACACGGCAACAGAACAGACTGCATGAAATGTCATTTTCATGATCTCATGCTACGTACTCTTTAATTCATTCAAATAATTTATAAATTACTTCATAAATTATTCTTATTAACTGACCAAAGTATACAAATGTAAGAAGGATACATTAAAGCATGGATTTTAAAGTTAGACTTATAATTTTGATGTCTTTTCCACTATTGTATATATTACACAGTATTTAGATCAATAACATCAGAAGTAACTGTAAATAAATTACAGGAAAAATCAGAGTAATCCCTTACTTTACATTTTCCAAGGAAAAGTAATTACATTTCAGTAACTAATCACTTAGAAACTTTTTACAGCCAACACTGGACATGAACTACTCAGATTTTTTTTAAAGATCTCCTTACACTAAACATTAGTCTGACTTCACCTCTTAATATTCACGTGATATTGTCAGATCATCACTGAAACCACATAATGAAATAAATGCGTTTCATTATGACGTTGAGAGAACACTTTACTATTGCTGCTCTTATCAAAGCTTCATGTGCATCCGTACACCGTAAGACACGCTACAGTAGCTGACTGCGTCACATGTCACGTTTTCTGCAGGAACATCCTCGATTCGACTTTCGGAAAAGCAAATCCCAGAATGCATTGCAACAAGCTCTAAGAAATCTTATGTGTTAATGAAGTATTTTTCCAAATATACCATTTAGTATTCAATCTCATAAAAATGTTTCAAATTTACCCAATACATGTGTTTGCCGAATGTAAAAAAAAACACATCATTCATGTCACTCTTGATTTTGAAGTACAGGATTACCTTCTTCCAGTCCTGCCAGGCTCAGAATGTGTGAGGGTAGTGACAGAGGCTCACGAGACTGAACTAGCCGATCACACATTCAGAGATCTCTCCATGCTTGTGAGCAATATTCATTTTTAAAGCTATTTATGACCAGCTCTCTGTCAGACGGAGAGATAAGAGAGAAGAAGAGTCTCAGAATATCAGCATGATGTCATCAGCTAATACAAACCAAGCGTTTTGAGCGTTAGCGTGCAGCTTTATAAGACCAGTCAGATATACCCACTCCTGAAAATGAGAGAAACTCTGTCTGAATTTGTTCTTCTCTGTATCTGGTTCTGCCATGCAGCCGCTCACGAGAGCTCCAGATCTTCTATTCCTGCATTATCACACCTTCAGGCATTTCTCCTTCTTTCTTTACTTATGCATCAAGTCACTGTATACATCCTGCACCTGGTGCGTACTATCTCACCCATCAGGTCACAGGGCTTCTAGTCGAGCAGCGGTGAGCTGAAATATTGAAAGGCATTGCACCCCTGGCCCTGCCTGTTAATAGTGAATCTGTTGTGGCCGGTGCGGGAGGAGGGTGATGATGAAGGTGCCCTCGGGGGAAGAAAAGAATCTGTTTATCCACCCAGAAGAATCTGTTTGCTGACATGTAGAGCCCTCTTCTGGCGGCTTTGGCATGATGCCTCTCGCAATCCTCTCAAGTCTGTGCACATCAAGACATTTTTCGGAGACATCCTCCATTTTTCAGGGAATCATGATTTGTTTTTGCTATTTTGCAAATGCGAAATGGGCAGTCTTGGATTATTTACATGGCCATGTCAAATCGTTGTTCATAGGATGAGTCAAAATCACTGGAAAACTGAAACCTTGGCCTCGCCTTTCAGTGAACGCAGTCCGTCGTGTTTCTATACGGAATGTACAGTAACACACAGGGCTCTAAAGGTTCGGGACCACAATAAAGTCTGTTTTGACCAGGTAACAGAGAGAAATGTTTAGGCAGTATTTTTGATCTCTTTGCAGAAAGGGTTTATTTCTTTTCTTTCATTGAAGTACACAAGATGCTCTTTGGAAGCTTGTGTGAGATGACATGGACAGAATGTGAAAAGCAAGAATTGTAAAGGCCAGAGAATCATCATGCTGTGTATGTCAGGCTTCAGTCAGATAAGGTGCACTTGGTTGATAGATTTCCATTGCTCAGAATGAGACTGTAATGACCTCCGGCACAGGCATCAGTCTGTCTTGTCCTGGTAATGATTATTAAGCCAAACGAAGAAGAATCGATGGATAAACAAACGCTCCCCGCAGCCGGAGCCTCCTCCACACAACACTCTCGTCATAAATAACATCTCATTCAATGCTGCTTCTCCTAATTAATACAAACGACCAGATAAATTCCTCAGAATATTAATGGAAGATTTATTTTGTGGAAGCGGGAAATACACGACATGTTTTATGGGGTTTCTGGATGAGGCTACGAGGACATGCCATCACATGGTGTGGGGTCTGTTGCTCTTCTTGCTGGAGGATTACATCATGAGTCTTCAGGTGCAGAATCAGACTTGATTTATATTTCCTGGAACAACCTGGAGTGCATTCTACCTCTAAAGCTTGTTTAAAGATGTTTCATGGGTGCGTGGCTGCTCCAGCCGTGTGCATTTGGCAGGAATATAAGTAGCTCTGAAGAAAGCTTGTGTGCCTTTAGAGGAGCTGTGGCGTTTAAGAAGGAGCATGCGGAACGGGAAACAGCGATCTATCGATGCTTGTTGTGCCTTCGCAGACTCCCTGGCTTCAAGGCATGAGTTCTTCACAGGCTTCAGCAATAACATCAAGCGTGCCGAGTCAGGAGTGTGTGAAGGCACTCTGGGAATGGTCTGTTTGGGGGGGATAATAAGGTTATGAGTGACAGGTTTGCTGAGGAGAACCGCTGTATACGCTCCTTCAGCTCTTTTCCCTCCAGAGAGCGACGGATAAAGTGATTCGCATTCTGAGAACACAGATGCTCGGGATGGAGGCTGCCGGTCACTTTTTAAAGAGCTGAACGTGATGCGTCAATTACACTGGCGCTGAGAAACCAGAACTCTGTGTGCTGAGAAACTACAGTCCAACATCACAACTAACGTCTGCGCTCTTTATAAAAAAATGCATCTTGAGAAGACACACACACCTCATAAGCGATGCATCCTGACAGAGTTAGCATCAGTAACTATGGGACATGAAGCGCATCTGAGCTTTATCACCTAACAGTCAACCCAGTCTCATGGGAATTGTCACGAAATGTAATCTATTAAGTCGTCTTCATCAACACCAATTTCCTATTTTTTTCGTGTCACTCAGCATAGCAATTTTTCAATACACAGACAGCGTGTGTTTCTACATTATTATTAGCTGCAATGGCTCAACTTTATATTTCCTCGAAGCCTCACAAAACCCAGCAGTTCGATCGAATAAAGGATTGCATAGTTGACTTAAAAACCTGGATGAGTAACAATTTTTTACTATTAAACTCGGACAAAACAGAAGTGTTACTTACGGGACCGAAAACTGCTATACGTAACAACCAAGAATACTGCTTAACGATTGACGGTTGCTCCATAAAATCCTCGTTGTCAGCTAAGAATCTTGGCGTTGTATTCGATAGTACTCTGTCATTTGAAAGCCATGTCGCCAACACCTGTATTGGTTGCATTTTTTCCATCTTAAGAATATATCTAAACTACGTCATATGCTGTCGAAGTCAGATGCAGAGAAATTAATTCATGCATTCATGACATCAAGACTAGATTACTGTAATGCTCTTCTAGGTGGTTGCCCTGCAGGCCTATTACAAAAACTGCAACTGGTTCAAAACGCGGCAGCTCGAGTTCTTACACGTACTAAAAAGTATGAGCATATAACCCCGGTTCTTTCAACCTTGCACTGGTTACCTATAAAACATCGCATTAACTTTAAGATCTTGCTTATTACCTATAAAGCCCTGCATGGTCTAGCGCCGCAGTATTTAAATGAACTTCTATTGTATTACAGACCTCCACGTGCATTACGCTCTCAGGAGTCCTGTCAGTTGGTAATACCTAGAATTTCAAAATCAAGTGCAGGTGGTAGATCCTTTTCTTATCTAGCGCCTAAACTGTGGAATATTCTTCCCTGCAATGTCCGGGAGGCAGACACACTCTGTCAGTTTAAGTCTAGACTAAAGACGCATCTTTTTAATCTTGCATACACTACACTTGCATAATATTAATCCTCAGAGGATTTAGGCTGCATTATTTAGATCAACCGGAACCAGGAACACATCCAACAACAAATGATGTACTTGTTGCATCAAAGAGTGCAGAACAGTACTCTACTCTCAGCCAGTCTTGTCTCTTTGTTCCAAGGTTACCGCAGGAGGCAGTTCATGCCCAGACCTGATGGCAGAGCTGAGAATGGGAAGCGGGGACCTGACAAGAGCTAAGAGGATAGAGCTGGATAAAGGACGTGGCAACTTTGATTTTCCTACAACATTTCAAATGCTATTAGATTGTTAATGATAATCTTAAATCTACCATTTACCTTATTAAGCTTATTTTTTTATTTTTATTTAGCCTTGTTGTGCAAGCACTGTTGTGCCTGTGCAGAGGCAGCAGCTTTTGCCAGAGGGGAACTGGAATCCCCCGGTCGGGCCTGGGTTCCCCTGAGTTTTTTTTTCTCGATTAGAGTTTTGGGTTCCTCGCCACCGTTTGCATATTGTTTTGCACTATCTGCCTGGCCGGGGGGGCTGCTTTAGAATTCAGAAATTAGAAATAATTAATATATAAGAATTTATAGTCCGTTTAATATTTGACCTGTGGTTCTCTCTCTCCTTTATCTCAAATGTGTCCTTTCACTGTCCTTTTGTGCGAGTGTGTTTGTGTGTGTGTGTGTGAGTGTGTTTGTGTGTGTGCGTCTATGTCAATGTGTGTAAGTATGTATGCATATTGTGTGTGTGGAGCATTTGTATGTCTGTCTTTTGTTGTTTTCCACCTTTTTCTTGTTTTTACAGGTATATGCCTTTCGTTGTTTTACTTGTAATCTATTGTGTCTCATGTACAGCTGCTTTGTAACAATGAAAATTGTAAAAAGCGCTATATAAATAAAGTTGAGTTGAGTTGAGAATGGCTAATTTAGCAAAAAATGCATTCTCATGAGGTGGCAAAAAAATGGTAATGGCTGCTCTAAACCCGCCCCCTAAACGTGACGTCACAGGGAAAAAGTCAAATCATAACAAAATATACCAATGAGAATATGAATTCACACGAAAGAGCCACTTAAAATAGGTATGAATTCCCATCAGATTACGTTGAAATGTATATTTATACATGTGAAAGATATCTTGTATTAAAGTACTTATCATCGAATGTTGTGCTGACTGACACGAAAAAATGGACACATTCATGTTGATGAACACAATTACTAGATTACGGTTCGTCACAATTTCACAAATTCCTTTAAGACTGTGTTTTAACAGCTGAGAACAGAGATGTGAGATGTTCCTGAGGTCATTGGATTGTCCATTATCTACAATGGTGTGATGCCATTCAACCAATACATATCATTACATTCAAGACATATAATCCAGTAAGCGGTGTGGTAAAGCAGCTGTCAGGGTGTAAAATGTGTTTGGACGTGAGTGTCCTGGAGGACCGCTGGCTGTGAAAGCGCCTCTGGTGGAGTCAGTCGGGTCACTGTGCTGATGGAAACAGAGCAGAATGTCAAACTGAAGAAAACCTCAGAGTCTGCACTCAGATCTTTTTTTAATGCACTCTGCAGCAAGTTTGCCTTCACCCAAAGATCACAACCTTATGTCAGTCTGATCCCCTACACTGTCCATTATTTCACGCATTTGTAGATATTTCTGAGGAAATGCTGAAGAAACTTTTGCCATACACTGACATGTCATTGCCATCATGTCCAGAGAAGCCATGAGAGTTGTACAGTTTTTACTTCAGAATGCCGCACACTGAAAGCTTGAGGTCAAGCTGTGGCACTGGCACTTACTCATTGATGATTTGGTTTATTTGAATTCTCTGAACAGAGAGCATCTTTTGCCAAGAGATAAACTCTATATCCCAAACAGAGAGAGAGAGAGCGACCACCTCAGTGCTGCTTCTCTTTGCACATTCAGTCAAGGACACTGAAGCAGAATACAGCACTAGAATCAGAGGATCCATGCAGCAGGACTTTCTTTCTTCTTTTAAAACCGTGGTCAGCTTGAGCATGATTTATCTTGTCGCTTATATTATGCAAATGAGTTGTAACCAGTTCAAGCTTCAGTGTTTCATTAACCTCCAATCATACCATTGATGTGACATGTTACATGAATGATATTGATAAAGGAAACTGCTGATATAACTTCCTAATGTTTATATTCCATAAACTTCTTGCATTTACCTTGTGCATTTAACTTTAACATATAAATTCTAATCGCATGTTATGATATTATTGCAAATGTCATTCCGGTATATTGTCATTTTAAGTTTCCAGTGATAATATTTAAAATAATATACATCAATTAAATCATGTTATTTAACTGTTTCTAACAATCCAACATAGTGTAACAGTCAAACCTGTTAACATGTTTTTTTGTATTGTAATTCTACTACACACCTTGAGGGGGCAACAAGGAGTAATACTCTCAGGTATAAAATGGGTGTAGAGAGTAGAAGTAGTAGATTTGTAATGGAGGAGTAAGCATGCCTTACGAAGCCAGACAAGCACTAGTCCTGATTGGGAAACTGAGAGTTTGATGCTCAATCGGAAGTAAGCATTGTTTATTTTCTTATGTTGACTGGTTGGTGTATGAATAGTTATTTCCTTAATGTGGTTATTTTTTGTAGAAGGACTTCACATTCTGTGGGATTTGTCTTTCTGTCGCACATGCCTGTTTGGACTTTTGTCTGAAACGCTATGAAGTGAATTGAGAGGCCGTGCGGCTTAATGCTGCGGATCCTGAAACTGAATTATACCACATATGTGACCCTGGCCAACAAAACCAGTCGTAAGTCGCACGGGTATATTTCTGACAAAAGCCGAAAATACATTGTTAGGGTCAAAATGATCAATTTTTATTTTATGCCAAAAATCGTTTATATTAAGTAAAGATCATATTCCATGAAGATATTTTGTAAATTTCCTACCGTAAATATATCAAAACTTTATTTATGTGAGTCGATCCCTTAATATCGCGAACAAAAAATGGTCAGAAACATGCTTACAAACTTAACTCGCTGCTGTCCGCTCTATGATAACTACCCATTCAAGTTTGGTATCTATGTAAAGTTAAGAGATTCCGCTTTCAAGTTAATCTACTCTCTTCTATGTCATTACAAGGGTAAGCCAATAGAGAGTGTTAAAACAAACCTGTTTCCTCTTAGCAACGGCCTGCTATAGCGTCTCACGTGCGCAGCGTACACAATCCGTCATGATCGCGCTTCAAAACATGGATTCTGATGGAAGCGCGTTTGCTCAATCTAAACGCTAATGACAGCAATAATTTAACGAACCTAGTAAATGATTGTTTCGCAAATCATTGGGAAGATAATACAGAATGTCCAGAGACCGGCTTGACATAAGAGGATGCCCCGGAAGACGACGAATTCAATTAATGTTTAGATCGCTTCGACTCCGTGCCATGAAGGAATACAAAGTGTTCACTGCAGACTCAGAATTCGACCCGCTTGAGTGGGAAAATTCTTCAATGTTCAGGTCAGTCAGTCACATACGTTCTTAAATGCCTTCTTTACAAAGTAGTGGTTTTCATGAGTTGTTTGTCAAAGTTATGCCAATTTTGCTCTGACAAAATGTAAACAAAACATCATCTTAGCATGTTGGTCTGCCTCTGTTATTGATGATTCGTTGCCAGCTCAAGTGTAAAATTCAGGTGTAAAATTTTATATGTTCCTGGAAAATTAATTTTATGAAATTTTGTGTGTATAAAGTTTAAGCTGTGGTTAATCAATGGTGTAAGTTTCATTTATTTCCCATCATTAGTAATATGCGTTGCTAAGGACTACTTCTGGAAAACTTTAAAGGCGATTTTCTCAATATTTAGATTTTTCCCACTCTCAGATTCCAGAATTTTAAATGGTTATATCTCAGCCAAATAGTGTCCTATCATAACAAACTATATATCAATAGAAAGTGTATTTAGTTAGCTTTCATGTGGTGTATAAATCTCAATTTTGAAAAATGTACCCATAAGACTGGTTTTGTCATCCAGGGTCACATATGTGATTTTGTATCAACACTAAGGTTGGCACTGGGAAGATTTGGGATTTGTGTTCTTGGACCTGAGCTTACATGGACATTGATTTCTGTAGTGTGGTCAATGAACTTTTTACATCATTATCCTGGGCATTGTCATCTTCGTCGTTATCATCAATCAAAAACATAAGACTTTCATTTGTATGTTGCTGGTTCTTGAGTAGAAAAACATGTAAGATCTTTTATGTGTCTATGAAAGGGTTTGAAAGATAAAAAGGATGCAATGGATGAAAAGTATTTATTTATGTTTTCTGCATGTCACAGATTTGTTAAGATTGGTAATAAACATTTCTAGTGTGTACATTAAAATAACATATAGTTAGTGAATCCCACCCTATAAAAAAATCAGATTTATAGCTTATTCCTTTGTGAGGTTAAGGAAGCAGTTATAATAGTATTAATCTCATTTAAGGTTTATCTGTGTGCATTGAGTAGAAAGAACGGCAACACTTTCCTTGAAGCATGTATGTTAAATGCATTTTAATGTCTTATAAATAATTGTTATTACAGTTAATACATTTTAACACTTAGCAATTCATTGTTACACGACACATTTTAAATGGGTAATCATTTTTTACAAATACATATAATGCATTAAAACACACATAATGAAGAATTATATGTTTTGCAACAATGAAAATTGTGAATAAAGCTTTATAAATGTGAATTTAAATTGAAATGAATTGAAACACATAGAGCTGAGAGTTGGTGTAATCTGCTATGAATTTAGACAAAGTCAGAGGAAAGTTGTGCCAATGCAAGTTATTACATTTGGATAAATAATGTTTCTCAAATGATGAGATAATGGCAGTAAATTGGTATAACCTGGTGAAGGACGCAGTAAATCTGATGGTCGGACTGAAAATCAGGTTGAGTGGAGAGGGATTGTACTCCGGTCACACGACATCACATGACAAGCACTAAACCAGGCGAAAACATCTCTTGTTCTGCTGTCATAGTGAATAAGACCATCATCACCATCAGTTTGCCTCCCGTCAGTGTGCCTCATTTAACTAACCGCCTGCTTCTAAAAATACATCTACACATATCTCACTCTTTTGTGATTCTCCCTCTCTTTCTCTTTTGACTTCATCTGTGTCCGACAGAGGGGAGGGTTGTGTGAAAATTGCTTCTCATCGCCACTGAAAGATGATTCGCTGTATTGTATATACATGACACTCATATACCTGCTCCTGATACAATCATAGATCAGTATGACATGAATTATTTAAGTCAATTCACTGTGGTAAAATTAGAAACAACTGATCTGAGTTTACAGGAAGTGCTTTTAGAAGCCAAGTTGAGCACATTTTAACTAGCAGTGGAAACAATACCAGTGATTATTTTTGGTGATGCTGTTTGTAACCTAACCCTGCAGATCCCTTGTGATCCCTCGTTTAGAAAAGCAGACATAAGACGAGAGCTGGATATGTAGGCAGTGAACAGAGCCGCTGTAAACATGACAAACACTTTCCATCGACAGTCTTCATGCTCATACAACAACATCTGCCAGCTCATCTCAATTCAACAGCCACAAAAGACTAATCCAAACCCGTGAATGAGACTTTAATATCATGACATGCCAAGAGAGTGTCAGTAAAACATGTCAAAGAGCTGAGAGACACGGCCTGTGGAGGAAATTAAGCAGAAGGCCAAAACGTCATATAAGATTCATTTCTTCAGAGGACATCTATTCATGACTTCATTATAAAGAGTCAACAACACCTGCCATCCAGTATATCACCACACAAAACCCCTCTTTTCAACTCAAACTTCACACAAATGTGCTCACTTTTTGAAATCACTGTTGAGTATAACATCTTGGTAAAGTATTTTTTGAAGTATGGATGCTAGTTTGAGCTGATCCTGAGCTTGGAGTTAGATGCTTAGGACCAACAAACATGCTGTTTGTTCAATAGGGATTCCACAACGTGAGCTTAAGAAGTCTCTTTAGAGGTGAGGTGCTTCACGCTTACCTTATTTCCATGCACATTTGCACATTTCTCTGTGTACGAAGTAAGTAAGACACACAAATTCTGCCCAGAGCTTAGTCTTTGAAATGATGTTGAGCAGTTGGCCATAATGACAGAAACTGTGAGCTTGATGTGACCGACCGTACAAGAATGAATTATGTAGACACACCTCGCAGAAGGCTGAAAGCATTTAGAAAACATTGGAATATTTTTTGTTTGGGTGTAAAACAATGAGAAGTATATGAAGAATTTGTTTCCATAATGAGATATTTTTTATGGTGCATTCCAATAAATATCAATCAATCTGCAGTTGGTTTGTTTTGATTTAAGCCATAATAACTCAGAAAATACAGCCAACTTACACAATTAAACACAATTAAAACAGGATAACAATAAAAAAACATGACTTTTTAAGAACACATTTGCAAGTGAATGAGGAAATAACGTTAAGAAAAAGTCATTTTAGAGACAGAGCAAGTTATTACATTTCATTGAAAGATAGAAAAAAAACCTTTGGAATAGCCAATGATAATTATTCAATTATTTGTGAGCCTGGACAACAAAATCATAAGTAGCACAGGTATATTTTTGGCAATATCCAACAATATATTGTATAATTTTGTATTATGACAAAAATCATCAGGATATCAAGTGAAGATCATGTTCAGTGAAGATATTTTGTAAATTTTCAAATGGAAAAATTGACCCTTAAGACTGGTTTTCTTGTCCAGGGTCATATTTGACCAAAGGATGAGAAAGTCCATTGGCCAACATGTGTTTCGACAAGTGGACAAGTGGAAAAGGATGTATTTCATTGTGAAAAATGCAGCACCTTGAGTCTAATACCATTAAGCATTAAAGCATTTCCCTTCACAGACCATCCATCAAAGTCTGAAGCCGTGCAGACAGACGGTGAACATTTAAAGAGATAGTGCTTAGAATAAGATATCAGCGCTATGATGTCACATCTGATGAAATATTAATCTGCCGTTTGGAACTAATGATAAAGCCCTGTGAAGCATGTGAAGTGGAATGGGTTAGTCGGGCGATACAGATTCTCCCCGAGTCTGTAGTTTAAGAGGATAACCCAAAGCACTAATGAGCTTTAAATCACAAGCTCACAAAGTGGATGGAAAACACTGAAAATTAAATCTCAACATCCCTGAGCCCCACAGATACTTGCCCTCCAGACCTATTACATGATAGCCAATTAAAGAGGAATATTTCATTCTGTACCCATCCTCTCTACTCTCAGATTACTGCATGAACCTCACCTATGAACTCTTATTGGTATGACGGAAGGATTTACTAAAATACAAACTATACACGTATAGTCCAGAATACAAGATAAGGTCAAATGTATTTTTTCAGTACTCGTCAAATGGGCCTGTTCGTTTTCATTCCGACCGTTTTCAAATTTACAGTAATAGTTGTCATCCAATAGAACAAAAGAAATCCTGTGCGTTCTGTAGAGAGCAAACTATGTTTAAACCATGGAGGGATTAACACACGGGGGTGATAGGTGTAAATAAATGAAAAATGTAGACCTATCAACCCCGTGTGTTGATCCCTCCACGTCCGTGCCCAGGACACACCAAAGTCCTAATCCGTCCCTGGTTTAAACAAAACAAAGTCATCTTCAGCCTTTTAGTCTGCTGAAAACCTTGTGTCTGTGATTGTTTGTACTCAGAATAGGAGTTAAAAACATAAATGAGGTCATTAGGATAGATCGATGTATGAAGGCGTGTTGTATGTTGCCAAATTAAAGATTGGCTCTGGATGCTTCCTCCCAGCTAAGGATGAGTATTCTGCTCATGTTTTTAATCTGGAACCTTGAATTTTTTGACTATCATAAGGTTGGCCGAGCACAGATTTGAGGCGTGCGTAGGATGAAAGAGATGTTGATCTTCTTTTACCTTCCAGACCGTGTCGAGTTCTGGTTGGCAAAGGCTCTGCAGTGTCAGGTCAGGCTGGTGCGTCCGTGCACATTGTTTTGGTTTCACAAGCACACCGTTCCTCCTCAAAGAGATGTATGAAGACAAGGCATAACCCCTCAGATGGGTCCAGATTTTGCCCTCTGTGTCATAAAGACAACCAGCTGCCCGTGAGGAACATGGCAGTGCACTCAAACCCAACCAGTCAGGACAAGAACAAACCTGAGGACGGTCATTGTGTCTCATGCGGCCAGATGAAGCTCTGTTTATATGACGCCAGTGTGTAGTTTTTTGGAGGATCTATTGACAGAAATGCAAATATGTGTTCAGAGGTGTGTAAAGACCTTACGTAATGAAGCTTCATGTCTTTATTTTCTTAGAATGAGCTGTTTCTGTCGACATACAGCGCTGGTACCCTTACATTGAAATGCCGACATGTTTCTGGAAGCACTAAGCGCACAAACTGCTCAGAAGGCCTTTACTAAATATGATATGCTGCGTGTGTGTTTTCAGGTGAGTGTTGTGTACAGTAAATATGTGCATACGGTAAGTATATTAGCAGTGTTAATGTGAAACGCTGTCAGATATCTCATGTGTTAATGAACATTTCTCACAGTGTAATGAGGTCTAATCATCAGTTCATGTAGAAACATTTAGTCTGACATCCAGCGTGAGCGTGATGATTGTAAAGCTCTTTTTAATCAAAACAATTATTGCTCTTTTATTTCTGTTCCCAATTACAATCTCGAGTTACATTTTTATAAAATCAAACACAGTCTCGCGGGAATTGGTGACATGTCACGAACTGTAATCAATTCATTCATGCTTACTGACAAGAATTTTTTCGTGTCAGTCATCATGATTTTCCATCAAGAGTACTTTAATACGATATATCTTTCATATGTATTATATATAAACACAATCTGATGGGAATTCATACCAATTTAACAAAGTGGCTCATTCGTGTGAATTCATATTTCCTACGATCTCATTGGTATACTTTGTTATGATTTGATGTCAGGTTTAGGGGGCGGGGTTAGGGCAGTCATTATCATTGCTTTGTCACCTTGTGAAACCCAAGTTTTTAGCTTAATTAGCCATTGCGGCTGTGATTTTAAGATTTGTGTCGGAGTAAGGTGTTAGTCAGCCACATCCTAAAATATGTACGACTTCTTTTGATATCAGTTTATAAATATATAAATGTACATACAAATGCAGTCTGTGTCTTGAAAGTGGTGCTGAGTGACATTTAAAAAATGGGGATTGTGTCCATGAACACGCATGAATAGATTCCAAATTTCATGTCTATGCCACGAACTGCCGTGAGACTGGTTTGAAATACCAGATGATTGTTGCGTGCAGAGGAATCTCTGATGGGTCCAAATACAGTTTTTAATGGAATCTTTAACATGTATAACATCTGTATAGATGTACGTTTTGTAAATAAACAGATGCTCACTCGGTGATTAACATTGGGTATTTTAAAATGATGCAGAGACTACATAAACACACTGAAGATGATTCAATCACTGACATGTGATGTGATGTGATCTCTTCCCTTAAGAATCCACAGCTCTGGTTCTGTTGAATTGTGCTGTTCATGTCACATGTGAGCGGAGCTGGACAGAGCGCCGCTTCAGGAGGATTTTTCCCATAACACACCTCTGAAGCACAGGTCAGATAACAGCACCTGCCGGATCAGAGATCCACTGCCTGCCGTGAGGTTTCATTCATTGAGCGCTGAGAGGACGGAACAGATGGAGATGGCAGCACGTCAGCTCCTTCCCAGAATTCATCTGGCTGGGCTGCGAGAGGCCAGATGCGCGGAACCCCCTGCAATTCCATTAAACATTTAGATGAACGCTTTATTCTTTGCCGTTCATTAGCATAATGTTTAAAAACTGTTTCCTTGATGTGAATTTGTGCATTCTGGGATGTTTCACAGGATTTCAGAAATGTCCAAATGCTATGATATTCCAAACCATTGCATGTCATAAAATCATTCCTGACCATTTGTAGTTTTTATGGTATGTTACAAGAGTGTCGTCCAAGCACATGTAGCACTCATCATGAGATAGTTGTGTCTTCATATCACCTTGATGAACTAAAATGACTTGATATTGAATATAAATGAAGCGTTGCATTATGTCCTGGCTGTTTTTTACATTAATGTGAAGAACCCTTTCTAACAGAGGCCGTCACAGATAATGAATGTCTCAAATGCTCATCATGTGCACATGTACGTCTGGCGTGCAGCCGGGAAGTTGTTCTTGTTGCATCACTGTTATCTTTCAAACGCACAATAGCAGTCAAATTTATTATCAAGAACTGAGGATGATGTTCTTTGACAGAACGTTTTGTTTGAATGCGTGAATCATGATTGATGTGCGATGATTTGTGCTTTTGTCATCTGGTTCAGACTGGAGAAATGGTGAACTGGAGACAAAATCCTAATTCAAATGAAAATGTTTTCAGCCTGTTGATGAGTTCTGCTATCTCTCCTTTCACCTGCTCGTCATTTCATTTGTGCAAGCAGAGAAATCAACAGCAAAACCAATATGCTCTTCTTTTGTTTCTGCAATAAGAACGCTTAGTGAATATGCATTTTAATTCTTTTTCAAACATGTACTTTTTCTTCATCCAATGTGTTGCTTTAAAGATAACTGCAGGCACGTTTTTAGCCTCCCAGCAACAAATGTGCTGCTTCCGGAGTGCTTCTTGTTAAGGTCTGATGATGTATTACTGGGGCCACTTGGTTGTTTTCATGCCATTAGGTGTCAGTATAAGTCTAAGACCACACTGACCATCCCAACCCCAGGACATTCACAATATCACAGAACGCTCCTTACTATGTCACTCGTGATACCTGAGAATTTAATCAGGAAAGCACAATCTAATATATCAAAAACAAATGTATTTGACCTCTGTGTATGTCAATGGTGAGACATCTGCCAGACGTTTAGATCACATCTATGGTGCTTCAGTTATCCACGGCCATATCTGTGAGTCTGTGAATAAAGCTCAGTATCTTCTGTCACAGATGTGCACGTCAATGTGTGTCGTGTGTGACCTTGTGAAAACTTTCAGCAGTCAGGTTTAACGTGTGTGCACATTGTGACAGTAGTGAGTGTATGCTCTTCAATTTCTCCTTGTAAAACACTTGGTATCTACTCTCTCTCTCTCTCTCTCTCTCTCTCTTTCATCTCTATGCCATAATAACCTCTATAATCCACTCTGTTGTTTCTAATTTATTATTCCTCATCGATTTTCATCACAGCTTTCACAAGGCGCTATGAATCACCTCGAGCTCTTCCACTCACACACAAATGTTACACGGCTTAATCGATTTACTGCCCTGAGCATTGCAAGCGCTCACCTCTCACTGTTTCTAGCCGTACAGTAACACACTCCATCATACACGCTTAATTCAGCACACGCACTGTGAAATAAACGCAATTCTTCTTATTATAAAAATCTCTCACTTACATCTGGGGATGTCGGTTTCATCAACGTGATGCGAACTGGGAAGTTTACATCCACCAACTTCATCTGAGATACAGCCACGAGTTAAAAGTGAAGACTTTAATCTCTGCTACAAAAGGGGAAAATGCTCTAGTGGATGTCAGTCTGTTCAGCTCGTATCATCAGCTTCATTTTCTGTTGCCAGGTTGGTGAAATACATCCCTTTATAATCTTTATGATGAGGATCAGAGCTTGCTTTTCACTGAAGAGATGAACCTCAGGAGCTGTTGAGGAACACTGCTGGAATCTGTTCTATAAGACTCCTACAATGGACTCAAAATGATACTAAAATATTTCTAAAAACATGTCTAAATATAATGAGGAAAATGTCATTTGTATCTAAAACATTATCTGTTTGTGATGTTTACAGTTTACTTTTAAATATACACCGGTATATTGGATATACTGGATATCAGTCTATAATTTGGCAAAATGTAAACTGATAAACATTAACATCAAATCATGACTTGAGATACGATCAAAATCTGTACAGTGGAGTCAATGCATGAATTACTGGAGTTACGAGTCACATCAATCTTAAAAGCTTTCACAGATTTAACTACAGGGTTCAGACAACCTTATCATATCAGTCAACTTTTTTATATAAATCTATATAATCTAGAGGTTTTAGATACATTTTTTTTTAGTTATAGTTTGAGGCTGATTACATTTTTTTATCAACTAGAGGACAGTGGAGAGGGACAAGATGTGATGGTAGGAGCGAGGGGATCTGGAGAGGATGTCGAGTCGGGACTCATACTCTTGTCTCTCAGGACACAGTTGCATCACATGTCTGGAGCGCCGTCCACACAGCCACAGGCTCCGACTATATTACTAAACTTTACCACATTCTCATCTTTTAAAATTTACTTCTGAATTATTGATTCCCCTCAAGCCTGTGTTAACCTTCTCAACCTTAAAAAACACACAACAATGATCTGAAATCAATAACTGAGATATAGAAATACTCTCAATATCTAATCCAGTCAGATCTAATATATTATCATGATGATGAGAGATAAAAACTGTCCAAAAGACCCTGGAGCTCCCTATAGCTCATATCTTTCATGATATTAATGTTCATATGTTATCAAATCTGGTAAGACAAAGTGAAACCAAATTGAAACCAAAAGATTTATTAAACAATGATCGAACATCAATGAGATGTTATTGGAGTTCTTTTCATTTAAGGAAGGGTTGGAGAACACTCTTAAAATAAGCCAGTGGCTTTCGTAAACAAAAACACCCAAAATAACATCTATATTATCTTAAAAGCTTTTGAAATCATTTAAATAGATATTCCACCCAAAAAGGAAAATCCTGTCATCATTTACTCAAACTTGTGTACATTTGAACACAGAGAAAGATATTTGGAAGAATGTAAGCAATTCTCAGTTCTGGAACATCATCCACTATCATAGTAGAGACCTTTTTATAACATTTTTTATTCTGTTCATCTTCAAAATTAGATACTTTGAAGAATTTAGGAAAATTCCTACGATGGTAGTCAATGATGTTTTGGAACTGAAAATGACTAACATTCTTCCAAATATCTATCTCCGTGTTTATCAGAACAAAGTCATTTATAAAGGTATGAAATTATTGTACATAAGGGTGAGTAAATGATGACAGAATTTTCATTTTTGGGTGAACTATCTGTAATTATTTTCAGTGGGACATATTAAAAAAATATTTAAAATCTAACAGTGAATTTCTCTAACATTTGGATATATTATTTAAGTTTCTTTAATCAAAATAAATAAGTATTCAATTAACAAATTATAATTTTATTATATTCGTAATATTTTGGGTAATTCTCATAGAAATATTTGACTCACTTAGATTTATTTATATTTTTAACTTGCATTTACTTCATTTAAACAGTAAATTTGACTGATTTCACGGCTTTAGAATGTACTAAAAAAAGTTCTGTCTACGGCATCATCCTTCTTATTTGCCAGGACGAGTGTGGATGTAGCTCAAATGAACATCATTGGATGAATGCCATCTTGTTTAAAATGTTTTATTTGAATTATATATAGATTTTTTACAAATTGTCCAGCTTATGCTGATGGAAGACAAGTATTATGGAGTGCTGGTTGAGTGTTGTTGTTAGGGCAGTTTTATTAGGACATATCCAGTGCAGAAGTACAAAAAGAGTGATTTTCATTTACTCTTCTTCACCTGCGTGAGTTCATGACATTCATGAGAGAATCATTTGTTTGAGTCCGGAACTGATGGAACTGATTTGTTTGTTGGGTTCAGTTTACTGATTTAATGATTGTTTCTGTAACTGAAGGAGTTAAGTTTTGGTAACTCTAAAAGGAATTGGATTAAACTGCCCCACATACACACAAAAGTGACAATTAGACCTGTTTTAAGATTTGTATAAAGTAAACTTCAGAAACTGAAAGCAGTAAAAAACTCAATGACTCCAGAAGAAAACAAGGCCAACACTGTTCTCCGGCTCTGCACAGCTCATCTGTGGTGAGATCTTCAACAGTTTTTGTGGACTTTTAGTTTGTACTGCTTGAGTTCCTGTTTTCTGTGTTGTTGAATTATTGCATTGTTTCCTGTTTATTTTTTATTTAATTATTTTATATTTTATATATATAAATATTACTAAATATCTTTATTTTATTGCATTCAAAAATGCATAATTTAAAATAAACCCATTAATGCCAGCACAGTTTGTCTTTGGTTCTCATATAGAGCGAAGCTCTTACACAAATGCGCTTTGTTTAATCTTACATTTGAATGGATTTAAAAGGTAAGTGGGAAAAAATACTAGTTTTATTATTATTTTATGTATTTCATTGTTTAGAAACGTTTGATTTGATTGTCTTGAAAATACTTTAACTAAAGGTCCAGAAGGCCTTGAGATCAATCTCCTGTCGACTCTTTTTCATTTCATTATGCACATGACAGAACCTCTTCTCCAAAGTGACTTTGTTTTCAGTGTGTGTGTGTTGTAATGACCTTTGTGCTGTTAACACATCACACATATTCAGCTACAGAAACCCATGATGAACTTTATGACTGAAGCAGAGCATATCCACCAACCTAAAAACATTTCAGTTATTAAGGTTTTATTTCCTACTTTTCATTTTTAATAAAAACACATCCAGTGTCAAAAATGCAGCTGTACCCCCACATATTCTTTCTAAAATTATTCTGAAATTATAATGTATGGCATACACCGAGAATAAAGTATATACCGTATGAGTAAACACTCACAATCAAGTGCTGTTCATGTGTGTGTCGAGTATGTTTATCGTCAGATTTCAGAATCCTATTCGTTGAATCTATAAGTGTGATACAGTAAGCGTAAACATGGCAGGACATGGTCTGATCAATTCAAACATCCCAAACAATGACATTACAATGAGTCTGTTCTCCTGCTCTATTCAGCAAAATAGTAACCTTTTAAAACCCTGAATGTCACAAAATACACACAACAACAGAATAAGAAACATGAATAAGTCTTGTTCTCTTCACATCTCAGTTAAAATCGTTTTTTTTTACTTTATTTTGACATTTACTCTCAGTATTCAGCACATGCAAAGCTAGGAACTGGAAATCTTCAGCAATGATATTATTACACATGATATCTTTAAGTTTATTCTAACGGCTGGTGAAATTATTTCAACGTGCTATTTTATCATTTGTCTACTAATCAGTTGCTGAAAATCTGCAACCAAATGTAATGTCACATGGTCACATGACATGATCACCTCTGTGCTCAAAATACTACTTTTATTTTTGTCCAAGCGGAGTGTAAGAAACAGGTTTATCACTGTTGACTATTTCTCAGATAATATAGATGAAATGCGTTAAGAAACAGGCACAATTGTCAAAAAATCAAATGCATGGATACAATGTGTTTGACTTGAAGGACGAGTCCCAAGAATGACTGGGCAACGTCTGCTATCATTAGAAGTGCAGCAAGAGATCTTCAGCCAGTGATCGGCCCGCACGCTTGTTTATTTCTCACAAGAATAAGCTATGGATGTTTAGGCGGTGGGCGGAGAGGTGCGGAGCTGTTGGAGCATCTGCTGTCGAGTCACGCTCAGTGGATTAGCGACTGCCTTAACTCTGATGGAGTCACCTGTGTCAACAGCGCAAGTACCTTGTAAGGCGGCGACTAAATCAATGCACTCCCACGTGCGGGTTGCTTTAGAGGTTATGCAAATGAACAAGGCAGGGATGTGACATTTTGAAAGCCCAGGATGGATAACCTCCATTAACAGAGGCTTTGTCACACCTTAAAAGCTACTTTTGCCTCCCGTGATGGAGGTTTACTTTACACTTCTTTTTTTTACTTAATGATTTGTGGAGGACGAGCTTGGAAAGGCTGTGACTACAACAAATGGACCTCTCCTCCCTGCCGGGGATCTCCTCGGATGTAAAGGAGGACAGGCTTTCTGCTATATAAAAGCATATTTCCTTCACTGACACATGCACAGTGCCTGTCTAATTGAAAGATGTCTCCATTTGGAGAGAAAATGGACATATCCAGAATTTAATGGGACTTCAGATGAATTACACACTTGCACTTTACTGCCATTTACCGTAGGTTGAAAAGAAGCACGGAAAGAACATCACACAAACAAACATGTGTTCCATGACAGTTGGGTTAAAATAGGATTTAATGCCGTTTTCTTTTTTTTAAGTGTTAATATTAATTGGATTCAGACATAGTGACCATTCACCTGAATCAGGAGGATCATGTAGAGCAGATAACTGATGCCATGTGCTAACCAGAAACACACGCACAGATGAAGAATGCAGAACAAACACATGTATGTATTCTTCTAGACTTTAGTGCGGCTTCAGCAGATCGCTCATGGTTCTCCATATCAATTCTGACACTTTTGCCTAGGGGCGTAGAAACCATCTAAAAAGAGGGTGGACACATAATAGCTTGGCTCATAAATATGAAATAGGTCAGACGGAGGAGCGGGTTCTAGCCTTAGAAAATTAGCATTTAGTGCTTGCTGCCAAAGCAACTGTCTGATCTCGCTTCACGACCACGTTTCTATCAAAACACTGCTTTGGTCATAAGACCATGTGCTCAAACCATTGATGTTGCTGCCAACTCATGGGCATGAGCGTTTAGAGAACTTCTACTGAATGAAAACCTCACCTTTTCTTTAAAACAGGGTCTGGTTTACTGTTGCTGTGAAAGGCAAAGATTTAACCCTTATTTCCATCAGAATCTTTGAGATAAACAAAATAAGGTTGCAACATTTGTCTTGTCATACTTGCAACATTTTTATTATTTAGAAACAATTTTTAGTCATTTTATTAGAAAGAATCTGTATCAGTATGTCATGTGAATATCTTCTCTCAATTATGATAGACGTTTAAAAATAACAAGATCTCGTAATCTTAAATCATAACTTTATTAGGTATATCTTGCTAGTTCCAGGTTGGATCCCTTTTTGGCTTCAGATTTGACTTAATCCTTCATGGCATATGTGACCAGGGATTTAGATTTACCACTCGGACGGAACACATTTAACAAGTTCAATTTGCTTTTGTGGTTTATTCAAGTATTACATCGTATATGAAAAGATATTTCAGAAACGTGTATTTAGAACACACAGCTCCGGATAAAAACAAAACAAAAAAAAAAGTTTCTTGACCCACAAAATGTGGTTTTACTAATCAAAGAAAAAACCCAACCTGTCTTATACAAGTTTCAAAAAACACAAAAATACGACAAGCCCAGCTGTACGATAGTACACATTTCAAAAAGAAAACGTCAAAAATACGGCAGTGGGGATACTGTACAAAGAGAGCAACAACATAAGTACATTTTTATATACACATGTACAATTTATACACATTATGATGAAAACAAAGTAAAAACACTCACATAATGATGACCTCCTCAATCAATCACCACATAAAGGCAGTGACGTTGCACGGTTTAAATTCAGCCAACATATATCCTTGTATACTCAAATGATAAATATATTAAATAAAATATTCGTAAACTGAAATGTATAATGTTGTTAAACACAACCGGAACAGGTTTACAGCACATGGTATGACGTCATATATACGCGGACATTATATCACGACATAGCACATGGTATGACGTCATATATACGCGGACATTATATCACGACATAACCTAGCTTACAATATATGTTTTTAACAAACTAACTGCACAGTACACATTCAGAAATGTTTCATGTTAAGGATATTGCAAAATAAACACCTTATTTACCACAGAATGCTCTGAAAATGCTTGCAAATTCCCATACAAGTGCGTATCCCTCTCGCACTGCACTTAACACGTCTCACACGCACGTGTGACGCATGCGCATTTCCCCACACGCACCTAGACACTGCCCCCTGTCGCCAACTCTTGTAAATTACAGTTCATGCAAGGAAACTTTAAGGCTATTTACCACCCGGTTACACATAGATTCAACAAGCTGTTGGAAACCCTCCATATTGACATGACAGCATCACATAGTTGCTGCAAATTTGTCTATTGGATTGAGATTTGGTAATGGAATGGAATTGAGTAGTCGGTAGTGTAAATTGAGAAGAGGTGAGAAAAAAGAACTGGAGATCCCTGCCTTGAATGATCTGCTTGTGAGATATGTGTTGAATCCAGGTCTAGTGATTCTTAGGTTGGAGAGGGTACCAAAACCAAATTCTTGGTACTAGCGGTGGGCTCATAGGAGTTACATGCCCCCCAGTGGTTCCCCTGTGAATTTCCCCTTTGCGTATTAAAGCATCCTTTATGGTCTTTCTCATTTATTAAAAGTCAGGGTCATCGGAAACCAACAAGGATGTTGAGAAACATTGACTCAGCTAAATCTTTTTCACCGAGCCCATGCACAAACCACAAGGCCATGCCCCCATTATGCAGTAACTGAAAAAAATGAGTACAAATAATGTAAAGACGGAAGTTCCTACTGCATGGATATGTGTGTGCATAAAACAAAGATCTGTTCTGCTGAAATCTAGTTGAGGTTGTATAACATGAACTGATGTTTTGTACTGATCAAGGATTTCCATTCACAGTGTATGTGATATTTGTTGGGGTTCTTAAGGCTTTGTTTGTCCAGATGAAAGTTTGTTGATCATTTTTCAATGGTCTTCTGTAGACGTGCTGGCTATTTTTAACACAAAGAGAAGGTGAAGTCTACTGATCGATTTCATCCCTGATATTGTGTAAAATGTGTGCTTGAACTATGGGACATGAGATTGTTGATGTAATTTCTCACCTTTTCGTTCAAGTCATCACAATTCTTCAAAGGTTCATACAGTATGTGAGCACATAACATCTGTGTCTGTGACTTACCTTCATAGCTCAGTGCCATCCGCTAAGAAGTTCAGAATGAATAACAAGCTTTTTAAATCCTTTAGCACATGATGTTCAATTAGGTTTTCATGAGCTATGGAATGAGAACGAGCTCTCAGGTGTCATTCATTTAAATCTATCACACACCTTTGCTTAAATGATTAAAACTGAGAGGGATTTTAATGGAAGTAATTCAGGGGAAGCTTAACGCCTCAGGCCACCAGATCTCCTTCAATGACATATCTGATACTGTAGTTCCATATCCAATATTTCTGGATCTCAAATCTGTCTTCCATCATTGTTAAGCCTCGCACATAGAGAAGCATGACAGATGAACATGAATCACTCAGTGTTTTCTGCTTGCATCTCCCAAAATCAGATCTGGTCAAACATTCTTTAATTGGTGGTCGTCTTTCCCCCTACAGCCAGCACACCAAACACCCTCATGTTTTCTTCTTCATGTTTGTATAGGAGGTCTTCATCATCTTTTCATACTTCTGCTTGTTTGACCTTTTGAACATTCTTTAAGCTAACAACTTAAAAACATTTAAATAACATCTGAGGCTCTGTGAGCAGAAACTGTAATGCATGTGTCTTTGTAAATGTTATACATTTCAAAAGATCTTGCACAGGATTCTTGAATTAGGATTCTTGAATTAAAACTGAAGTTTTTTTTTTGGTAAACCATTTTCTGTCCTTTCTGTTCTTTTTATACGACAAAAAGGATCACAATTTTTTTGCAAAACCCATAACTGCATTCAGGGCAGAAATGAACATAACTGCGTACGGAATACAGTAACGAAAACCTGGAACATTATTGTATATGGGCAGAACTGACGGACTGCTTGGCATGAAGTCCAGGGCCACTTTACAGTCAAGTCAAGAGACAAATTAATCATGTCCTCGATGGTAACAGTCCGGATATTTGTATTTTGTAATAGATGTCAGTTAAACAATATGTCATTGAGTGTGTTTAAATGCACAAGATAATCAAAATTAACTGCTAAAGAAACTGTTTTCACCTGTTTTACATCAATATCCAAACCGGTTACACAGAAAACCGCGTTTACATTTGAGACTTGCCGGGTTTCTCGCATGCAGTGTCATCTCCGTCGATAATCTGTTTAGTCATTAAAAATGCAGCAGGAAAACGGTCAGAAGCTGTATTTTATGCATCTTCTCATGTCCACAGTATCTGCATATGCAACATTAGTTCTTCATTTCCAGATCAACTGCATGATTTGAGAGCAGACTTTTATGTGTTATTTTACTGTTAGTTTACTGTGCACCTAAACATTCCTCATTCATTGTATATTACTAAAATCCAACAATGACATCTTTAATTTTATTGTCAGTTTTTCTAACCAGATCAAGCCATTGCAAGATTCTGTGCTACATGTCAAAAGGAGAAACCAAAACTGAGTCATTTCACCAGTGTGGAGTGGACAGAAAAACTACTGTTGATTTGGCTGCCATCGCTGAGCTAGATGCCCGTGACATCACAGCATACAACAACATACACTCTACGTGTCAGAGGACCAAGAAAATGTCCAACTTCACAGATCGCTGAAAAGAGTTGTGCAACAGACACCAACATGCAGTTCCATTGCAGAAAAGAATAGAAATGGAACATGGATAGACATTTCTCTACAAAAAAAATAACAGTGCCGGTACATAGAGTACTGAATGTGTGTGGTTGAGTTTCTTCTCACACCTCTCACTGTTTTGAATGTTTTTGTTTAGTTTCTGCATCATGTTTGGTTCAGTTTCATGACAGTTTTAACCGGAGGTGCACTAGTTCATGGACGGCATTGACATCACAATCTTTAATGTTGTTTACAATGACTATATATGTTAGATTACCTGTGATGGACGGGGTTTCTTAAAACATAAGTATTTACGTTACATAATCACATAAACATGATCAAGAAGTTTTGATTTAATCTAAAGAATAAATCATGATCTTTTCATGATGTTAAAGGATGTGTTATTAGAGACGTTCTGTTGTAGCGCCCCCACTGGAGAAACATGACAAACTTTCACTTGTGTTCACAGAATGTCCTTACGCCTGTGTACCAAGATTCATCAACTTGAACTTTGCATTTAGAATAAATTGTCTAATTGGTTCATTAGTTAATGGGTTACAACCACAGATTCCATTGTATTATATCTGCTTATTGGTTTGACCAACTTACTCTCTTTTGGACAACTTCATGATGCATGTTACGATTCGAGCTTATTAGGCAAATGCTATTTGAAAAAGTAGATTTTTGGAAAATGATAAATGTCAGTAAAGTTTCATAATGAAATCGGAGATATACAGTATGTTTTGCAGATTACATTTTGTATTACTCAAGGACTCCGAGATAGTGAGTAAAATGTAAAAATGATCGGTAACACTTTACAATAAGGTGTTATTTGTTAATTATTGGTTAATGCATTAGCTAACATTTAACATTGAACAATACTTCAACAGCACTTATGGATTTTCATTCATGTTCATTTCAGCATTTACTAAAACATTATTCAAATCAATTGTTGTAACTGTTAACATTAGTTAATGTACTCAAGCTGAATACCTGTATCGACATGAACTAACATTGACAAGGATTAAAGGCAGGGAGTCCGATTTCTCATAGCCGTTGTTGATGTTCAAATCACCAAAACAAACACACCCCTACCCCTATCTTTCGCTTTCGTCAGCGCTCGGCTAATGTCCGTCCTGTAAACCTTACTGCTGATTGGCTACAAGGTTGTTTTGGTACTTGGCCCGACTCAGTTGTCTAAAGCGTAATTCGGAAATCGGTTACCCCTCCGAAAAACTGAACTGTTATCTAATGCATTTACTAATGTTAACTAATAGCACATTATTGTAAAGTGTTACCAAATGATCTCATTAGAGCGCCACCTAGTGTCCGACAGACATGTTCAGATGTGTGTGAGTATCGTGATAGGGGCCCTATATACTTGTGTGGTGCTGCAGTCATTTTTCCACGGTAAAAATCCTATTTCAGTTCCACAGCTAACAAAATGAAAGGCATCTATATCACATACTGGTGATCCAACACGTTTAATGGCTGGAAATGAACTGAAATGAATCTCCATTTAGCGGCGGTGTCTATGTGCGCCTGCTGTTCGCTATGCAGAGTCACAGTCAAATCTGCCTGTTTCTTTCATCGGAGGAAAGTGACTTCAAGCGTACGAGAAGAAACAAGTGTGCCAGCTCCCACAGTAATTCAAGAGCGCTGCTTTCTTTTGTTCTTGCAGTTGTTTTGAGCGCAGGCATGAAAAATACGTGACTAAATAAACCCTGCCTCCATCCCCAGCCCCCTTGACAAAGTCAGCACTCTCTCTCCAAAGCAATAGATCATTACCTGTCCTCTATTTTCAGTGTCTTGTACCTTGGAGTCCTGCAGTAATTTGAATTGCAAGTGACAGAGTTGCACTGCGGGCCGTCAGGAGATCCCCTCCAGTGTTTATTAACTTTGTGAATTGAATAATTACCCGGGGTCATCACATAATTGAGTCGACCTCATAAAATCACAGGAGGGACAGATCTGATGTGCCAATCTAATTCTCATCCCGCGGCCGCGTGCGACCCCCGAACTCCCCATCTGCCGGACAGACTCTTGGATGTGTCGGCCTCATTATAAAGTCAGAAATAATGAGACCTGGCAACTCGGACAAAAAAAATGTTTACTGTATTAGAAAGGTTACACGCTGTGGTCACGATGTACAAAGCTGTGAAAAGTAAACCCAGAAGTTCACAACAAGCAATTTATGTTGCACCATGAAATTTTGATCCGTCATCATATTGTGATTGATTTCTTTGCTCTGTTGTTGTGATGTCATGTGTAAACAGGCCTGTTGCCAAAGTTCATCCAACAGAAGGTCTAGTTCTTTTTAATGACTCAGAATCTTCTACAACTACTGTGGACATACACGTCGCTTTTAGCAGCCTGTCAAACGTTGAAAATGTCTATTGATTGATGTCATATTCCTTGCAGGAACAATAATTGTGCTGAAAGTCTTTTCAAGCTGAATCTGTTTGTTTGGCTTCATAAGTTTGTAAAAGGAGTTCAAGTCTTTGTTCTGCATGTCTGTGATATCAGTGAAAACCCTTCTGTCAAACACTGTTCAAAAAACATGCTTTAGAGGTTTTAACCACATATCAAACAGTCTCATAGGAATAGATCCCCCCCAAAAAAGGATTCTGTCTTCATGTCTTTTCAAAACCTGAAAGGCTTTCTTTCTGCTATACAACACAAAAGGAAATCATTTCATGAATTTGTGGTCTGGTGGATTCCATTAAAGAATAGAGCGTGATGACTCTATATCACTTAAAATAATTTTCCATGTAGAGCTAAACATTTGCACATCAAAAGTGTCAACAGAAGATGACTGTTGTCTTCAAACTGGATTCTGTGAATCTTGAGGCTCCAGCTGAAAATGAGGAGAAAATCAGTGAGTAATGAATTACATTCATCCAACATAACTTTCATATGGTTTCAGTCGCATGGACTCATGTATATACAGTATATAGATTCAAAGGGTCTCGTTCACTAATAATTGCATAGATTTTACATATTTATAACTATCATGAAAACTTTATTTCTACCGCGAGTTTGCATCCATTTCTCTGCATTTACAGGGACAAATAACTTTGCGTGTGGTAACTCTATTTACTCTATTTTTATTACTCTACTAGTGTCTGTGGAATCGGGTTAGAGTGCCTACTTCCCATTTTGTACTTCTCGCTGGATAGAAGTTTGAACCCAGCTCAGAGCAAGTTCAGGTAGGAACTATTTCACATGTGCAAACACAAACCTTTTATACTAAACTGTATAGGATGTGAAAAAGTAGGAAACAATTTTTTTTGCAATATAGAGGTGTAAATTATAAGTTACAATTGCTTCTTTAGAACCACTCTACTGGTAACACTGATGCGTGCTGTATTTTACTGCTTTCAACTAAGTGAACTGAAAATGTATGTGTCACTATGTGCCATTTATTTAAGAAAATACAAAACAGCATTTGCAGAGGTTTGCAAAATGTATAAAAATTATTTCTCATTAACCCTTTTTACAGATTTTAACACATTTTTAAGAGAGAGAGAGAGAGAGAGAGAGAGAGAGAGACTGGTGATTTTTGCGTATGTGTGATTTCAGCTCTTGCTATCTTTTTTCTTATATTTAGAATACATTTTAGTACAAAAGTTTTATTGAATCATTATTTGTTCATGAAAACACTATAGTAAGCAGATTTTTGTGCAAACGCATTCTTAGTGAATGAGACCCAATGGTTTCATTGCATGGAACACAGCATCATGTTGGCAATGTGAGGATGAAAACATGAATTTTCACAGTTTTTGTGAACTTTTTCTTTAAGTCACATCATTGGACTGGATAGAGAAGAATGTCCAGTGGTCTTGCTTGTTTGCCTTCATGGATTTAAGAAGAGAACGCAGAGCTCTGAATCTTGGACACACACAAACACACACACACACACACACACATGTTGTCATGTCTCTGTAACACGCTGGGCCGTACATGAACAGCAGACGGTGTAAAGGCCTGTCTCTGCTCTTTAAAGGGCAGGTAGAGAAGATTGGATAATGGCTTTGAGCACTACTTAAGCTCTCTGATGTTTTCAGAAGAAGGGACTAAACCAAAGAGTATTATAGTAGAATTTAGAGAAACCCTGAAAAATGTATCATATGTACAGCAAAACCGTACACTGTAAAAAAATGTTTTTCATGTATTTTTGAAAAAAAAAATTACAGAAAAAGACCACCATTTTAAAAGAAAAAACAGGGTACAAACTTTATTGTACAGTTTTCTTTCTTTTTTTTACAGGTTATTTTTTAAATGGGGTCAAAACGGTAAAATTACAACAAATGTACAAGAAAAACGAGGAAAACTAAATAATATCCCTGTATCCTATAATTTTATGAAGAAACATTTGGAAGGATCATTTCATATTTTTTAGGCATTATTTGTATAGTGTATGCATGAATAAAAGAGGAAGGGATGAGATGCAGTAAAATCTGCTGCTTCTGCATGATGTTATTATGCCAACGCAGATCAAAAGCTCCGAGGCACTTGAATGTATGTCGCACCGTTCTGAAGACAGAGGACCATTTACTTATTTTCTATTAGTCATAGTCATGGTGAGCATTATTGAATTAAAAGAGAAAAGGAGAGAAAAACAGGTAGAAAATCCTGACTTTTAAAGATCTAGATAAGTGTCTATAAATCCTGCCGTGTGTTGACCCATTCCATTAGTCAACATACCTGGAAACCTTCAGCGATTCATCAGTGTAATGTTTGAGCAAGCTCATCCTATTCCCGGCGCAAACAGTCAGCGGCACTGCCTCAGCAGAGGAGTCAAGCGTTTGAAGCCTTTCCTGAGGCAGAAGGGCCGCGGTGTCAGTTCTCCAGGTAATGAGGGTTGATCTCTACCTGAGGAACGAACCTGGTGTCATGTCCTCCCCGAATCACTCCACCTCTCTAAACAATCAGAGCAGCAGACACACGTTGCATGATGTCAGCAGAGAGGCGGCGGAGAGCAGACGCTGTCGGCAATCATATTTCTCCACGCCGCCAGGTTTGGTGTGATGAGTTGTGTGCAGGGGCACATGTCCACCCAACAGCGCTGCATATTCTGGCAGCTTTTGACAGCGCATTACAATGGAAGGTGTGTTTACTCAGTGTGTGTGAGACCTTTATTATGACAGGATGCGCTTAAACCACCGCTGATGATAGTGGCAGAGATATGGACGGAGAACGGACAAGCAGGATATTTTGACATGTTGCGTGTGCATAACTGACATCATTAATGACATATATATAAATAACATTTACAAACTAGCGATACTACAGTTTATCTTCATGATGGCTGTAACATCACCATTATTTCCCCCCACACATCAGAGAGTGAGCGCCCTCTATTGGCCGCACTCATATCTACATCCTCAACATCAGCGGTACAGACGTGCTGTTGTCAAAATAAAAGCTAGTCAAGTTGAGTCACACAAGACGTGTCTGGTGTATTTACCAATAATTAAATGACATATAATTGTTGATTCTTTTTTATATTTCTCTTAAATATAAGCCTGTATGTGTATGTTTTAGGGCTGTCAATAGATCAACATTTTAATCGCCATTAATCGCACCCTTAACGTGTGATCAACTGCGATTAATCGCAGACGTATAGTGAAATTAAACACACACTATTTAATTTGTTTAACATGTTTATTTTAGTGCTGTCAATCGATTAAAAACATTAAGTATCTAATCACACAAAGCTCTTATTTTTTTAAATATGCTTTTACATTCTAATAATTTCCTATTTTATCTCCAAATTAATGTTTTAACAGCATCAATTTATGAATGAAAGCCAACATTCTAATATTGTTGGCATTGCATCTGATGTCTTTATTAAAAATATTATTATAATAAGTGTGCCCTTCCTTATAATATAAAGGAAATAACTCAAGTTTCTTCGCTAGTAAATACATGAAATACAGAAGAATCCTCATTAAAATTACAAAATCACAATGATTTCTTCTTTTCTTTTGTTCTTTGATGAACAGATTTATGAGTGCGGCCCCTTTAAGAGCTGCCTCTCTACACAAGTCTGATGCGCTTCTTATTTACACCACTCTTTGCATTCATTTAAGACTTTATTTATCTCGTTGAAGACTGTGCTTGCGAAAAAGACACAAAGACATCAAGTCTGGATGCGATTAATCGTTTGACAACCCTAATCTGATGTTATTGAGAGATCTTGACATACAGTACAGTATATACAGAAGATCAATGTCTACAGAATTATGATGATGATTTTATAATATTAGCATCAGACCATTTCTACTCCTTTTGTCAATTAAAAAGCGTGATGTTTAGTATAATTAAATCAACCCATTTTCACCACTATAATATAAGTTTTAATACATTGTATTGTGAGCACACACGGAGAATACATAAACACGTCTGCACACTAAATCAATGACATCACATATAAAGCATGTGACATGATTGTGATGTTGACGACAGATTGATCCTTGTGCTGATACATCTCTTCGTGTTCCTCAAACAGGCCTAAAATGATCCGCACAGACAGTCGTAAATTTGTGGAGTTTCAAGGTCAAAGTACAGATCCAAAGCCAGCGTGAGGTGTCACCCTAAGAAATTACGTGGCAGTCATGCGCAAAATTGCTTACACAGATCACAGACGTCCACCCATCTGTTGTGGGATGGCCAGGGGATGCTCGCTCACGGAGTTAATAGTTTTTTAGGAGGACACACAGGCCATTTTGGCTGCTTTGTTAATAAAGCATTTACTCGCTGCTCGGTCTCACATAATCTGCATGATGGGGAGCGACTCTAACACAACCCCACCTGACTGACTGAGAGAGAGAGAGAGAGAGAGAGAGAGAGAGATTTGTCATTTATTATTTATATATTGAGCAGATGAATCATAAATGGTATTCAAATCTATAATTCATGTTGTATAAACACATGACATCTGATTATAGTAGAGAAATCTTAAGTCTCATTGAATTAGCATTTAGTTTTTCCTCATCTTTCAGGAGGATCTTTGGTTTGTTGGACTTTCTTGAACATTAAACATTCAAGTCTGATTCTAAGAGGCATGTGTTATATGCTTATAACACAACACAAGCTCAACTATTTGATGAGGTGTCTAATTCCTTGGCTACTTTACATACATTTTATTCATTACAAACACATTTTTGAATGCAACCATATGTCTTCAAATACTCTCACAATAAATGGTATGAAGATGAGTTTTCTCTACACCTGGTGTAGAATACGAATATGCCTGCAGCCGCTGATCCAGAGTCAGCTTATCTCTTCTATACTCTAGTGTAAGGCTTGTAGACAGCTAGCATGTATATTCATAAACAAACCCATCATATCTGTGACCAGAGCAAGGTTAAGATTTACCCGTCCTTACACACAGTGACGTAGCCCTTGGCAGCTGGCACACCTAAAAAACAGATGCAGAATCATTTTTATAGTCCTAATAAAAAAAACTAAACTTGGGCTATTGTTATAAACGTAAATACAATTTTAAATGATTTTCGTTTAAAAAAAAACATCTGCCGACATTCTGATTCTGATCTTTGGAGAATTTTGCAGCGCATTCTTAACAAACTGAGAATCTTTGACTAAACCTTGCTAGCTAGAAGCATTAAATACGTTTCCACCAACGTGTAGAGTTTACTACGTGTTTTGATCACGGGAATTCGTGAAATTGTCACGAAACATAATCTATTCATTCATGTTCATCAACAAGAAATTCCCAATTTTTTTCGTGTCAGTCAGCACAACTTTCCATCAAAATTACTTTAATGCGATATATCTGTCATATGTATTATATATCAACGCAATCTGATGGGAATTCAAACCGATTTTACAAGGTGCCTTATTTGTGTGAATTCCTATTTCCTACGATCTCATTGGTATATTTTGTTATGATATGACTTATTTAGTATTGAGCGGTTGTTATCTGGGAATATCACACAGTGAAATGTAGCGATTGGCCAATCAGAATCAAGTATTCCAGCGCTCTGTGAGCGCTCCAGTGAGTTTGATTAACTTTCTACATGAATGCGCTGACTGTGATGTAATCCTCTCACACACACACACAAGATGACTGAAAGAACTGGATATTTCTCGCTATGTTTTTACCTGCAAAGCATATTGGACCAGTTCCAAGTTTTTAGCAAAGATGTTTGACTGTTCACCCAAATCAGTGTTCAGTAATTGTTAACATAACTGAAATTATAATAAAGCATTATTGTTTATCGAAACTTTTTAATATCATTTATAGTTCTTGAAAACAGTAAACTCTGCAGACGTTGTTTGATGCTTTTTAGCCCAACATTGGCATTATCTGACAGGGTCAATGCTGGTTTGGTACCGTTTGAGTTTCAATGACAGTGAAAATGTCCAAACATGAGACGATCAGTCAAATCTCTGCCTTTATTCCTTATTATTATTATTTTTTAATTGCTTTTAAATCACCTGTGATATGCAGTACATGTGACACCATTCTGAGGGAAGTTGTCATAATAATTCCAGATCAGGCATGCGTGAGTGTGTGTGTGTGGTCCCCACGGGCACAAAAGCACATCAATTGTACAAAATGATAATTTTTGAAAGTCAAAAATGCTAAAAGTTTTCTACAATGTTTAGGTTTAGGGGTTGGGTTTGGGGATAAAATATACTGTTTATACAGTATACAACTCATTACACCTATGGACTGTCCCCACGGAGATAATAAAACATACATGTGTGTGTGTGTGTGTGTGTGTGTGAGTGTGTGTGTGTGTGCTGCTGTCTGAATCTGTGACGTCTCATCTTGTACAGGATTGCTAATGTATAATGACTCATCATTAAAGTGAGCACTAACTCTCTGAATACCTGAATAACACAGGGGAATATATTTCGGTATAATCACTGTGTCTGATGCGGACCTCCACTCCCTGATGAGATGCTCGGATGAAATTGAATTACGTCTAATTCACTGGATTTGTGGTGATTAAGAGAGACGAGTGGTGCGAGAACTTAGGGCGACAGATGAATGAAGAACATCCGTGCATTTCCCTTTGTGGGGGAAGAACGGCGAAACTGTCTCGCTTTAATTCACACAAGCAGACGCCACATTTGTCAAGCAAATGAGTGTTGTGAATTTATGTGGCTATAATATGACATAATCAAGTTGTAATTAATCAATTAGAATAATTATGATGCTCATCTGATTTAATGAAGACGTGGAAAGGGAAAGCAGTGATAGGGATTTCATCTCAGTTACAGCGCTGGCATTTACAGTGTTCAGCCAAGTGAACATTCATTATTATAACACAACGGGCCAGAGCACCGTTTCTTGGTTGTCTTGGGCTTCCACTACAAGAAGAAAACTGCTCCTCTGATTCCAGAGAATTCACAACTTTGGACTCAGTCTCAGGTTCAGGTCTGAACAATGATCAGAGCTGTAACGGATCACATGTGGATTACGTACTCAGATTCCACAAATCAAGCAGTATGAGAAGATATTCATAATCAGATTCGAGTTACTTTTTTATGGATTACATGATGACATATTATTTACAGTATGGCAATAAGATGTTTACAGTTCAGTGATCCTTCCACAACCTTTTCATTCATTTTATTTTCAAAATTCTTCAGAATAAACATATCTGACACTTATATATGTTTGTGATAAATGCTTTTCTTTCATAGAGGGAAGGGCTGTGGAATCACACGTGCAAAATGGAGCGGCACTAAGCATTGAGTCAAATGATGATGTTCACGAGAACAAGACAAGATTTTACTCTATTTTATGAAATATATGAAAAAAAAATATTTTACTCAACTGAAAATCCCAAAATGCTAAATAGGTGCATTGTGAAAATCCCCTTTACTGTAATGGATGTCATTTCACATCGATTTTTATAAATTATAATATGATTTAAAAGTTGCAGGAGCATCTTCAATACTACTTCATCTGTCCTGTGGCTCAGTGGTAGCATGTGGCGTTAACAACACCAAGGTCATGGGTTTGATCCAGGGTTTGCACATACTAAGAAACAAATGTATAGTATAATGCAATGTAAATCGCTTTCTATAAAAGCTTCAGCCAAATGCTTAAATGTAAATCAAACTCCATCATGCTGATATAATGAGAGAGCTTTTCACGTTTTAATCTCGCCAGATCATGTCACAAACCCCAATAGACACGTTTCATTTTTAAGGAAACTCAAGGGGAAACTATTCAGTAAACACTCACAACAAGTTTTCAGTTTTAGTATTTTGTCCTTCATACTCGTACTATATACATTAAAAAGATATTGAGGCTCTAGTGGTTGGTTATAAAGAATGGAAAAGGTTTTTGTATCTGTCAAAATAGTAGAAAATGATCCTGCTTCAATCAAATAAGTCAATCAATCAAATAAGATTTGAATCAAAAGTGATCTAAATGTTATCAAAGAGTTGTCAGATTACGCTTCCAAAAATGTAGAATCTAAAAGATTATATTAGTGATTCGAAATTTTACCATGTAATGTGTTGTCAGCAATGATTAAATTGATCAGTAATCTATCCAGCTCTGACAATGAATATGATGTGACGAGTTAATAGATGGCTCAAGTTCTCTTTAATAACTAAACAGTGATTATTTTCACCTCTAGAAGCTCTATGAATACATAACAGTTAAACAGAGAACTTCATGTGCATTCAAGCGTCCAGTGGACCCAACACAGTAGTGATGCGCGGGTGGTCTCATAACCGTCAGGTGGGCGGGTATAGAAATGGTCACGGTGCGGGTTGAGGTAGGTCATTAAAACAAAATAAAAAACATGTTTGATGCGTGCTATTCCCCATCGCCTATATTAAATATTTGGGAATATAAAGTTTCATATTTTATTAGGTTCTCTGATAAGGTTACAATGGACCTATGTAGCGGCGTAACTTGTGTGATGTACACAAACCAAACACGTCACGAAAGCGCCAAGCAGCTGCTGCCACTTGCACAACAACAAAACAAATGGAGAAATAAAGTGAAGATGGAAGACGAGGTGCGGGAGAAAGTAAGGTCGGAAATGTATATCATTAAAGAAAAGAAGGTCAAGCTGCTAAATCTAATGTTTGGGACGGGTTCAGCAGGAGACAGCAGTAGTGTAATAATCTCATAAAACTGGACCCACGCATCACTACTACACACATCTCCAACTTGAATGAGTTTGAAACATTTGATCATGGCCTGTTTTCAGATATTATACTTCCTGTTTAGCATGCGTCAGTGTCACTCAAGAACTTTCTGTTCAACTTTAAATTCCTTGACATAAGATGACCAGAGTCTGTCACAATTGTTCTTTGGATTGATATGTTCTCAAATCTTCAGTATGTAGTATTAAAATACAGAAATACAGACGGTTGCTCTTCAGAGATATTCCAAAAGCATTTTAACGCTTATCTCTCTGTGAGATATTACTAGCAAAAAGTCTTTATGCGTTTGGGGAAATAAGGGTGTTGGGTTTCTAGCAGATGGGATTCGCCAGGAAGTACCTGTTTATGTGCCTTTTATCCTCTTCTTCTCCATGCTTCCAGTGGCAGACAGAGAGGCCCGTCATCTGAATGACAAACACTAGTTTGAAACAGTTAAGTCCATCAGAGAGATGGAGAGAGAGACTGTGCAGGAGTGATAAATTAAAGACATGCCTGAGGGAGAGAGAGAGAGCAGGTGATGAAAGGGAAGATGAACACGGCCTGAGATTTCTTCTGTGTACTACTGACTGCTATCTGATGAAGAAAGTGCTCACATCTATCAGCGTGTCAACGTTTGCCTGCATTGTGACCTAATGATGTCCAACACAAACAGTGGATTGAATGAGGAAGCGCACTGTGTCATTGGGATCGCTGTCAATTGACAAAAAAAAATTCCACAGTGCTTTTGTATTAATCTTTCACCTGCTAAAGAAAGGCACAAAACTGAACTCATGACTCATTAGGACTAAACAAAGTCATTAAATGATATGTGATTAAAATAAATAAATGAATTCTTCAATGTAAAAACTGCTCAACATGTCATGATAGCAGGCTCACTCAAAAAGACCCGGTGAACCCATATTAGCACACAAGAGAGTGAGTGTGGACTCAGAAAGTGCAGATTTTGTTCAGTCATAATAACGATTTGAAGATCATCTGAGAGAGGAAAATGACCCACTTTACACAACTCCTAACATTATTATGTGTGAAAATTGATTTTTAAAAACTGTTACGACTCCCGACAAAAAAAGCTCATCCCATCCTCATTTCAGTCAATACGCCAACCATGCACCTCTCACTGAATGTATAGAAGTAAAAGCCATTTCCTCAAAGCCCTCAAATATCTGTTGACTTAAAACCAAAGACAACTTCTAAATCACTTTATTTAAGATCTAGACAAACAGAACATCTGACACTTGAATAAACTTATTAAAAAATGACTTAGAAAAAGGTATCGAAGAGAAATAAAGGCTGTCCACCTCAAATTAAACACACTAAAAACCCTCTGTTGACGGAGAATCAAGGAGAGCGTATGCATTTTAACATGAAAAAACTTTCTGAGAAACTTTGAAGTTGCTTTCTCTTCCTGTGGATGTGTCTACGGGGAGTCAGCGTCTCACTCCAGATACACAATAAAATCACTTTTTCATAACCTCCTGTAATAAATGCAGTCGAGTCCTGGGAGGCAGGGGTGGCAAAAATAAATCTGAAACATGAATAAACAATGTCTCTGGGGAGAAAGGGCTCCTCCTCTGTGAAGAAGATTGACTTCTCCAAGACGGGACACATCAGGCAGGAGGAGCAGAAACCCAAATAGAAACAGAGACTAGGAAAACTCACTCCTCTCCTTAATTTCCCTCCACATCTGAGATCTGTCAACAAAAGATAAAGATTTTCGGCTCAACACTTCACTGAACCTCAAGGGGAATGAATGAATGAATGAATGAATGAAGGATAGTGAAAGAGATGTCAGGTTATGTATACTAATTCAAGGGTCATTTGAGCGGTGAGATCCTGTTTATGGATCATGTAACAAATAATAACTACTGTACCTTTTCAGCCCAATTTCTCTTATTAGCAGTGAAAGATGAATGAGTTTCCACTGTGTCTGGACTACCCACAAACCAAACACCTACCATACGTCTGCCAACCTTGCTTACAGGCAGAACAAAGACATGACTTACTGTTTGATGCTTTTCTTCTGGTAAGGACATGATGACATACAGACAGACAGAATGAGCGAGCACAGCTAGGTCTAATGCACTTAGTGGTTTCTTGTTTTCTTTGACGTTGACTGCTCTCTGAAGCGGGTGTACGCAGGAAATCCAGCACCAATTTACTGATGTTGACCTGCTGGGGGTCATCACATCACAGGACGGGGTCATCTAACAGATCCCTGATCTGGTGTCAGCTCATAGCAGGAGCGATCTGTTGTTGTATGAGACATGACGGTTAGTATCTTCAACACAATCCTGTTTTTGAAGGAGTCAGTGCTGGAGAACAAGGCTGACTACTGTAATGTGCTTACAAGATCTGTGACCAAGGGTTGAGGTTCTCTTATGATGAGAGCAGATGATCTGGGGCGTGTTGACCTGTCTTCTGCAGCAGGACCTCATGCAGAACTTGTCCTCGCCAGACTCAAGGTGAATGAGATGTCCCTTAGAGCCACTGTTGTTCTGTCCACATGGAGTTGCTCTCTATCTCTTCCTGCATGTACTTAGATTCATCCTCAAGACCCAAAGGTCCTTCGTCTTCATTTGTCAGCTATGGTTTGGGATTAAATTGTGATATTTTCCACCAGAGAAAACAATCGATCATTTTAGAGTTAACATTTTATGACAGTGAAATTTAAAGGGGTCTATTTTTGAGCACAATTGGGGCGGTTTCCTGAACGCACAAACGCATGAAGGCAAAACAGAGGTCTAGATATATATTCTGTTTTGCATCATTCCACAACATGATAATGTCAGAAAACAAGCAAACATTCACCTGCCTCACAGAACATCATCTCCAGCCTCCTCAGCCATGGTGTTTACACCGTACTGACACACTCGGGTTTATGAGGCTGGAGGTTGTGATCTGTCAGAAATACAGCTTCTGCACACTGACATGTAACAGATATTAAGTCGTGTTGTTTTCAGCTGTGGCGCCTACAGTTTGTTTTGTCTGAAGAAGTTGGCATTAACAGAAGCAAGTTACAGGTACTATATATGGCTGAAGTCCCACAGCGAGTAGCCCTCCAACTAAGGTGCAGACGTGCTCTTTAACAGGGATATGGATTGAATTTGATCATCTATTGTTCACAGAAAATGGCGTGTCAAAATGTCTTTTCTTGCCGCCTCGACTCGCTGCCCTTCTGCTCGCACACATAAAGTAAAAGTGTGGAGCTGGCACTCAGCCATCTTTCTAGAAGGCGCTTTGGGCTTCAGTCTCTCATGGCTGACAGCTCATACATTTTATTAACCTGATACCTCACATGGCCCCTAATAACAGAAAGCAGGTGAAATCTGCACGTCCCAGGCTGGATGCCAGATCTCTTTACCCACGCAGGTCCAGAAAGTGTCAGAAAGTCTCATCACTTTAGTCTATAATTCTGCAGTCCATTGAACAAAGGTCCAAAAGTCCTAAAGCAATATATAGGAGAGCATTTACTGTAGAGGAACCTACAGGACGGGAGAAAAGTGTGTGAGCAATGGCATAGCCAGAAAACTGACTTTGGGTGTGCATCAGAAAAAATGTGTGTGCCACATGTATTATCAGATGAATTTGCAAAAAACCCTGACTCTGTGTAAAAACTTTTTGCGAAGTACAGGTTTTTATTTCAAATAAATGACTCGTTTCTGATGCAAAACATCAAACTGCACGGCAGAAAACAAGCGCTTCACAAAACAGCTTGTAACGTGAGCAAAACTCGCAGTAAACTCTTCAAGTTGGGAAAACATCTTTATCACATGACTCAAAACATATGAGCAGCGTTTTAATATTTTTTACTTTCACATTTTAAATAAACAAATATAGTAAGAAAACAATAATAGCTCATATTTAGAAAACATTTTTAGTAGGAATATAAAAAATAATTAAGTATTAAGTAATATTAACTTAAATATCTAAGTAACTTACACCTGGAATTTTGTTAACTTATTCAGGTAAACAGTATGCAGTGCACATGTCTTGTTATGCTTCAAGACCAAATGTTTGAATGCATCATCATTTCTCCTCATAAGATCCAAATAACATTTGAGACCTCTGAATAAGTCCTCCTATACTGGCCTGACATACAGCTCAGCTATATATGATATAGTAGCATGATGTTTTCTGCAGACATTCTTCTTCTTCAGCATGTGTGATCATGGCTGTAACGTAACATGATGGATGACATGAGATGATGCATACGTGCAGAAAACAAGAGCACACACAGCAGTGCTGAACAAGCTGCACACTACATCTGAAGCGACATTGAAAGTGCATCAGCAGCGCTCTAGCTTCTATTATCAGTTCACTTACTACATGAGGGCCAAATGTATTTTACCAATGAGAAACACCAAATAAAAGGATTATTTATTGTTTAATACAAGAACTGTTCATGTGGCACACCCCCAAAAATATGAAAATGAATGACTGCACAAAACTGCATAAGTTAAGGCGAGGAGGAAGTAAATGCGCTGTAAGGACATTACTGTAAAGAGAAAATGCTTTTATCTGAAAGAAAAACATGAAAAGAATCAAATGAGTGAAATGAAACTTTAAAACTTCCTCTTGCATTTATTACAAAACAAGCTCATTTGGAAGCATATGTTTTATAAACAAATTCTTGTGTGTGGGTGTAGTAATGGGCCATATCTATAAAATAACTTCATATTGTATCTGCTAGAATCTGGTGGAGGATCTGGAGACTGAGCGGTTAGACCTGGGGCGTCATGGACAAAGACTTGCCTTGATTCCATACTAAAACCTACAGACAAAGCTGTTAATGTGCGTACGCATCAAAAAACTCACGCAAAACATGAAGTTGGCGTGGAGGGACCATGTTCTCATGTTAATTCACAGTTACATCTGACCGTGAGCGTGAAAGCTGTTTTTTTACAACTGGGGACACAAATATAATTAAAACAAACAGAAAACATTTTACTTCACAAACAGTGTCAAACCCCGCGACCGCCTCAGTCTCAGACATGTTGTTTTTGGTAACTTACAAACAAGCCGCTGTTTCCTCCGCTCTCATGAACCTGTCAGTGTAGTCCCAGCATGAGAGCTGTGAGGTGAACGAGACAGATGTTAAGCAATTATACGTTTGCATTCCTGTATACTTTTATTTAATATCCACTGCATGTAACTGTCCAGGATAACTTCATGTGTGGACTGGAGTGTATGTTTTAGTTTGTTCACTTTTGATGCTAAGCTACATGCCAATAACTAAGCAAATATAGAGACATTTGTCAGGGTTGTGTATTGTTTTCACAGAGACAAAACATAAATGCAAACATAAATCTGTATTAGTCAAGTATTCTTTTTTTAACTCTGACCTAATTTAAGAAAGTGAAACATACTGAGTACAATATCTTCATTTATTTGTACAGTAACTATCTATTAATATTAAGGAATTACATTCTGTTTTTGTCATTATGTACACTTTATCAATAATCTTCTGTTGGATTAAAGGAGCAGTAAAACAGTGAAACAAACAGCTGCACTAATTGTCAATATTGAAGTGTTACCTCATTAAATGTTGTACAATTAAGAGAATATTGCATAAATATTATGCAAAATAAATGTTGATTTAGTTTCTCTATTTTTTTAATGTTTCTCATTTGCTATAATTACTTTTCTAATGTCGGTCAGATTGTTTTCTAGTGGTGAGTGAGTGGAAGTCTAAAGACAGGATCCGTATCATGGGGTACGGTAAGGTAGATGTTCATGGTTTATTAAGCACAAATATATGAGTAAATGTGTCTTATGGTTTGACAGCAATGAAGACAAATCATGTTCATGCTATTTTAAATCATAAATATGAATAATATAAAATATTGTCTTTTTAAGCTTGTTTTCTAAATTTTGCTGTCACACCATAGGACACACGTATGATATATTCATCAACTATATGGATTATAACTGTTTTTATGTAGTTGCTTTATACAGCATTTGGACAGCTAACATGATATGGAAACACAACCTTATGAACTCCTGACGACAGCAAGTTTCTGAAAGTATATTTTGGAATCGATCATATTGTTATATATTGCAAATGTCCCCACTATACATGTGATTATACTAAAGTTCTTCAGAATAAAACACGCTTAAGTGTTTGTTCACGAGGCCACGCAAGCACTAATGTTGAACATTTCTATGCGGAAGGTTCATCTTGAACATGGGCTTAGAGTCACACGCTCTTCTATCAGCAACACCAGATGACTTAGTTTCTACAGTGTAATGTTTCGGTGTGTGCGCGAGAGAGTATATTGGATATATTGGGGCGTAAAAACCGCTAGAGCGAGCGCAACAGATAGATAGGAGCTGTGTGTGTGTGAGGAGAGAGAGGCTGGGGACGCATCAGCCCTTGGAGACCTCATTAACTGGTAAGCTTTCACCAGCTGATGCTATCTGCTGTAGCAATTCCCATCCAGCCGAGCGTCAGACCTCAGCGGAGCAGAGCCCAGGCCGGGGAGTGGTGTTTGGGGTTGGAGGAGAGCGGCGATGATGGGCTGCTGTGTTTAGAACGATCACACGGGACCCTAACTGCCTCCCCGCTGCCGTCTGTATCCACACATTTCTGCACCCCACTGCAGACGCCACCGTCCACACAACACCAGACTAAAGGCTGAACACAAACCTGTCCAAATGTCCTCGCCACTGTACATCATGTGAGATTCCTCCTGGATAACAGTGTGTTGTTCATTAACCGTGGGGAGCTTGTGGAAAACACATGGCAACCGTTGAGAGGTCTTTTGATATGTGTGTGCACGTGTCAGCACGGAGGTGTCCATCTTCAGTCAGACCTAGAGAAGTGAAGATGGGTTTTCTTACAGGTGACATTGACCACGTTGCCTTATTCTGAGTAAACTGATATTAGATTAATGTGTTTACATGAGTTGCTTTAAGAATAAACCTTTCATGTTCCAGTTTTACATGTGACACTCCATACGTCTCTAAGTGACGCCGTTCCATGTTCCCTCCATAATTTCATGTATCATCAAACACTTTGTCTTCACCATGGTAACACACACAGTTTTTGGTGTTTCATTTCTTTTCTAGAATTGTTGGCATCTTTCTTGTTTCCCGTTTGGCACAAAAATGTGCTTTCTTGTTTGAAGCCACGTTGTTTGTGTAAAACCAAAAGTCGGTCCACTGCCATGCGTGTGTGTGACCTGTCGCAAAGTGCCGCCGAAGTTCCTTTGCACCAGTAATAGTGCGATTCAGGTGTGTTCATGCACCACACTTCCATAATATAAATGTATAGCACAATGCAATCTAAGTCGCTTTGGATAAAAGCATCTGCCAAATGCATAGAAGTAAATGTAACATCACCCAATGGATGGACTCTGAGAGATTTATTTTCTGTAACGCCACTTTTCTCCAAAGCAATTTGCATTTACTCGTTCTCAACCAGACAAGCTACAGGAACCCCAATAAAAGTATAACAGCCAAGCCGGTCCGTGTTCATGACAGTTGTTTCGGTTTAGTCAGAATGAGGACATTCTCCATATAAAGTATATTCACAGGAACCGCTCCTTGGCATAATGTGTTTGACCCAGACTGATGAAGAGAATCAGCATACTGAAGGATTGCCCGTTTGCCTGTTTCTTCCTCCATCACCTCCTCCAGGCTTTTTACATGCTTCTTATGCGATTACACGAGGAGTGTCTGAATCAGATGAGCGCTTTGGCCTCGGGTGCTCGTCATACACACCATAATCCTTCAGGATTAAGAGCCTCTCCAGCGTTTGATTGTGCCGCATTAAAAATAGAACGCTTGAGCAAACACACGCCGTAAACAAAACTCTCCAGTCGCCACTTCACCAAAAACATACAAGGTTACACTTCACCATGAAGAGAACAACACCACTCCATCATCGTGATTTTACCAGCACAGTGTTGTGTTTGTGTTTGCATATTTGAGTGCAATTCATCGATTTATAAAACATCTTCTACTCAAAGTAACATTAATCTAGTACAACCGTTGCCACACAAACAGTGTTGCCATGCTGGAATCAGCGACTGAATTATTATTTTTCTCGCTCCAAAGCAAAGCTCATGTCGGAGGCTTTTAGCGGCGGTGTTTTTGAAAGGTAAAGTGGCCCACATTGATCGCAGGGTGAAATCTGCCCTGTAGGTTCTTCAGAGAGGATTTGTCATACACATTTTCTCCCGCTGTACACAATTTTAACGCTCAAATCCATCTGAGCACATCGACCGAGATGTTTAATGTGGATTTGAATACTGCGCCGCTGAATTAACATAAAACTGTGCAAAATGCAGGCAAACGTTATTGGTAAAGTGTTTGCTTTGGGCATCTCCTCTCTTCAGATCAGTGGGGCGTGTGGACTTCTGTTTCATTCAATGCACATTCATGCCACATCAACAGATTCAAACACTTTTCATCTTGGACTTTTGCATCTCGGTGCTCGCAGTTGTGACCTCAGAGAAATACTGTTGGATTTATTTAGCTTCAGTCCATCATCTTCTGGTGTAAATGGTTTTGAGGAGCCAGATACATCAAACATGAGCGATTTCTCCCCACACACATGTCTGCACTGGCGTCCAATGCTGGATTAATAAAGATCCCATAAGGTTTAAACACAAGGTTTGCTTGCGGCCTGTCCGCTCCCCATAGACATCAGCACAAACTGAAGAAGATGTGAAGGTCAACAGAGAAACCTGCAGCTCGATGAATCACGGCCAGATAACCTCCAGTATCATTCTGTGTCATTGAGCAGAAGAACTGCAAGCAGCGCCAGACCTTCACCAATTAACGTCACATCGTAAAACTACAGACCGTATTTGCTGAAGCAGCTCCTGCTAAGTATAGCGTTGTGTTCGCCACCAGAAAAGAAACGTTATTGACGATTTACAACCATGTTTTGCACTTTCAATGTCAGACTGAAGTTATGATTGTTATACAATACACAGCAGCATCCAGACATGTGAAGAAGAGCTCCAAACGTCATGTGTGGTGTATTCTTCACTTTAAGTGTATTGTTTGTGACGCCGTATGTTACTATGTATGTACAGCACGTTGTGCAGATAAGCGCAGCGGTGTATTCACAAAGTGTTTATAGCACAATAGTCGCCCAGCATGGTATCACTTGTGTCCTTCTAATGCACAAGATAAAGATTACCATACAAAACTACCTCACATGCACTCTTATGTGTATATGGTCACTTGTGTAATAAATAGATGAAGTCAGAATGAGGACTTCGTCTCTCTGACCAGAGTACTGCAGCGGTCAGAAATAAGTGACCCTGGATCACAAAAGCAGTCTCAAGTAGCACGGGAACACTTTTAGTAAAAGACACAAACACATTGTGTGGGTCAAAAATATAGATTTTTCTTTTATGAAAAAAATCATTTGAATATCAAGTAAAGATCATGTTCCATAATGGTGTTTTTTTTTTATTTCCTACCGTAAATAAAAACTTTATTTTTGTGAGTGGACGTCCTGCTACGGCACCTCTGATTTTTTTTTGCACTCTTAAGTACCTGAGGATTAAACAGTTGTATCTCAGATCCAGATATTGTCCTATTCTAACAACTCATACATCAATAGAACTCTTATTTATTCAGCATTCACATTATGTAAATATCAAAATTCAATCATTTACATTTAGGCATTTGGCAGACGTTTTTATCCAAAGCAACTTACATTGCTTTATCCTATATATTTTACATAGGTATTTGCAATCCCTGGGATCGAACCCACAACCTTGCGTTGTTAACGCAATGCTCTTAACACCGAGCTACAGGAAAGCTATATATATATATATATAATCCCATATAAACACCGGAGCAATCCCAACATCATGTTAAAATTTTTCCTGTGTCTCATTGGTAAGAGCATGACACAGCAATGTCAAGGTCATGGTTGCGAGCACAGGGGATTGTACGTAGTCAGAAACAAATGTATAATACAATGCAATGTAAGTGGCTTTGGAAAAAAGCGTCTCCCAAATGCATAAAAATGTAAAAATAAAATGTACATAAGGTGTGTTCCTGACTGAAAGAATCTTAGGCTTGTTCAGTCAGCTGAAGGTCATGTGATCTCATCTTTCTTCTATGGTCTGGATACAGTCGATACTTGACGGTGGACCTTGACGTCCTTCTTGAGTAAATGACCAAAATGATGGTTTCAGAATGTGTCTTTATTCTCAATGAACTAAAAACAGCTCTGATAATAGCATTTGCTTGATTTACCTGAGATGTAAATACTGTGTGCTGAAGAACACAAGCTGATAGTGTGAAACACTGAGTCAGAGAGCAGCAGTGTGCAGCGGGACAACAGCCGTTCCCAGTGCGTCCTCCTCCCTTACACACACACACACGATTGGCATTCAGATGTCATGGTCTCACGCAGGCAATTACACATCACAAACACCTGCACCATACACACCTTGTGATTGTCTGTCAATGTAAGCTGAACACATTTTGAGTATTCCAAATAACACCCAACAATACCACACAATACTTTTGTTTGGAGCGAATGTTCTAATTCAATAGTCCAGGCTTTTCAAATTTCTGGAAATTTGTTTATCATCGATTCCACGCTCACCGTCCCCGCCGCCATTCACATTTCTTCATTGATCCGGATGCATGCGGCGCAGTCTAGCAGCACTGTATTCTTTTACTGAAGTCATTAGACATCGATCTGGCCAAACTTTTCATTTTCCAGTCAGATGAATTCAGCGAGGTGGAGAGGCGGCTTTCATCCCCCAGGTCGCACGAGAGCTGTAATATTCAGAGACGTGCTGCAACAAGCTGTGCGTTTAGATGCAATTAAACCATTCAGCCTTCATAATCTCAAAATCAATAAGTCATAAACTGCAAACCAAGCCTTGACTCCCGTATCGGATTGAATATTAGGCAGAAACACACCACACAGTCTCACGAAAAACCTTCAAAGTTGTGACGTGTAGCTGTCGACATTGGTTTAATCCTCTCAAATAGTGCCTGGAATGGAATGGAAAAATGGAATGAAGAAATAAACAAATATGGTCATTCAGACAGATGGTGGTCTGTTTATTTCTGGAATAGTAAAACTCTACAGATGTTAAATTGGAGACACAGCCCAGTCATGCTGAGGGTCTCTGTGGCAGATGGAGGAGAAATGAAGAACAGCGAGTCAAGCTCAAAGCTGAAGAGACATCACACTTTCATGTGGTCGTGTGCTTTCACCAGGCCAAACATGTCCTCGTCTAGATCAACATCCAGATTTCTTCAGTGTTTTCAGGATTTGTTTGTTTCCCGGTTGAACAAACAGCAGATTTTGCAGTGTGGAATGTTTTGATGATGGTTTGTCCAGCACATGACCAGCATCAAGACACACCAAACCAGCAAACCTGCAGTTTTTTTCAACAGGGTTAAAAAATGTAAACTTGAATATGTTTTCATCATCATTTTTTAACACACAAAGAGAAGTACACAGATGAGTGAGTGTCTCATGTTTTCAGGGCTGATTTTGAGGACGGTGTTTTCATCAACCGGTGCTACTCCTCCTCTCCGGCTCAGTTTTCCTGTTTCAAGGTCTACAAGCTCCAGCCAATATTCTCTAGCGTACATATTGATTTTGTGTCAGTGCAGTGTTTGATATTTATACTTTGATCCTCTATGAATCAGTGCTGATGCGATGCGTTTACATTCAGAAAGGCTTTAATAATGGCTTCCATTGTGTATGTTACACTGTTGACTTATCACCGGCTTTCTTGTGTAGAATCATTCACAACACTGAAGAACATCTCAAAAATTCATGATTGCTTTTGTTTATATTCCACCGTGAAGACTTCAGCAGTTGAGATGTGTGATGAAAACATATATACTGTAGCCACACGTATTCTCACTCGTTTACTGAGGTTTATTGATAAGTTTTTAAAAATGTTCTCTCATTTATGCACAAACTCACACAGTGTTCTTTAATTTCTCTCTGCCTTCTCAGTATCCCTCAGTGTAAATAAGTAATGCTCTTTCCTCTCTTGTGCCTGATGCAGATACCTACAGAAACTGCTGGAAGCAGAGTTTGTTTATAATGAAAGAACAAGATTCCGCTTGAATTTCATGAGCACCGGTGCTGTTTTCTGCAAAAGTGTGGAGAACATAAAGAACAAATGGTGCCATATCAGTGAGAGCAGTGTTTGGAGGTGGATCTTCAGTAAGCTGAAACTGTTGAATCATTAGATAAATGTTTACTCATCCTCATGTCATGTCAATGTATGTTTTTTCATTCATATGCAGAATACAAAAGAAGATCTTTTGAAGAATGATGATGACCTAACAGTATTGACTTCCACTGTTTGAACATGGAACCCCATTTCTCTAAATATCTTCTTTTGTGTTCCACTGAAGAAAGTCAAACACTTGTTTTGAACCACATGAGGGAGAATAAATGATTAAATATGTGAGCTATCCCTTTATAGACGCAGTTTTTGATTTACAGCGGCCACTAGCGTTGTACAGAGAGATGCTTATAGATATCTATGCAGATAATCTCCAGCAGAGAGTCTTTGATCATCTTAAATCACCCCGATGAGCTTGCTTTGATTGGGATCAGTATGTGACGCACATTGGTTTTTGCTGTTTGTTAGAATAAAGATATGTTGTTGTTTTTGTTGTAATATTAGCTGTGCAACGGAGCACTTTTGAGAGTCATTGTTTATCTGGAACCGTTTTTATTGTACTCGTCCACATACTGGAGAGAGAGAACCGTAGAGTACGATACGTACGGATCATTTGCGATCTGTTTAACCACTAAACCGCAGGGGTGAGGAAACACGTTTTGTAAAGTTGTTTGTCCGTTCAGGGCTGCTGTACAAAATATGGCGGCGAATTCATTGTATGTAGATATAAACAGCTGATTGTAAGGTATTACAAACATAACACTTCATTATGAAAGGTCTTTATACACCTCTGAAGAAACACTTTTGTATATTATATTGCATTTCTGTCAATAGATCCTCCTTAAAACCCTGTATTGTTCCTTTAAGGTCTGGGTAACTTACATATTTGTACCGTCACATATGCTTGTACCATCAGAAATATGATTTATCCTAAAGTGCTATTGATTAAAAAAAGTGATTTAAAAAAAAGAAACTTTAGGGGCTGATTCACACCGCACGCAAAACCCAAGCCGCAGCGCTTTCTCTTGTCACATGACCGGCGGTGCGCGCGGCAACCTGAAAATTAGAAATATTTCCATCTCGATGCAGGCGTGACGCGACCGCATCACTCCCTATTTGTGCCACATGTGTCTACATTTAAAATAAGAAACTTCTGCGCGCAAAAGACATGAAATGTGAATCGAGTGCATTTAATGACCAATCAGCTCCTATCTTGAGCTCCTGTGGTCTTAGAGGTGTTGACATGTGTTTGAAACAGAAGAGGTTCATCATACCTGCTAGCGGTGATCTTATTTGAGCAGTTTTCATCTGGAGAGTGTGAATGAACACATGCTGCTGTTTACTGTAACTGCTCTTGACTCTATCCTCAAGAATACAAGGAGAAATATTAGGCCTGTGTTATCATCTCTTTATGTTAATATTAGTTACTGGAGATATATTTTCATCATCGGTTGCTATCAGGATTAGCAGATTTAATTCTGAACATTAGAAATAATAAAACAACTGACGACCAGTGTTGTCGAATCCACAAACTCAATATTACTGCAGGATTGAATACATGTGGCCCATTATATAATGTCAAGAACATTCTTTGAAAATATGACCTTTAATATTGACAGAGTACGTTTTTTGTGCTAAATAATGAAAAATAGTACAGCGATAAACACACATTACTGGTTTGCGTCATTTTCTCTGATGCTCCTTAATCTCATAATTGGATTTTGAGACTTAATCCTGGATTTCACAGTCATGGTCATAAACATGAAGAAACACCATTATTAGTGAGTTCTCACTGTGTCATATGGTGTATAGCAGGTGTCTCCAACCTTTGTGTAAGTGAGGGCTACCTGAAGAGATACAATTGAGTTTCCTTTTACATATTATTGCACTTGAATATATACAATTTTGAAACATGTGTTAATAATATTTCATGAAGATGTAGTGTCAGGTTTATCAGTTAAAAAAAATCTACTTTATTAACTTAATATTGTTGTTGGCACAATACATGTATCAGTGTCAAATTCCAAATAATGTAATGCCTATCTGAGATGATGTTAAACATCCTCCAACAACAAATGATGTACTTGTTGCATCAAAGAGTGCAGAACAGTACTCTACTCTCTGCCAGTCTTGTCTTTTTGTTCCAAGGTTACCGCAGGATGCAGTTCATGCCCAGACCTGATGGCAGAGCTGAGAATGGGAAGCGATGACCTGACAAGAGCTGAGATGAGTTGAGCTTGTGCAGAGGCAGCTGCTTTTGCCAGAGGGGAACTGGAATCCCCTGGTTGGGCCTGGGTTCTCCTGAGGTTTTTTTCTCGATTGGAGTTTTGGGTTCCTCGCCATCGTTTGCATACTGTTTTGCATATCCGTTTGCCTGGCCGGGGGGGCTGCTTTAGAATTTAGAAGTTAGACATAATTAATATAGCATAGAAGAATTTATAGTCTGTTTAATATTTGACCTGTGGTTCTCTCTCCTTTGTCCCAAATGTGTGCTTTCACTGTGCGTGTGTGCGTCTATGTCAATGTGTGTAAGTATTTATGCATATTGTGTGTGTGGAGCATGTGTATGTCTGTCTTTTGTTGTTTTCACCTTTTTCTTGTTTTTACAGGTATATGCCTTTAGTTGTTTTTCTTGTATTCAATGCGTCTCATGTACAGCTGCTTTGTGACAATGAAAATTGTAAAAAGCGCAATATAAATAAAGTTAAGGTTGAGTTGAGTTGAGTTAAATTCTGTAAAGAATGAATGAGTACACACAGATGTTTCTGACTGTAAACCAATACTCAAGTGCCATTAAATGTCAAGTGACTTAAAGTCTGGCTTATTCTAAAGTAAAAACAGAAATATCTATGAAATGATTCATCCGAGCATGCTATAATGCAAAATATTAAAACAATCAAGTTCACATGAGAATATTACAAACTCTTTTAATGCACACCTTCCAGCCAATCAGAATGGAGTATTCAAACATACTATGGTTTCAATAGTTTTATCTAATACACTTTATTCATCTATAGGTAATTGTTGTAAAAGTGTTTGTAAGTAACGTTACTGTGTTATTCATTGATTATATTGCGGTTGTGAACACTGAATAAACTAATGAAATCTGAGTGTGTGTGTGTGTGTGTGTTAGGAATACACATTTTTACAATGACTGAAACAAACACTTGGTATAACTAAAACTAAACTTACAAGACACGAGTTGAAAAGGAACAAGGAACATTGGTCTTCAGGTCTTTTAACAAGAAACACCGTACTATACAGCAAAAACAAGAAACACCGTACTATACAGCAAAAACAAGAAACACCGTACTATACAGCAAAAACAAGAAACACCGTACTATACAGCAAAAACAAGAAACACCGTACTATACAGCAAAAACAAGAAACACCGTACTATACAGCAAAAACAAGAAACACCGTACTATACAGCAAAAACAAGAAACACCGTACTATACAGCAAAAACAAGAAACACCGTACTATACAGCAAAAACAAGAAACACCGTACTATACAGCAAACATCCACCAACGTGCCATACAGCAAACATCCAACAATCCAAGAGCACAAGACAAAGAACATGAGGGTGTTTTATAGGGGAAACAGACAAAGGATAATTAATAGGGACCAGGAGATAGGGATTAAACACTCAGGGAAAGTTAACGAGGAAACTACATGGCGGGGAAACACAGACAAGACATAAGAAGAAACAAGGTCAGCCAATATATACACCCAACCATGTCCTTCTCACACAAAACCATAAGGCTATGCCATGACTCCGCTCCAAAACCAAGAATAAACATGACATGATAGTGGAATCATGACACTTTCAGCTCTATTATCTTAGTGCCCATGCTGTTTTTTCATCTAATGCATGACTACACCATCTGTTTGATTCAAGTGACCACATCCAACAACAGCTCCGTTACTATACACAATACAAATACAAATATTACAAATACAAATATTCACATCCAATCAAAAGTATCAAACTATACTGATCAAAAATAAATTACTTGATCTTATTAAAGCAAAGATGTCAAACTTAAGTATGTTAAAAGTTCATATAGGTGACATTTTACAGTTAATGTTGGTTATTTTATTACAAATAAACCTCTCTACATGAGACGGCTCAAAACGAAAACTCATTGGTTGCTTTACCTGTCAGTCATATGTCCTCTTGGGCAGGCTAGGAGCTCCCAGACCATCAGTATGAAGTGGAATATGTGCAATTCAATCCTGTTGTTGTAGGCGATCATGTTATTTGCTTATAGGTCAATTATTTAGCAGTTTCATTTCAGTGAACGTAAGATTTGACACGTTGATCTTTCTTTATGAGAAGTAACGTAAGGCCGTCCTGCCGTATAGAAATGAAGTCCAGTGCTCAACAGGTTACTTCTGTGTCTGTAAGCACGAGTGGCGGTGTGATGAATGGGCAGAAGCAGATAAAGCACACAGTAATAACCTCCAGCCAACCTGCAACACAAGCAGCCGCAGAACCAAACATTCATCATTCAATTGTCTCAGAATTTGATCAACTAGCCTGTCCACTGCACCTTTGATTTATTTGAGCGTGTGTTGTTCTTCATGAGAGTGTGAAAATAAAACATGCAAACACCAGAACAGAGCTTCATCTCTAGCTGAGGGGAAACAAAGAAGTGCTGGTTCATAAAAGAGTGACGTTTAGAGATGAAAGCTTTTCAGTTCTACACACTTTCTTCTGTGATTGTACTTCTTGAGAAATAGATTTGTGAGTTAAATTATTATTACTCAATTAGTGATGCTTGGGTTTAAAGAGGATATTAGCTAAGCTCAAGTCATGAATAACTGAGCCTGTGGATATCACAGACATCGGCCTCTCTCTCTCTCTCTCTCTCTAAACTGTGAACACAAAACCCAATTTTCAACATACATTAAAAAAACCTCAGACTCTTCTTGCAAAACCAAACTTTCACCCCAAAACAGTTCGAATCTGTGCTCAAAACTGAACTATGTTGTCAAATTGTGCCCTGATTCAATAAAAATTAAAAACACTATGGATCAGTCACTAAACACTACATAGAAAAATAGAAAACACAATGCTCAGGACATGAAGCTGGAGAAATTAATGTTTATTGTTCACTGAAGGCTAAATGCATGTTGCAAAACAAAAAAAACCTGTCCATTTAGCACTTGAACAAAAAGAAAAAACAGAAATGTTGTGCATTTACAGGTGTCACTGTCGCTGCCCAAGTCGGAAAAGGGTGGCTTGCTCACTTCAGGTTGGTGGAATGCCTCAAGTGGAGGAGTTCAAATTTCTGCGGGTCTTGTTCACGAGTGAGGGAAGGATGGAACGGACACATGCGGGACTATGTCTCCCGGCTGGCCTGGGAACGCCTCGGTGTCCCCCCGGAAGAGCTGGAGGAAGTGTCTAGGGAGAGGGAAGTCTGGGCATCCCTGCTTAGACTGCTGCCCCCTCGACCCGGCCCAGGATAAGTGGAAGAAAATGGATGGATGGATGGATGGATGTGTATTTACACGTAGCACTTGTAAAAACAAACAGAAATCTTATGCGTTTGACACTTGTGTACAGTAAGCCCATGTAAAAATGAAGTACAAAAATATACAAATAAGTGCATTACTCAGCCACAGCATCATGTCTCCGTACTAGGTCAGGCCACAGGACTTCATCCACATCACAGGCCACATTTTGTCTGGCCAGGCAACGGGGGAAGGAAACCCTGGCAGGCCGTATCCAGGCTTGGCAAGCCTCCACACCTATGTCTCCACAGGCAAGTCCCATGGCTTGCAGGAGATTTACCCTGGTGTAAGGTTAGCGTTCATATACCTTCCACCGCCATGAGGAGAAGAATTCCTCAATGGGGTTTAGGAAAGGGGAGTACGGTGGAAGGCAAAGATTGATAAAACCTTGGTTGATATTGAACCACTCTCTAGCCTGGAGGGCTCTGTGAAAACTCACATTGTCCCAAACAACAACATAGAAGGGATGCTCATCCTGCTGCCCTAACAGAGCATCTCGCATGTGATTGAGGAAAATGAGGAGCTGGTGAGTGTTGTAGGGCCCCAGGTTGGCATGATGGTGGACAACCCCATGATTGCTAATGGCAGCACATAATGTGACATTGCCACCACGCTGCCCAGGAACACCAACAATGGCCTGATGGCCAATCACATTACGGCCTCTCCTTCTCCTTTTGGTGAGATTAAACCCAGCTTCATCCATGTACATGTTTTCATGGGGTCTTTCCATTGCACCCAGTTGAAAAACTGTAAGAATGTAAACTTCTCACGTCCCCTTGTCTAAATAAAATTCTACGGTTGAAGAGTCTAGTCGACGGAACACAAAGAGTTTCTGGATCCAGGAGACAAAGTTTGACACAGACACAAGTGCTTGTTCAATCAGAGTCCAAAGTTTATTGTTAAGGACTACTACTTATAAGCTTGCATCAGGAGGCGTCATATAAAACCACCAAAACAGTGGAAAATCACCAGACTTTATGTTTAGTCTTATTCCTCCTGAACAATCAGATATGATCACATATTTATTATTACAATAACAAAACAATTGTCCCTAGGCATCATTAGGAACCTTGAGATGGAGAACAACAGATTCTTATATCAACATAAGACAGCATAAGACATGATACAACTTTCAACGAGGTTAAACAACAAGAAAGTAAGGAGCAAATATTATGAATAGAAGATAATACTAGAGAATAATAAGATAAAGCTATGAATACATATGATGAATATTGGAATAAACACAGATGCAGTATTTGTGGGGAAGAGGACGAAATCCAGATTCTCACAAAAACCCTCTGTAGAAATAGATATAGTTTTATAAGTGATATGGAAAAAGTGATGTAGGCCACTACAGTAAATCACTACTAAGAGTAATTAACATTGAATCTGTCTGGATGTATGCCAACCTGTACATACTGGAATCTTTGCCCCTTTACTCGGTCTGAGTTGCGATCAAAGGGCACTCTGTATAGCTGTTTCATGCGCAGTCTGTTGCGCTTGAGGACACAATCAACAGTAGAGAGGCTGACACTGTTGATCCCCTCAAAATTTACATGGTCCTCAATGATCTTCTGCTGAATTTTACTCAGTTTAATGGCATTGTTCTCACGGACCAGATCAACAATTAGGGTCTCTTGGTGTGGGGAGAACATACCTGTCCTCCCACCCCCATGTGGCAGTCTTTCAATTCTACAAAAAGAGAACGTGGAGTTACAAAAAATATACATTGAATACTAGGCCTAAAAACAGTTAGACCAAGCCTCCATTACAATACAACAGCACATTGGTACAGTGATGTACTGAAACATATATTTACTTACAGTATACTGTGGTGCAGTATATAGTATGCCATACAGTAATTGCTGTCAACATTTACATACTGTACTATAATGTCAAAATAAGGTAATTACCTGTTCTCTTCTCTAAATCTTCGGATTATGGTGGACACAGTGAATCCACTGATGTTTGGTTGTACTCTTTGTCCAGCCTCCCTCATGCTCATACCATGGACAAGAACATGGTCAATCACAGTAGCTCTGATTTCATCAGATATTACTGTTCTTTGTCTTCGCTGACCACCTCGACCTCCTCGACCTCCTCAACCTGCTCTCACACAAACTCTTCCTCTCAGATTTCTATCCATTGTAGGGCCTCACAAACCAGTGCTCTCTGAACTGGCTTACTGTATATGTTCCCTCACATCATTAGCCACAAGTGTGGTCTATTTTGATTTGTTGTGTTCAAGTGGTGACACCTGTGCTTTTATTGTGTTTGACTTTTGTCACCTGTGCTCACCATTATGCAGCATTGGTGCATCACAATGAAAATGTGTCGGCAAGTTGTGTCTAAACAGGTGAAAAGTGCTTATGGTTTTGCCAAAAGAGTGATTGATTCAATCAGTGGGTTCAGGCAACTGAGCATTTGGTTCAGACAATAGGGTTTAGTGTTTTAGCAATTGAGAAAAGCATTTATAGTTTCATAAACATATAAATTCAATTACAGAATATTTATATTTACAGTCTTTTGACCAAAAAAAGACAAGATTTATAATGTTGTTTCACAGTCAAAAACTTGTTAACCGTTTCCATGGTAACTTTTGAACTCTCTGATCCATTGACAATATCTTCATGATGTTTCTGTGAGCGAGCGTTAACTCTGGGTATCTTTGGTGAGGATTAGCTGACGGTGAGTTAACCTGATGTGACACGTCAAAGTCAGATACTTCACAAGAGATTCAGAAACTCAGTTTAATTTTGTTGTTTAAATGTGTTTATAAACATTGTTATGTTGTTAATATAATATGAAGTTATTCTTTTTTGTTACAGTAATCAATTAAACATTCATAAATATGTTTATTTAATGTTTGAGAGACATGAGCATTGTTTTTGTTTCACGACTCTTTTGAAACACAATTTACTGGCATAGATTCAGAATTCTTCAAAATCAGCCCAGATTTGTTCATCAGCCGGAATGTTTTAATTAGCTTCATTTGGAAACACAAGTGTGATATCATGAGGTGACATGTAAGTGTCAGAATGAGTGACTTAAGTGTGCCAAAGTTCCTTTGAAGTTGAGGAAGTGTCTGGCTACAGGAAGCTCCGCTCAAGGTGCAGGAAGTTACATGTAATTGGATTTTGATGCTGCCTGTTGTCATGGCACCCAGATTTCATATGAGGTCTTTTTTTCTTGGGATGGGGAAGAGATCTCAGACAGAATAAAGCTTCTTTGTCATATGGATTTGGGGAAATGAATGTGTTTGGCCTCCGAGCGTCTCTTGCTGAAGTGACCATACATACACTGGCCAAAAACTAATGAATTAAGACAGGAAATAGAATCACTTCTGAAGAACATAATCACAATGGCTTTGTTAGCCTCCTTTGGTTTCTCTCTGTCAATTTGACCATTTCTGTCTCAGAAACAACTCACAGACATTGAGTCCACCTAAAAGACAAGTGTCACTTTAATATCTAGTAGCAGGGCTGTCGCTGGTGGGGTGAAAGAACATGACAATTATAGGCGACTGCCCAGCAGTCAACAGTTATACAATAAACGCCCCTCTTTTTACAAAACGGGGTCAGGTATACGAATATAAAATAAATGAATGTAAGTTCACAAGTTTGAGAGTTTTGGACTGGACGGAATTGACTGTATTAACAATGAATGTGTAACTTTTTGTTTAGAGTCATTAATTGTCTTTCTGTTGCAGCAAGGAAGAGATTGGTAGTAGCAACATTTTTGTCAGTTCTGGATTACTGCGATATCACATAGATGCAGACACCTAAGCATTGTTTACAGACGTTGGATTCAGTTTATCAGGGTGCAATGAGGTTTATCTCCTACTCAAAAGCCCTTACTCATCATTGTTTTTAGTATTCTCGGGTTGGATGGCCGGCATTGTCATCCCGTAGACTTAAGCATTTGTATTTATTTATATATGAAGTTATTTTAGGGGTTTATTACCTTCATACCCACAACAAAATATCCTTCAGAAGGGTGTAAAGAGTTATGGGCTTCGTTCACAGGACTACTATATCTTAGACATTCCTAAAGCTCGGACAAATGTGGGTAAACGGGTTGTAGAGTCACCTGATTGCATTTGTCTTTGTGTATGAAATTGAAATGTAACTTAATTGTCCTGTCTATCTTGGCCAGGACCCTCTTGTAAATGAGATTTTAAACTTCAAGAGTTTTTAATTTTCCCGGTTAAATAAAGGTTATAATAATAAAAGTAAGTACATGCGTGATGCTCGTAAATGTTTCAGTGTCTGTGTCTCACTATATAAAGAATCAAACACACAGGCTTCTCCAGAGCTTTCACACCGTTTATAATGTATCAGAGTTTAAGAGATAACACTGGGTATTCACAACCTGACCTTTCACACTGGACATCACTAAACCTGGGTTATCCTTCTTATTTGCATATTTGCAGTGTCAACAGTCGTGATTGGATAAATACTGCAGCGTCACACTAACTGGATAAAAATAGTGCCTGGTCCCTTTAAATAACCGAGTACCTTGTTGTTCAAAATCCTTTTTGGCTGTTTTAAGCCTCCTAAAACTTTACTTACTCAAATAAATAAAACACTCTGAGCACTGAGTTTCCGTTACCATACACAGCTTGTGAAATGAATAAGCGTTGTTCAGTTTAAGATTGGGTGTCCGTTCCTCAGCGTCTGGTCATGTCATTCAGTTCCCCTTCGTTTCACACTGCACATGTGTGGCACCACAATGGGATTCATTAATGTAGGGATAACCCCGCTTTCACATTACAAGTGTGAAATGTTTGTTTTCGCAGGGTTAAAAAACACTGTAGTATACTAGTAGCATGTTTTTACTATAGCACGTTAAATACATTTTAGAATACTGTCATATATGATAGCACAAATACTGTCCTGTACAGTGTGATATATAAATACACAGAATACAATTTTGGAGGAGTGAAATAATGGTTTTAAGGGCAGTAAACAAAGCAGGTTAGTTCATTGTCATTTTTCTCATCAATTTTATTTTGTGGGGCTTTGGATTGATACGCTTATTGGCCTTTATTTAATAATATATTACGCAGTAATGTTTTATTTACACCAAACATTAAGACTTCTAAGACAATTTGAGTGGTTTTAATTATTGACACTGCATTTACACTCTTTTTAATGACTTAATATTTACATCTGTTGTTTGATAACACACTGATTGTAAGACTACAGTACAGCTAGTTCTTTTCTCAATTGATTTATTTTACTGTTATATAATCAGGTAATTAGTTAAAAGTCTTCATACAATTATTCAAGACAACGTTTAATAAGCTCGTCCCATAAATTTTTAAATAAAGGGTTTACAACAATGATACCATCTTCTGTTACACATAGACTGTGTCAAAGTGATATTATAGAAAACTTTATAGCATGAATTGTCCCTTTTGGGTGTTGGTGGGCGGTGGGGTCCCAGACTTCAATAGCTAGGGCCCTGGCTAGTGGTATTATTATTTGGCGTGTTGGTGAAACATCAGACCTGTGTGAAACCACTCATGTTTGTTTTGCTTCATGCCACCATCAAAGTGCCATTTTGTCATGTTCACATCCATTCCCCCCTCCAATGATTTTAATCTTCAAATGGCCAAACACTATAAGAGACATTTATGTGTATACATTACGCATGCGCTTTCATCCAAAGCAACACACAGTCCAGTTCAGTGCATTCATGGTTACAGTAAACATACCATCACTGCAGTATACTCTACGGTAAATATAGCATATGAGGTCTCTCTACAAATTTGTAAATCATTTGTTTTATTTTTAGTGCATGATTTTTCATAGTCAGGTAAGAGCCATTTTCATGATTGTCACATCCATAAAGCTACATATTCCTCATAAATGAACACATGAAAATGAATATAAAGAAACTATTTGATGTTCTATAAAGAGGCATCACTTCTTCGTTCATTGGGTATTATTGCTTCAGGATTGTGCATTTTATTTTACAGAAATCCTACAAAGTTTATCGTCTCCCAAAAAATGCATCCCTTTTTGTCACATTCATAACGCATGTTTATTTCCCTTTTTTTATAGATTTTTTTTACATAGACTGACATTTTTGGATGTTTAGACTCTATCAACAAGGGTTTAGTCAAATATAAACAGATGGTTCAATATAATGGTAACAAATTCATTCTCTGAGCATTTTTATGTCACGTCCATAATGCAAAATGACACGTCCATAATGCTGGACTTGCCCATGTGTTTCTATTTCATCATGAATGTGTTCATGTTTGATCAGATCTATAGAGCTTGTGGTCCTATGTAGGGTATGTTGGGCTCATTGTGAAGCTGATGATCTTGTAGGACATTTGAGAATATAACAAACCTTGGCTTCACATCGAGGACAGTATGCGTTTCTATCCCCTCATCTCCTCAGATAAACTCTCTACTTATGAGGAGTTATGAGGCTGACTCCTGAGCCGGGCGAGCAATAAAACTCGCTCGCTCGCTCACTTGAGTGAGTGAGAAACCTTTTGAAAAGAATCTTTTGAAATACTTAGTCTAATGTCAGAATGAAGTTATATGTTAATGCTGAACGTGTGTCAAAATGGAAACAAACCCAATTAGAGGTCTTTAAAATTGCATGGAAAGAGAGTGCAAGCTGTTACAAAAAGGCACTAAAAGCAGCAAAAGCCGAGCACTTCCGTAACCTCATAGAAAATAACAAAAACAATCCAAGGTTTTTATTTAGTACACTTGCTAAACTAACAAACAAACAGACTCCATCTGACCTGGGTATTCCGCCGCACCTTGGTAGCAATGAATTCATGAAGTTTTTTACCGATAAAATCGAAACAATATGAGACAACATAGCTAAAACCAAACCTTCAAGTGTGTCGGAAGAATTAGTCTCAACCGTCACCCAAAAAGAAAAGCTAGAGTGTTTTTCTCCTATAAATCAGGAAGAATTAATTAAAGTTATTGCAACATCCAAACCGACGACATGCTTATTAGACCCCATTCCGACTACTTTATTAAAAGAGTTACTACCTGCTGTAATTGAGCCCATTTGTAACATCATCAACTCGTCAATTAATCTAGGACATGTCCCAGGGCCCTTTAAACTGGCTGTAATTAAGCCTCTTATCAAAAAACCAAACTTAAACCCCAATGAACTTGGAAGCTATAGACCGATTTAAAATCTCCCATACTTGTCTAAAATACTAGAAAAAGTAGTGTCAACTCAACTGTGTACCTTCCTACAAAATAATGACATGAACGAAAAGTTTCAGTCTGGCTTTAGACCGCATCACAGCACTGAAACTGCGCTCGTTAGAATTACAAATGACCTCCTTATTGCTTCAGATAAAGGTAACATCTCACTCTTAGTCCTGCTTGACCTTAGTGCTGCTTTCGATACTGTAGACCATAAAATACTACTAGATCGTTTACACAATTATATCGGTATTCAGGGACAGGCACTGCAATGGTTCAGATCTTACTTAACAGACAGATATCAATACGTCCATTTAAATGGGAAATCGTCAAATCTTACGCAAGTAAATTATGGATTACCTCAGGGATCGGTTTTAGGACCCCTGCTTTTCTCCATATACATGCTGCCCCTCGGAAACATTATTAGAAAACATGGAATTAGCTTCCACTGTTATGCAGATGATACATTTGTGACCTCACGGCTTGACTATTGTAATGCTCTACTTAGTGGTTGTCCTGTATCATCGATAAACAAACTACAGTTAGTTCAGAATGCTGCTGCCAGAGTTCTTACTAGGTCAAGAAAATACGATCACATAACCCCAGTTTTATCATCGCTTCACTGGCTACCCATTAAGTATCGTATTGATTTTAAAATTCTTTTAATTACTTACAAAGCCCTGAACGGTTTAGCACCTACTTACTTAACCAAGCTTTTATCACGTTGCAACCCATCACGCTCTCTAAGATCTCAAAATTTAGGACTTTTGACAACACCTAGAATAACAAAATCCACCAAAGGGGGACGAGCTTTCTCATACGTAGCACCTAAACTCTGGAATAGCCTTCCTGATACTACTCGAGGGTCAGACACACTCTCCCAATTTAAATCTAGATTAAAGACACATCTTTTCAGCCAAGCTTTCACTTAATGCATAGTTAATGAACAGCAGCTACGCTAATTATTCTCCTTATTCTCTTTGCCCATCCCGAGGTAGGAAGAAGTTCCACCATGTCCAGACGACCGACAGATGCCCATCCCCAATTTGAGATCACGCCAGCTACAGCTGCAGACTGACTGACCATCCCAGCTCCATCTAAGGCAATTCCACCACCAGCCAAGAGAAATATGACCATCGGACCATCCCAGCTCAGACCACTACATCCCCAACCAAGAGCAAAGACGGACTATTTGTCCTATTAATGCTGAAGTTACAATATTTGGTATTAAATGCTAAACTTAAATCACATGTCACCAGTTTGAGTGCAGCTATGACACGTCAGAGGGGATCTGGCCCTCCCGGCTGAGCCTGGTTTCTCCCGAGGTTTTTTTCTCCATTAATCAATCATTGGAGTTTGGGTTCCTCGCCACAGCAGGGCAGTGCTGGCCTGCTCACCGGGAGACTGCATTCATTCATTTATTTAATTATTTAGAAATTAGATATTATTTATTAGAATGATCTTACTCGTTGTATAAATACCATGCACTGTGCTGTGTTTTAACTTTTCTGTTTTTCCTGTTTGCCCCTGTAAAGCTGCTTTGAAACAATACACATTGTGAAAAGCGCTTTATAAATAAACTTGAATTGTATTGAATTGAATGTACAATAGGAGCTGTCGCCCTTGATGTTATTTTTGTGAGAACAGAACTCCTCACTGGTGAAAATCTGGAGCAGATAAATTTGGAAACAAGATGTTGGGGTTAATCACGCTCCATCAAACACAGACGGAGCATTACCTTCAGTGTGCCAAAGAACATTCATTTGCTTGGTTTCGGTGAGAAAATCTCCTTCATATCTGGATAGAAATGTTGATTTCAGATTTGGATTCTAAATGAAAATGTATTAGTAATACTGTAGATTATGACGGTGTGCCCATGGAAAAGAAAAACTAGGTAGATCTTTAACGTGTAAGGGATAAAGCCGTGCATTAAAGGGGCGATACGACACGACTAAATATTATGGTATGTTTAAGATGTGATCCAATGTGTAAACACGATTTAAGGTTCATCAACGTATTCAAACAGACCCTGGTATAACTCAGTTATATCTCATGTCCATTAGTCTGACATGGCACAAAACAATCATGCCAAAATGTCGTATGATTTCAAACATCTTTTGTGTCAAATATTGTTAACATGTTTAAATATAATAAGACAAATGTAGAATATTCAGGGATGACACGATACTCTTCATGAGATCACACACTCTCAGACATGATCTGCGTCCACAACGCTGCTCTGATCTCTTTTAATTAAATCAGGAAATCAACCTAAACATTCTCTGCGTCCTGAGCTGGGATTTGTGAAAGTTTGAACGTGAAAAGTTGCACACTTGGACCGCGAGTGAGCCAAGGTCAACATGGCAAGAGCAGAGAGTGTTAGGATGTAGGGAAACTGTGGACGGCGCTTGATAACTTGATGCCACTGGTGTCCGGCAGGCAGCACATTTATCTTTAATGTGTGAGAAGCGGCTGACAGTGTGAACAGAAAGTGGAATCCCTGAACGGCCAGAGCGAGCAGCGCTGAGTGAAGGAAGCCAGCCGTTAGCCAATATAGGGGAACAGTGAAAGATTGATGAGGAGAGGAAGACGATGGTCAGGTTAGCAGGCTGAGAAATTGGACTAATCCATCCGCGCTTCCTCAATCGGCCCATCACAGCACGCTGTCTCTGGAGGTTTGTGTATGTAAAGCAGCTCTCGCTGACAGAGTTTGGAGCTTTCCTTAACTTCCCTTCATTTGTTTTAAAGACGTTTCTGTTTCTCCTCTCCGCTCTCTTTTCTTCTTCCTCTGTTTTGTTCTTTCTGCAACACACACAAAGCAATTCCTCAGTTTTTGTGCCGTTCATCCGGTCACATGTGTAATGTCGGGCTGACAGTGCCCCCTGTTGGTGAGTGTCAGCACGACACGCATCACGCTCCACCGCTGTGAGGGAAACCAAGCATGAAATCACTCTGGCAGCCGTCTTGCCAACCCCAGCCAACGGCTCTCTTCCCGAGCGCCATCTGTAGCCTCTGAGGGATGAGACCTGGACGGCTGGTCCGACCGGCTTCCATATCCAGAAACCCGAGGGATGTGACCTTACGGGGCTCCGCGTGCCTGGACGTGACCTTTAGTCTGGCACATTTCACATCTGCATTCCAGATTATAACCTGCACGACACCTCGACACAATAGAAAGAAATTGTCAATGAACACAATAAACTAGAAATGTGATATGTACAGTAGTTATGGGCCAAAGTTGAAAAATGAAATGGAGATATATTTTATTTAACACGCACATGATTTTATTGCACAAAAGGCCATAAAGACTTTTCAAATCCTGTCCATGCAAATAAAGCCACATCAAATCTAGACGAGAGTCAGGCCCGACTGCACACAGCTGACTTGTATTTGCTTTTTAAATGTGTTCTAGTGTATTCTGGGATCAATCTATGATTTATAATGTTATTCTGGGGTGTCTCTGCATTGGTTGCTCTAATAAGAATGTGTGTGTCTAACCCAGCGAGAGCAGAAGACTGACAGAAAACGAGACACATGCGCTCTCTTTATGTAGATTGTGACACAGCTTCCATAATCTTGTAGCGTTCTGAATGAAGCAATATATGACAGGACAAAATTCAGCAAGAAATATAATTTAGATTCACACAAAATGTCAAATAACCCACACTGCAAAACTATACTGTTCCCAGAAGGCATATTCCATCATTGACAGCTATTTCAGGATAGATATGCATTCTATTGCAGGTTTGCAATATTATAATTGCTATTTAATAAAGAAAATAACATTAACATTCGTTATTAGTGAGTTCCTACTGTACAGGAGAAAATCTAGATGATCAGAATATGGCACTTGAGGCTGAAGTGATCTGACTAAATCCATCCCTCTTTGAGTTTGGGATGCTAAAATGCTCGACAATGGTTGTTGCTAGGGTGCTCTCTAAATGGTTGCTAGGGTGTGGCTTGATAGCTTCATGAAGATCCTGAGAGACTGATTGGTTGTGTTTCATTACTGACTATACATGTGCACGATTAATCGCGGTTACCACTCAATAAAGCTGAAACCAAGCAGGCTGCGATTATTTAAGGTTTGGATTATAATATTGATGCGTAGCTTATCTGGGAAGCACGGCTCTGGGATCAGCAGGAAATGCTGCTCAATCTAAAGGTCTTTATTATTAGATCTTTACTATCATAAAAATACCTGAGGCTTGAGGATCACCATTAAGAAAATGAACCATGGTACAAGTGTAGTAACCATGTTTTTTTTGTGCAATGATTACTTAGGGTAAAACCATGGTTTTACTAAAGTAACCATGTTTTTTTAACTGTAGTAAAACCACGTTACTTCAATTTTAACTATAGTAAAACCATGGTCAATTTTCATAATGGCAGTGATAAAAAGATGTCCTTGGCCATTCCTACAACTGCATAGCTGCGTCCCAAATCGCGCACTTATGCAGTATTCTACGCCATGTTGTAGTACAAATAGTGTGAAAAGTACATTTACACATTTATGCATTTGGCAGACGCTTTTATCCAAAGAGACTTACATTGCTTTATCCTATATATTTTACATAGGTATTTGCAATCCCCTGGGAACGAACCCACAACCTTGCGTTTTTAACACAATGCTCTTACCACTGAGCTACAGGAAAGCTAGTTTACAAAAAGTATTGAAAAGTATGTTTACATAAAAAATCCTAAACAATAATAGGTGCAGTGTAAGTATCTGGATGATGCACTTTTTCACCGGAAATATGAAGTGTGGAACTGTGGACCCTTCACGAACATTCCTACAGAGGAAATACGCTTCAATCTGATGATGACTAAAGTCGTGCTGGGCAACACAGATGAATACTACATTAAATGAACAATGCACAAGTATATATTTATTCACACGCATTGTGGCGTGCGATTGACGTCATTGGCGCTCGTCTGGGAAACCGATATACTTCCGGTTAGTATAATACCGCTCAGTATACCATTTGGGACGATACTACTCTTCTGAAATTCATATAGTAGATGTTTGAGTGCATAGTGTATAGTATGACATTTGGGCCACAGCTCATGTGGTCTTCTTCTGCAGTGCGTGTTTAGAGCGCCCTCTGGCTTTTGGGTGCTGCAACATTTTACCGCACTTCACACACAAGTTGGGCATAAATCACGTGATATATATTTTCGGTTAATCGGGCAGATATCTATTACTGACTGATGTAGATAAATGTAGGGTACATCACTGGTGTTAAGCTAAGATACGTTAACACCAGAGATTAAGATACTAACTAGAAACAGTAAAAACAAGTGTTTGATTTTACAACCTACTGTATGCATCTGCTGCATACTAGTTCAGTATATGAAACATTTAATTTAAAACACATTAATGCTCATTATAACACAAATGTTATAAACCATAATGTGATGTTGTAGGAATTATAATGAGGAGTGACGATTAAAAGTTCATTAAGCCAATGGAATCAGTCTGTGTCCTGCGGGAGACCAGATTTCAAGGGGACTCGATTTTTCACAACAACAGCAGTTTCTGGATGGAGGTTTTTTGTTAGTTGGGAATGGAAAACTCTCTCCAGGTATATATCAGACCTGCATAGCGTAAGGTTTCCAATGTAAAGCAAGATTAAAATGCGTCAGATTATCAGAGAAGCGTCACATGGTAATCACATTTCTACAGGCAAGAAAACAGAAGAAACCGATCGCTGCGGCCAACAATGTAGAATGTAAGAAAAATATTTTTCAGGCCAAAATTGCAAATGTAGCTGGCAGGAACAAAAAATCTGAAGAATTGGCAGGAATGGGTACAAATGAGGGTTACACAGAAAGACACCCCGGAGGTCCTGCAGAACATGTTCATGAAATCATTTGATAGAGTCTCTCTCCAAAGGCACTCAGAACCAGCACATGATCTATATCCCCACGATGAACTGTAACGCCTTACGTTGAATATTGTGAGTGATGGGCTGAATTTGGAAGGTTGTTCCCTCAGCAGGGAATAGTGGAGGAGAATGAGCTTTGTGTCTCTGTGTCAAGGCACCGCTCATCCGCTGATCACAGGGTTCTGGATGTGGTGTGGGTGTATAGAGAGGAGTGAAAGTATGCCGGTGATATGTGAGCAGTACAGACTCGTGTTCTGAATCATTACAGCACTTCAATTCACGTGCACGAAGACCAGTGAGAATAGCATCACAATACTCCTGTCAATATATGTGACTCTGGATCACAAAACCAGTCTTAAAGGAACATTCCACTTTTGTTGTAAATATGCCCATTTTCCCAAACCCAAGAGTTAATAAATGGAGTTTTAGCGTTTTGGAATGTATTCTGCTGATCTCCGGGTCTGGCCATAGCACTTTTAGCATAGATCATTCAATCCAGTATATATCTCAGCCAGATATTGTCCTATTCTAACAACTCATACATGAATAGAAATCTTATTTATTCAGCTTTCACATTATGTAAAAGTCTCAATTTCGAAAACTTGACCCATTAGACTGGTTTGTTGTCCAGGGTCACAAATGTCAAAGGCCTCGACAAGGAGTTGTGCGGTAAGATCAAGTCTGTTCATCCTGATATCCTGCATGACCTCGCTGGGGTTGCGATGTGAGATGCTTACAAATAATATTGTAATAATACAGCCACAAGTGAAAAGAAAAGCTGTAGTTTGGGTTTGGAACAACATGAAGCTCAAGTCCGTATGAACCAAACTTTAGCTCTGAAAGCAAGTGATTTGGACACGTATCTGACACACATCCAGAGCTCTGCGGTTGCCAGGTCCTCAGTACTCTTGAGCGAGTGGGTTCACATATTCGCAGCCAGGAGGAGCGGGTGGGCGGTTGTTCATTAATATGCGTGTTTACTGCTAAATCTGCCCTTAACGGCAGTCACAGAAAAGGTTAAATGAAGCATTGCCCTGCTCATATTTGCTTCCACACATTTTAATTTCCATCGATTTGTATGTTGGGTCATTGAGGGCCACATTGGTATTAATATATTCTCTTCTTTAGTGTGTATGGTGCCCACCGTTCCTAAGGACCATGAGCAGACCCCAAAGCATGAATAGCATGATGGTTATTTCACTCAACACTCCTAACCATTCGAGGTGAGGTGGATGGTGGTTTGGGAAGAAATGTGTGCATCAATTATATATGGAGAGCCAGGAATACATATTATGCGGCAGATACACTGCCTTTTCACCTCGAGAGAAAAAGAAAACATTGGCAATATGATGGAAAAAGAGGCATTATTATTCAGACCAGAGTGAAGCATGAATTATGATATGTGCCGTGTATTGATTTCACGCCTGACAGACCTGCACCTTTAACCAGACGGAAGCTTGCGCTTTCTGGCTGCAGATGATCTATCAAAGCAATAATAGAGTAATTCTCCATTTTAATTGGACATTGTAAGACTTTCGTGTTCGTCTTGCAGCTGAAATGCCCTTTTCCATGTAATCTGTAATTGAAATTGTAATTGGGCGATGCGGGATAGTCCAACTGGAAACGCTTTTGTCGTTCGGAGCTTCCATACATAACTGTATGCATTCAATACAATAAATAAATGCTTTCTGCTGAGGCTGCACCATCATGGGTAAAATCATTATCACCATTCATTTGCTCAACGTTTTAATCAGGAATAATAAACACAATTATTTTCTCAGTTCAGAACTTTGGTTTTAATGTCACTTCAGAGCGTTTATAAGCGTGAATATGTTATAATCTGTTACCATTGAACTTCTTCAACACTGTATTTCAAAGAACACAATCGTACAAAGTACAAAATTGTGACATTCGGAAAGGAACTTTACAATTGTAAACCACTGCTATGGGTTTTGCAAAAAAGTATTATAATATTAGAAATGCAGTGAAAAATGTTGTGTGTTTTGTATTTCCGGTAAAGTGGCAGGTTACAAGATACAAGATTTGTCATGATTTTCTCACCTTATCAGGAGTTTTGTGCCTGCTTTTAAAACACTTATCACAACGATTGTGCTCAGTTAATTTTGGGAAGCATAAAATGCGATTAATCGTGCAGCCCTGCTTTCTACAATAGCTTTCACTGGTAATGAGCCGAGTAAACATGCAAATTCACTACCTGACATAGATGACGCTTAATGAAAAACAGAAATAATCCAGGATCTACTTTATACTTCTGACACTCGATTGTCACACAGAAGAAGAATTCATCTTGCTTCCTCTTCATCAACCGTTCTGTGCTTGAGCGCCACCAACTGGTGTTTTACTGTAACTTCAGCAGCTCCAGCGTGAACAAAAGCGTCGATCTCATTGGTCAGCCAGTTTCTAATGCGGCTCGTCAAACCAAAAATTTGCTTTTAAGTTTGCCGTTTGCGGTGTAAAACAAAAAAACTAACAAACTATAATAAAATAAATAAAGTGTGCGTGCCGGTGAGTAAACTCACATTGGCGCCCTTGTTTAGTCAAGCAGCGTTAAACGTTGACAATAAACACGCATGACTATCATCCCAGTGGGCAAGCACTGATGGTGATGTGTTTAGATCAATGTTCACCACTGTCATTTGCTCCTGAAACGTCTTATCTCATGCTAAAAATCAGGAATGTCGGCATTTGGGGCATTAAACAACCACACATAGAGTATAATGTGACCTAGAACAGTCAAAACCTCATTCAGTACCAATAAAACAAACAGAGACTGACTGACAGTCACATGATTTGACTCAAGTGGATTTTAAGTGCCACCTTTCTGCTCTTTTCCATGCGCTCAGTACAGTTTAGTGATCACTGACGGCCAAGCACACTTACTGTACCATTTCTCTTGATTTATTTAATTTATAATGTTTATTACCTTGAGATTCTACACTTGCAATCCCAATTAAAAACAGTTAAAGAGAGTGGTGTTTAAATGTCTTGCATCAGATTTAAAGTAAACTAATCAAGTGGGATTATGCCCATCAATATGGTTGTTTTACTTCATTATTTCCAATTAGTCCTAAAGCATCGTTAAACACTACTTCTACACATTTTACTTATGAAAGAAATTTAATATGTTCATGTTAGGGGTGTGACGAGACACTTATCCCACAAGACAAGACGAGACACGAGACTGGGTTCACGAGAACGAAACGAACAAATTAAATGTTTTTAATTTTAATAAATTATATTATGCACTATGCACTGCAGTAATAATAAACAGTAAACAATGCAGTAACACTGCTAAATATTTTGTCACAAAATCACAGGCACGTAAATGCACAAAAATAAACATAAACACAAACAGTGTAAATTTAAACGCGCAACACAGAGGCCAGCCTGGGTAGCAAAGTGTATTGTGTGTGCAAAGCATTTTATGTGCGGCTCAAATCCTGCCTCGCACACAGCCGCATCCATGTTACGCGCATTATCTGTCACAATAACGATGCCGTGGTTTGGCTTCGTAAGACCCCAGTCAGTGACAGCTGCTTGTGAAACTTCAGCGATGTTTACACCTGTGTGGGATTCGAAATGTGGGCGTGTCTGCAGTACAAAATGTACCATTTCCCAGTTACTGTTAATTGTGTGGGCTGTTATTGTAATATAGCTCTGCGTACACCTAGACGTCCAATCGTCAGTAGTTAATGCAATGGTTTCTGCCTCTTTTAGAGTCTCTACTTTACACTGCACTCTTTGTAGAGGCTCGGGTCGGGACCACTGTGCGAGTGAAATGTGTACGTGACTTTCCAGCACAGAAAATGGCCTCATATCAGCAGCAATAAAAGGCCAATGTCTCTCGTTATTGCTGTGGCTCTTGCACTTGACGTTGGAAGTTTCGCTGCAAAGGCATTTGTTATCGTTATTTGCCCTTTCATGCGACCAGAATTGCTCTCTGTTTCCGCAGCTTTTAAAGAGCTGTGGTTATTTTCTAGGTGTTTCTGCATGGTGGTCGTGTTAGCAGAGGTGTATGGTATTCATTTCGTACAATGTCTACATATTGTCTTTGTCTTGTCTGTTATTCTTTCGCCGTTTTTTATCTCCACTGGAAACCCAAAATGTTGCCACACAAACGATTTAAATGTGGCGGGGTCTCCATGGTGCCAATTGCGTGAGGATTGTTACGTTCTCGCGAGACCAGTCGGATTTCGCGAGACCAACCGAATCTCGCGAGATATCGTCTCACGAGATCTCGTCACAACCTTACTTCATGTACTATGAAAGAAAATGAAATGTAAAACATTTGCATTGAAGACCTGTATGTGTAAACAATATAAATTAGTTTCATTTAAGTGAACGTGTTGATAAAACTCAAAGCATGTTCATCTTCAGTCCTGAATGTCTAATGAAAGCATTTGTGCTCAGAGCTGTCGCTTGTTGAAAAGAAAAAGGAGAAATTATGCTTTTTCTTCCACATCGAGTTAAAAGCAGCCACATGAAAAGTGAATGTTTTCACTCCCCTTTCAGATTATAATGTCTGATATTAATGCAACATGATCCACAAGCAATACATGACGGTGACAAATGAGATGTGTAGATAAAGACAGCGGATGATTGCCAACACTTACCAGAAGTTGATAAACATTTCTACATGTCGTGATCACTGTTTTAATTTATTTGCACATTTATTTATTAAACAACTAAAAACACATGATACAGATATATAACAGTTCAAATGTTTAAAAAGTACAAATATTTCAAGTGTACTGAGGTCAAACGATCGATTTATATGAGGAACAGACGTGAAAGCGATCACCATCTGATGTCTTTCAGTTTCAACTGTGTGTCATTGAGTCGCCGTTGAGTGTGTAATTGGATAAATATAGCAGTAAACTTTAAGGTGGACATCTGTTTTTAATGTAAGTGCCAACAAAGGAATTTCTCCTGACTAAATGATGTTTTTATCAACGCTCACGTACAGGTTGCTATTGATATGTCATAGGTCAAAGAGCATATGGGTCACATGACCATAAAACACGGCTGACACAGTATGTCCCAAATGTATTCATACTACACCACTCATATTAACGGTGGATAGGTGGGTACTTACACAAACTCAGTACGTACTGTCACAGTATGACATTTCAGATGCAGCCTTATTATAGAGATGGGACGGTCCCTAATACTTCCAATTGGAGAACCCGTAATGGCTTACAAAACCCATTGACATCCAATGAGATGTGTGTGTGTGTGTGTGTGTGTGTGTGTGTGCGCGTGTGTGTGTGTGTGTGTGTGTGTGTGTGACAAACGAATAGTTTTATTGTGAATTGAGAATTTTGAAACCTCTCATAGTGAGTAAATACTCTCTTCATATGTAAAAATGTGTGCAATATTTGCAATTGATGGTTTGTTTATATCTGTCTTATATTTCTTAAAATAACAGTCTGATTCGGGAATTTCTCTATTTTCTTTTTCAAAACTAATAACACGTGGTTCTCAAGAGACAACATGAGAGATTAATAACATACATGAGATTACATTTACAAATAATTGAACCAAACTGCATCTTCATCTTGTTTGAACTTTGTGTCTTGCCTTAAAACTAATGGAACACTTGTTTTCATCACAGAAGGTCATTCATTACAAATGAGCTAATAATATATTTCAAAGCACTATTTCATATTTCATGTCCAATAATTTACTCATGAGGTAAGAAGCTGCGTCCAGTGATCATGTTTTGTCCTGATCACAATGTCAGAGTTTATTTGGGTCGCTGTATGTAATCCTTTATATATATTTTGGGTATTATTATTATGGTCACACACTTGCGTAATATAACCATTCATGGTCATATAGATAATTTAATGTGAAGAACATTCCAAGTACTTTATTACAAGCCAATCAAGCCAATTTTTTAAATTAAATACAATGCTATACATGTCTGAACATCTTTTACAGTAGCACTTACAATTATTTGTTTGAGACAAATAAACGAAGTCCTCTGGCATCTGATGAACAGTGTTTCATGTAGTGTGTCATGGGCACAGTTAACGTGTCCGATCGCAGACAGAGAGGAAACACATGGTTTGTCATGTAACAGATGTAGGTCACTCGTCATGGAAGTGAGGAATGGCCAAGATTATTTCAAGTGATGTATTCATTTGTTTGAGTCAGACTGTAGTGTGAGCTCTCCAGCATGATTTCCTGTGAAATCAAACAACACTTACAGTGAAATGATGGATCACCACGCCAGTGAACGCTCAAAGATGGATTGCCCGAGTTAAAGGGGTTTCATTCTTTTCACTTTGATTTTGTTTTAGATATCATGAGAAATGTCATTTTGGCTGAGCTAAAGCAGACCTCACAGCAGAAAAATGCAGATGGAGTCAAAGGGACGGGTTGAGACGTATCTGTTTACATCATGTTAACATGTACGCGTGTGAAATATGTGCATTATCATCAGAAATGCAGCTTTTGTTCAGATTGTCTGTCAGAAAGCATCAGGCTGACAGTGGATGCACTTTGTTTGAATTTCTTGAGTTCCTCCTCTTTAAGCATTGTGTCAGTTCAGACAGGTCACAAACATCCACTGACACGCCACTGTTTCAGATGTCTGCCAATCTACACTCAACACATATCATATCATATCATATCATATATATTTTAAAAACACTGTTCATTCAGACATCATTCTGTTCCATAGCAACTCCATTATAGACCCATAGAGATGTGATGTCATCTATCCATCTTGTGTTTCTCTTTACTGATACTAATGGAGATCAACACACTTTTTTCACTAATTTACTTTTTGAATTATCATTTAAGAAAACGTTTTTGCATTTCACAAAAGTGCTCCTGACTAAACAGAGAAGTCGTCTCTGGCAGTTTTAGATCAGTCCTTATTCCAGTCTATGGAAAAGCGTGTGAACCCAGCGGATAAGTGCTATCAGGTCAAACAGACGTCTCAGAGCTTCTTCTTTAACGTTTCCTGCAGCCGCAGCCTCAGCGCAGCACAAATGATGACAACATGTGCAATGTCTGTTTCCATGACAACCAACGAGCATCTACTGTGACCTGCCCTGCACCTGCACTTTAACATCACACACTGTCTGAAACCTCCTCCGTTCCCGTTTGCACAATCTGTGTTGTGTTGCTTGTGCGCTCCAGGTATATGAATCAGCCAATCACACCGCTGCGCCATTTTACCATTTAATGTCCTGCAGAACTCTGATCACACTTACCGAGTTGTTTTAGTTTTGATTTTAGTGTATTCATATTTAAAATTAGCTTTTCTTTTTTTAGTTAAAGTTCTAGCAATTTTGTCATTTTATAATTTAAGTTTGTTTTATGTTGCTATATAAGATGAATTATTCATTTGTATTTTAGTTTTTGTTTATTATAACTTTAGTGATTTAAACTTATTTTTGAGGCAAAATTTCATTTTAAAGTCAATATTTTATGTGATTTCAATGAACAGAAATATTTGAATAATTATCTAGTGATCCTTTATTATCTTGTTTAAGTGTGTTTGGTCAGGATTGGAGTTAAGACTCTGCACGGCGACATTTGAGCAACACATGTCTGCCTGCTTTAGGTAACAGTGATAACTGTTGCTTCTGTAAGTGAGAAAGCATCTGCACAGATTTAAAGTGAAGTCTGACTGTAATAAGCCCTTTCAGTGTCAGATCGTGTTCTAATAGCGCCCTCTTGTGTTCACATTTAACAGTAAAGCACAAGAGAAGGCACTGCATTAAGATACACAATAACAAACCGAGTGACATTTAATCCAGAGAGGGTTCAATATCTTTCCAAAAGAAACATTTGACTTCAAGGAGGTGAAGGATGCTAAAGTTTGGATGTCATGGTATCTGAGAGCTGCTGGAAACTCATCTCTGTTTGCTGTAGCTCATTGCCCTGCTGTAATATCAGGGCCAAAGACACCTGGGCCCGCTGACACAGGACCTGAGAGAGAGCAGTGGACTGCTCACCCCTCATGATTGCTTTCTCCCCTCAGCACACACCATTAAACTGGATGTAACAGAGCAAGGCATATTAGTAACCTCGTAATAACTTCCTGAACATACAAAGACCAGACATTCACACATGAGCCTGAAGTCACATTCACACCATCCCATAAACACCCTCCTCTTTCCTCTGTTTACCATGTCATTAGTGCCAACAAAAGCAAGAAGAAAAACTCAAATAACATTATATACAAACAACCGGATTAAAGATTTTACATTTTTTGTTATTATTTGAAAACACTAAATGGACAGAATGTCGAGTTGGCATTTTCATAGATATTGTTGTTTTATTAAAGACGCATACATTTGGACACTATTGAAAGGACAGAATAAGCATTCTTTTTCACATCAGTCAATATGAATCTGTTAGTATGTCAGCTGTTGTGCTGTTTGGCAGACACTTTTATCCAAAGCGACTTTCATTGAATTATACTGTACATTTGTTTCACATGGTGATAAATACAGCAATGATGCCTGATGCCTGCTTATCTGTCCGACCTTTTACATTGATACTCTTATGCCAGAAGCCTCAGATCTGAATCTAAGCTCCTCCTTTTAATACCCAGAACTGGTCTGAAATCTGGAGGTAATCGTGCTTTTGAAGTGACTTGTCCTGCACTAGAATAAGCTCCCGTCTAATATTGTTTTATATTCTTCTTTGATTGAATTCAAATCCCATCTGAAAACTTATTTATTCTCTGTTGCTTTTACCCTATAATGATTGTCCATCATTTTTACTCTTGGCGTCTGGTGTGTTTGTTTTATCTTCTAATGTGTTTTAAATATTACTTATGTTCTTATTTCTCAGTAACTGTGCTTTCTATAAATAAACACACTTGAACTTAATATTACCTGAACAGTGTTGCGTGTAACTAGTTACTAAGTAATTAGTATTAGTAACTGTATTTTAATTACTTTCCCCTTGATAAGTAAAGTAAGGGATTACTTTTCTCTGTAATCTAATGACAGTTACTTCTGATGAAATTAAACTAAATACTGTGTGTTATACACTCACCTAAAGGATTATTAGGAACACCATACTAATACTGTGTTTGACCCTCTTTGGCCTTCAGAACTGCCTTAATTCTACGTGGCATTGATTCAACAAGGTGCTGAAAGCATTCTTTAGAAATGTTGGCCCATATTGATAGGATAGCATCTTGCAGTTGATGAAACAATGCTCAGGTAGGCCGTGGCATTTAAACGATGCCCAATTGGCACTAAGGGGGATAAAGTGTGCCAAGAAAACATCCCCCACACCATTACACCACCACCATAATTGCATTAATGAGAAATTGAACAGGTGTTCCTAATAATCCTTTAGGTGAGTGTATATGTGTGAGCAATAGTGGCATTGACATCAAAATTCACAATCTAACTTTAAAATCTGTGCTTTAATGTTTAAAAACAACCTTTGCTCAGTTAATTATACTACTTGTTTAATATACTTGTGGTTTAATATTATTTATTTAAATGAATTAAAAGAGCCGTTTCATGTCTATCCTTGAATCACTTGACTCATCATGGTTGATGGAGAAAGTTATTAGTAATAATGAAGTTCTTTTTGGAGAGAGTCATTTGTACAGTAATCTAATAACACTATTGAATATGTCATTAGTAACTAGTTATTCATTACTTTTACAGAGTAATTTACCCAACACTGTCCCTGAAGCACAACAGTAATCTGCCATTACATTAAAACTAATCACTCATCTACAGGTACCTTAGCAACACAACCTAAAAACCTAACACATAGCAACCAGATTAAATGCCCTAGTAACAAGCTACAACACCCTAGCAACCCCAAATCACCAGCCAAAATACCCAGTCAGAGCTGGAACCCTCGCCAACAGCATCCCTCCGCACATGCCCTGATGATGCTTACATCTGGAGCGCACCACTGACTGTAGTTCAATACTGACAGTCTCTCTGCACACTGTTCAGACAGTAAAAAAAGTGCATCTGTCAAGAGCAGTGAGTGGTTTTCACTTTGTCTAACATTCATTTCATATCAGCAGGTTTATTAGGCTGCATTTACAGTTAAAATCATGATGAATGAATCTCTCATAATCCATGACAGTGTGGAGGCAAAGAAGCAGCTGATGCAGAGCAGAGTTGATCATGTTTGATACTGTAAAACCAAGATCTCTCAGAATACTCACTTCTGTTCTGTTTGACTCATATGTCATTTACAAATATTTATCCTTATAGTTCTGATTCTTCCAATGTTTAGAATGATAGTTTAACTTATGGTCTTGTTTTTCGGGAGGAATTCCTCATCAGAGCCACATCAAGAATAGGACTGATTGTTCACACTGGATGTGTGAGATGTGTACGCGTCACATGAGCTGTGTGTAGAGAGAGATATTATACATTATTATACTAGGCCTGGGCAAAAACTCTTATAAAATTAGATCAATTGTTTTAAAAATGCTGTTGATTTGATATCCACTCTAAAAGCTTTGAATTTATTAATGTGAGCGTTACAGCTACTACTATCCACTAGATGTCACTTTTCTTCTTATAACGTGTTCTGCTTCTGGCACCAGTTGTTGGTGGAGGTCATCTAAAAACAAAAGAAGTCGCTCTGTGTTGTAGGGACCAATCAGGCTTTTCTGCAGGACCAAACCAGCACTTGACATTGCAGCACACATTGTGATATTTGCTCCTCTCTGACCCGGGACATCAACGGTGGCCCTTTTCCCAATAACATTTCTTCCTCGTCTACGAGTTTTTGCCAGGTTAAACCCTGCCTCGTCTACATAAATGAATTCATGTAGTGTCTGATTAGCCTCCAACTCCATAACTCTCTGAAAGAAAAATCAAACACAATTTTTACATAAATGTTTTAGAGTAGCAATAGAGAAAAGTGAAAAATAGAAGTGCTTACTGTAGTCACTGTACAATCAGACATGGTGTATAGATATCATACCTGCACGTATTGGTGCCGGAGTTCCTTGACCCGATCACTGTTTCTCTCAAATGGAACCGTGTACAACCGTTTCATTCGTATTCTGTGTTTGGTCAGAGTGCGAGCAATGGTAGCCAGGCTGATGCTTTCCACGTTTTGGAAACCCAGGTTGTCCTCTACAATTCTGGTCTGAATTTCTCTGTTTTATTGCATTGTCATAAATGACCCATCCTACAATGGCATGTTCTTGGTCTTCACTGAGAAGCTTTCTTCTTCCCCCAGAGCGAGGAAGTCGCTGTGTCCTTTAGAAGAACAAAAATGCAACATATTTGTATTTGTAACTTCTGGTGGCCAGCACACATTGTGATATTTTACAGTTTTTTTGGATTGCTTAAGCACGATTTTCAAAACTGGGCCCGTGTTTTCAAAACACTGCACACAATTAGCACAACCACACACCCAATTAGCAAAACACTACAGATCCTTTGCATAATTACACACTCTTGTAAAAACTATAGACTTCTGTTTAAAAACCACACTTTGTTACCATATGAAACACACACGTTTCACATTACTATACTCTTTTTGCACGAGTTACACTCTGCTGTGATAAACCTAAAACACTTTTAGCACTTCTACTTCCCTATGATTAGAGTAGGCTACCATCAACAAAGTACAACTATAATGTAAATCCACAAAAAACCCCACAAGACCAATGTTCTAGACGGAAGAAACTCATTTATTTCTCAACATGCCCAAAATGTTGACATGGAGATTCATAATACTGTAACAAAATGTCACTTTACGTATTGTACTGTAAGATAACTGTAAAAAACAAATAAAAAAACTAGACATTGTCTCTTCGCCTAGCTGGATCTGGCCAGAGAATTTCATCAACATCGCAGGCAATGTTGTCATTAGCAAGACACCTTGGAAAGAAACGTCTTGAATGACGAATCTATCCTTGCATTGCTGCTACCTCCATCTGGTCACAGGCCTCCTCCATGGCTTGGATGAGGGGTACCTCACCCTGGGGACGGAGATCATATACCTTCCACCGCCATGCCGAGAAAAATTCTTCTATAGGGTTGAGGAATGGAGAGTATGGTGGAAGATATTGGACGGTGAAATGTTGCTGAAACCAGTTCTGAACCAGAGCAGAGCGGTGGAAAGACACATTGTCCCAGACAACAATGTATTGCATATGATCGATCTGATTTTCTGCTGTTATGTTGTGCAATTGGTCCAAGAATGTAAGTATAAGTGCTGTGTTGTAAGGGCCCATATGGGCATGGCGGTGGAGGACCCCATTCTGTGTAATGGCTGCACAGAGTGTTATATTACCCCCACGTTGCCCTGGGACATTGACTATAGCCATGTGGCCAATGATGTTTCTTCCCCTCCTTCGTGTTCTCGTCAGGTTGAACCCAGCCTCATCTACATAAATGAACTCATGCTGGATCTCCTCTCCATCCATTTGTAAAACTCCCTGAAGAACAGTGTCAGGCAAAATTGTGTAGTTCAGTGTAGATCTAGTATACATATTACAGTACAGTAAAAGATTATGAGACAGTATCCAAGATCACACTGCTAAAGTGAATACATACCTCTGCATAATCATGCCGCAGTCGTTTCACCCTTTCGGAATTGCGCTCGAAAGGCACTCGATAAATTTGCTTCATTTGAATATGGTTTTTCTTTAGGATGCGTGCCAGTGTTGATGTTGAGACCTGATGGATATCGTTGAAACTGGCGTGGTTATTGACAATGTTAGCTTGGAGCTGATTGAGCGTTATAGCATTGCTGGCCAAAACCATGTTTTCTATCTCCCTCTCTTGCTGTTCTGTGAACATAGGAGGCCTTCCCCCTTGTCGTTCCTGACCCTCAATCCTATGTAGAAAAAAAAAACAGTATACTATTATAGTACAGTAACTTCACAGGAAAAGGTAACAGAAGTGCTGAAAGTGCATATAATACAGTACTGTAAGCAGTTACTGAAACCGTGCAGATGTTTTTGATATGATGACATTTTTACAACACCTATTTTCCAGTCGAAATGTTCTTATCACACTTGCCACTGTGTATCGGCTTAGATTTGGCTAAACTCACAGTCCAGCCTCCCTCAGCGTCAGGCCGTGGTTGACAATGAGGTCAACCAGTGTTGCACGGATCTCGTTTGTCAGATTCGGTCCTCTTTGAGCACCTTCTTGTCTTCCTCTACCTCTGTTGATTCCTCCTCTGTTGATTCCCCTTCCTCCCCTTCCTCCTCGTTCTCCTCCTCTTCCTCTCCTTCCTCCTCGTTGTCCTCCTCTTCCTCTCCTTCCTCCTCCTCTTCCTCTCCTTCCTCCTCGTTCTCCTCCTCTTCCTCTCCTTCCTCCTCGTTCTCCTCCTCTTCCTCTCCTTCCTCCTCGTTCTCCTCCTCGTTCTCCTCCTCTTCCTCTCCTTCCTCCTCGTTCTCCTCCTCGTTCTCCTCCTCTTCCTCTCCTTCCTCCTCGTTCTCCTCCTCGTTCTCCTCCTCTTCCTCTCCTTCCTCCTCGTTCTCCTCCTCTTCCTCTCCTTCCTCCTCGTTCTCCTCCTCGTTCTCCTCCTCGTTCTCCTCCTCTTCCTCTCCTTCCTCCTCGTTCTCCTCCTCTTCCTCTCCTTCCTCCTCCTCGTTCTCCTCCTCGTTCTCCTCCTCGTTCTCCTCCTCGTTCTCCTCCTCGTCTTACTCTTTCTCTGACTCTTTCCATTGTGCTTGAAGACCGATGAACTCACCTGCTGCTTTTTATAGTGCTTACCCACCTGATTGGTGTGTCTACAATTAAGCAAACAAGTGTTTGCACACCTGATGACTGTGTTGAACCAATTGGTAGGACGGTGTGGTAATGTGACAGTCAGTGCTTTGGTATTGCAAGGAAGTAACTTCATGATAGATTTTTGTGTGTAATCTATGTTAAGTGTGTTTAGGGTTTTGCAAATCACTGTGTGTAGAGTTTTGCAACAAGTGTGAGGTTGACAATGTGCTTATAGTTGTGCAAATATGGGCTGATGTTTTGCTTCTTGAGTGTAAGGTTTTGCTAATAGTGTACAACTTTTAATTTTAGTGTGTAGGCAATCCAAAAAAACTGTAATACAGTAAATAGCAACTGCATTGATAGCTTTAATCAAACGCATGACTTACCTGTTGGTTTGTTGAAAAATCCGGATAATGGAAGCAACAGTTGACCGTCTGAGATTAGGCTGTACTCTTTCACCAGCCACTCTCAATGATAGACCATGGTTTATCACATGGTCTATGATGGTGGCTCTGATTTCATCTGTGACAACAGCTCTTACTCTCCTTTGAACAGCACCACGCATTCTTACTCCTCTTCCCCTACCTCTCCTTCTCCCTTGTCCTGGTCCAACTAGTCCTCTCCCTGGTCCATCTCTTACTCTCCCTGGTCCATCTCGTCCTCTCCCTGGTCCATCTCGTCCTCTCCCTGGTCCATCTCGTCCTCTCCCTGGTCCATCTTGTCCTCTCCCTGGTCCATCTCGTCCTCTCCCTGGTCCATCTCGTCCTCTCCCTGGTCCATCTCGTCCTCTCCCTGGTCCATCTTGTCCTCTCCCTGGTCCATCTTGTCCTCTCCCTGGTCCATCTTGTCCTCTCCCTGGTCCATCTTGTCCTCTCCTTCGACCATCTAGTCCTCTCCTTCGTCTAACAAGTCCTCTCCCTCGTGCAGACATCTCTTTCTTTTTCTGCTTCTCTGTTTTGTTATGTGTTGCTTTGAACAAAACCAATCCAAAGACTGACTTTTTATTGTGTATGTCCATGTAATGGAAAGTCTGATTGAGATTGGAATCAGCTATTGCTTACTCTAATTATCAGTAATTTACCATTAAAATGCTTATCAGCTGTATGAATATATTTTTTAAATATTTTTGGTTTCAATACTTTGGAGCTGATATTGTTGCAGAAGTAGAGATTTTATACTGTATCTATGGTTTGGAACAATAGGTCTTCATTTCTGGCATGCTGCGTTTAAGCATTTGTAAAAAACACTATAAAGATCCATGATTTTGGTATTGGGTATGCTTATATGTAAAGAAAATGTAGGCATTCTAGAAAGGTGTTAATTGATTGCATTTTGTGTGAAACCAACATGAATTTTGTTAATGGTATGGCCACAACAGAATGATGTTGTGTTAATTGTGTTTAGAGTTTTGAAAATGTGATTACAGATTGGACAAAAGGATGCTAGCAATTGAAAAAAACTGTAAGTAAAAAAATGTTATTTTATATGTCTAATTGTAGTCTAATTAGTCTCATTTGAGCATTTATTTATTTCCTTTTGAAAAGGTCATGTGTGTTATTTTGGCAATTCACATGAACTTTTTGGTTACAGTTTTATTTCAGAACGGAGTACTTTTTTACATCATTTGTATATCATGCTAAAGGTAAAAGGTTGAGGTGTAACCAACTGTCCTGTTGCTCTTTTAATACATTTGTGCTGTTTATGATCAATACTATTTACATGTTTACACTAAATTCACAAGGATTATTGTTGCCAACAAGGAACTTCAGTCAAAATCTACCACTGGTGCACAAAAGGTTCAGCAGAGCCCGATCTGGTCTATTGTACAAAATGGAGAAGAAATCAATTGGGATGTCCCTTCAATATACGCTACAGTGTTCTGGCGCACACTACCAATGTCAATCCTAACATGAGCCATTTTCCTCGAGGTTTCCAGGTCAACTGCGAGTAAAGGCTGTAATCAAGTCCTGAATATCAAAGCCAACTAACCCTGAAAGCAGGAGAGCAGGTGATAGCCATTGAATCCTTGTTAAAAATGTGTTGATTTGTCGATGTCATAGGCATTAATCAATATCACTTTTGCACCCGCAAGTAATGTTGAAAAAATGTCTGTATTTCATCAAACCACCAGTATTGTGCTCCGTGTTTGCTTTAGTTGAGATCTTAAATCTGGATTTTTTTTCAGGTATTTCTCTTTGCTCTTTCAGTGCTTATAACCGTGTTACAATAAGAACACTTGTGCATTGATAAAAAACAGATCTTTTTAACCTTCTAAATGTCTACTAAAAAAAATATATGTCGCTATTAAACCATGCTTGATTATTTTGGTTTCAGTGTTTTAGTTTCATGAGGGGCAAATACATTTTAAATTTCTGAACATGAAGATTTAAAATCATTTGCCAGCTCTTCAACATTTTGATCCTGCGATGATATCCCATCACTGTGAGGGCCAAAAAAACATCCATAAATTGTGTGGGTAGCAGTGGAGGGGTTGATGGACCGTGAACAGGCGGTGGAAGGCTGGTTTAATGGGCTAGGACAGAAAATCACACTGTCAACCAAAACCGGCCAGTGATCAGACAGCCCAGCATCACTTACAGATATATTACTGATGACAAGGCCTGATGATAAAACGAGATCAAGCGTATGACCTGATATGTGTTGTATGAGGTGCAAATTCGGTTTCTGTTCTGAAATCTCCTATAAATAATTATGAAATTAACAATAAAAAACAAATTGAACAAAACCTGCATTGACGAAGAATGCGTTTTCAAAGACCGCTGTGATTAGAGCACACACAGTCACGTGATTATAAAGGAAGGTTTTCTCACCATATATGGTTCATATGGGGCGATTCCGAATGCAAATGATCATGAACGTGAACGAGGATAGCGCTTAAGAACATGTGGGATTTATCAATAATGATTACTCACTGGTGTGCGTGAGAACCATGTACACAAGTTTGATAAACACCGATGTTTTTGTACTTAGACACATTCTAAATTTCATTCGAAGGACAAAATACAGAATCTTTTCTATTCACTGTTGATAGTCTAAAAGAGGCCCAGGTGACTTAAGTAAACCTTTCTACTCGAGCAAAACAGGGTTCTTACATGAATCTTACATGCTCGTCTAAATGTTTATGGTGCTGACAATACATTCATCCTTAAGTTTGTGTGAAATACATCTGCTTAGAATGTGTTTTACTCAACATATAAAGGTGTAGAAAGTATGTAGTTAACACTATTATGGTTCAACATACCATACAGATGCTCACTCTGTTTGTACAATCAATCGCTCAACAACTTTATCCTGTTCTAAACAGAGCACAGAGCACAGATCACAGTAAACACTGCTGCGTTCAGTCTTTCTATCACTTGGTGAGCGTGACTTGCTTGACTTCATGTGACATTTGATGTGGTAACATCACATGCATACCCATATGGACACATTAAATGCATTAGACAGGACAATTGTAGAAACATTTATGGGATTGGATGGAATTTCACTGCTTTAAATTTAGATAGTGAGTAGTAGAGCTGTTAAAGCATAAACAACATCTGTCAAGTCCCAATGCTCAAAGTTCCCATAAACTGAAGATATTTTCTTTAAAAGACTACAATAAATGGCTCTTTGGGACTACAATTAACTTAATCCTGGGTTTGTGACATCATGAATCCCTAAATTTACATTGACCATGTCCCCTGGAACACGGATCGGGTAATGGGCGGGACATCTCAACACACACTCTAATTGGTAAACCAATCACAAAAGACTAGCTTATCTTGACCAATCAGAGATAAATATCATGATAAATTATGAAATGAGAAATGAGATTAATATTTCCCCTACCTGACAAGAAATGAGAAGAGCAAACATAAATGTGGTCAAGATTCATACCCTGGAAATCCTGGTTCAGTTTGGCCAACCACAAACGCCGTCGTTCTTTTTGCACTCTTCTCAGTCTGTAGTACTCCAAATGTTTATCCAGGTCCGACTGACTAGTCACGCACAAGACACAACAATAGTTAACCATTTTCATCAGCAAAACTAGCCAGTTCCGTTTGGTTCAGTGACATTGTCAATATAGCCGACTTCCAGATGACAATAAGCTGCTAAGTACACTGAACTTCAGGTTTCCTGACTCCTGAAAGAGAGAAAGACAGAGAAACAGAGTCACAACAAAAAAGAAACATTTACATGTTCAGCTCTGTAATCACATTTCAGATGAAAGAATTTAACATGCAAGATTAGGAGCAGATGACCGTACATTTCTCCACAATACGTATTGATCATTTGTCAGTGAAATGACATTTAAAGTACTCTTGCATGAGCAGTGAACGAGTTTTGAATCTATATATTATATAATACTATATAATACTAATCTAAACTAATAAAATACAAACTTTTGTTTAGCATAAACTTTAAACAGTCCATTCTGAAAATTGTAAAAAATTGGTTCATTAGTGAACTGTTAACTATTTTAAATGGTACCTGTAGGATTCTGTTCATGTTTCCATTATTTTCTTGATTTCAAGTCAACTTTTTCTATATAGCGATTTTTTACAGTTATCATTGTTACAAAGCAGTTGTACATGAAACATATCGACTATAAGCAAAACAAGTTACAGTTTTTGCCCGTTGCTTGAACACATTTTGCAAAACTTCGCTCATTTTGCCAAATCTCTATATACAAGTAAACATGACACAACACTGGGAAACATACCATTCACATCTGTGTCAAATTTAACCTCTACTATCAAAACCTAACATTCCTTTGTCAAAATGTAACTCTGATGACAAAATGACACATACTTGCATCATATACATACACTTTCAGATCAGGGGGAACACACTAGTCTACTTTATATAAAACACTGCAGTCTTTGATTTTCACTGTTTATTCAGAAGGCATATTTTCAGGAGGCACGTTTTCAAACAACCAAAAAAGGAAATCGGCCTACTCAATATTGTACATTGCAGTAACATGAATTCATATACAGCAAAAGAAGTAAAAATAGAAAAAACACTATACTGTAAACACAGAAAATCATTTGTGCATACGTGGCCTGGCCACAGGATCTCATCGACATCGCAAGCAATGTCTTCTCACGCTAGGCACCGGGGAAAATATCCCCTTGCATGTCGAAACCATCCATGGCTTGCTGTCACCTGAATGTCGCAGCAGGGCTGTTCCATTGCCTGCAGAAGAGGCATGCGAGCATGTGGTTGGCGGTCATATACACGCCATCTCCAAGCCGAAAAATAATTCCTCTATAGGGTTTAAAAATGGCGAGTAAGGGGGCAAGTATACCACTTCAAATTGATTGTGGTTGGTGAACCAGGCCTGGACCAGAGCAGCCCGATGGAAACTGACATTATCCCATACCACAACAAACCTGGGCTGATCTGGTCTGTTCTGTACAACTATATTATGGAGAGCAACTCGAAATGTTCCTCCTCCTCCTCCTCCTCCTCCTCCTCCTCCGTGCTTTCCAAATGGCACCCTGAGATTTCATTTCTGAACAAAGTGTCTTATGTTTGAAATAGAGTGTAGTATGCAGGACCAAGTGTGTTGCATAAAGGAGTAAGTGTGTTGCAGAATTGCAACTAGTGTGCAAAGCAGCGCTTTTGTTTACGGTATGTGTACATGTGTTTGAGGTATGGTAACAAAAGCTTCAAGTTGTGTTACTCTAGTCTAAGCTTGGGTCTATAGTGTTCAAGCAATGGGCAAAAACTGTAATATTCTAATAGCAGTTGACATTTTGTATTGAAGACTTGATGGGTTGCCGCTTCCCTCTTTCAGCTCTACCAATTTAGCTCTTGTCAGGTCACTTCTTCTCTCTCTCTCAGCTCTACCCACCAAGTCTGAGCATGGACTGCATCCTGCTCGCTGCGGCAACCTCTGTAATCTGTTCCAAAGTCGCTTTATTATATCTCCTAGAGGTAGCATGTATAGTGCAAAGAACAAAGGCCCTAAAACTAATCCCTGTGGTACACCTAACTGGACTTGTGATTTGAGTGGCACCTCATTGTTTAATTGTTTAAGTAAGATTGAAACCATTTCAAAGCTACTACATTAATACCGACGTATTTTTCATGTCTACAGTCTTAATGCATGTATGAGTGTGCTGTGCTCAATGGTGTCAAATGCAGCACTAAGGTCTAAAATACAAATAATGAGATACAGCCATGGACAGATGCCAAAAGCAGGGGTAATCTCGGAAACAATGAGAAAATACAACTGAAAGTAGAGTACTGTTCTACATTATTTGATGCGGCAAGTACATCTGTTGTTATGGGAAGTGTTCCTGGTTCCGGTTGATCTAACTAATGTAGTAAAAACCCTCAGAGGATTTATATTATGGAAGTGTAGTGTTGGCAAGGTTGAAAAGATGCGTCTTTAATATAGATTTAAACTGACAGAGTGTGTCTGCCTCCCGGACAGTGCAGAGAAGACTGTTCCAAAGTTAAGGGGCTAGATAGGAAAAGGATCCACCACCTGCACTTGATTTTGAAATTATAGGTATTAGCAGCTGACCTGACGCCTGAGAGCATAGTGAACATGAAGGACTGTAATACAAGAGAAGTTCACTCAGGTAATGTGGAGCTAAACCCTGAAGGGCTTTATAGGTAATCAGTAAGATTTTAAAGTTAATGTGTTGCTTAATGGGTTACCAATGCAATGTTGATAGAACCGGGCTAATATGCATTTTTTAGTTTGTGTAAGAACTTGTGCTGCAGCCTTTTGAACTAGCTGGAGTTTTTGTAATAGGCCCACAGGACAGCCACCTAAGAGTGTGTTTCAAAACCAATCTAGTCTTGATGTCATGAATGCGTGAATGAGTTTCTCTGTATTTGATAGTGGACAGCATGTGACGTAGTTTAGATATATTGCTGAAATGGAAAAACACAGCTTTACAGGTGTTGGTGACATGGCTTTCACATGTAAGATTGCTATTGAATAGAACGCCAAGATTCTTTGCTGATGACGAGGTTTTTATGGAACATCCATTAATAGTTAAACAGCATTCTTGATTGTTATGTATAATGGTTTTCGGTCCAATAAGAAACAGTTCTGTTTTGTCCGGGTTCAGTAATAAAAAGTTGTTCCTCATCCAGTTTTTTATATCGACAATGCATTCCATTATTCTGTTGAACTGCTGTGTTTTGTGAGGCTCCGAGGAAATATAAAGTTGTGTATCATCAGCAAAGTAGTTACAGCTAACTCCATGTTGCTTTATTATATCTCCCAGAGGTAGCATGTATAGTGCGAAGAGCAGAGGCCCTAAAACTGAGCCCTGTGGTACATCGTAATGGATTTGCGATTTGCGTGGCACCTTATTGTTTAATTGTTTATGTAAGATTCAGACCATTTCAAAGCTATTACATGAATGCCCATGTACAGTCTTACTGTATGTATAAGTGTGCTGTGGTCAGTGGTGTCAAATTCAGCACTAAGGTCTAGAAGCACCAATAATGAGATACAGCCATGGTCAGACACCAAAAACAGATCGTTTGTAAGTCTGATCAAAGCAGTGTATGTACTGTGATGTGCTCTAAATCCAGACTGGAATTCTTCATTGATGTCTTTCCTTTGGAGGAAGGAACATAATTGAGTTGAAACTACTTTTTCAAGTACTTTAGAAATGAAAGGTAGATTAGATATAGGTCAGTAGTTAACTAGTTCTATAGTTCTATATTCTTTTTGACAAGGTGCCTTATAAAAGCCACCGGTAGCGCTTTAGATTATGATTGGAAAAGAACTGCATAAGTAAACTGAATTTACGGTGTAAATTTTGGAAATGATAGTGTACCTACATGTATGTATAGAGGAACAATATGTAAAATTCGGGAAATAAAAGGGTAACAACCAGATATACAACCCGCAAAGAACTGTGTAGGTAAACCTCAATTTAATACCTACGTATAGGTTAAGAAAAAAATATTTTAAATTAGGGTAATAAAGGGGTAGCAACCACATATAAGTGGGGAATGTTCTTGTTGCACAAAGTGACAGGGTAAGAACAATAAATATACACAATCTGATATCCTTGATTCTGAAAACAGTTTTGGATGTAAACCTGTATTAATTTCTTTCTTGTGCTAAAATATTTTAATAAAAGTTTGTAACTAAGCCGTTTTGGATCACCATCAACCAACTTATACTAAAATGTCTTCATTTGTGTTTAGTACATCAAAGAAATGTAAACAGGTATGTAACAACTGGAATGTAAGCAAATGATGACAAAATGTTCATTTTTGGGTGAACTATCCCTTTAACAACACATAGCAACCAGAATAAATGTGACATCACCCTAATACTGCCCAACACACTCTAATGAGAAGCAATAGAATTCAGTAGAACAGTTCATACTTGAGATCATCTCTACCCTGATAGCACACACAAATCTGCTTTACGTCTGTTTGACGTCTGCATTTACATCTGCAAGACATCTGCAAGACATCTGCAATACGTAGTTTGCTCATTTGCAATACGTCTTGGAGATATCTGCTGTCAGACGACACATAGACCCCTAGAAGACGTCTTTAAGATGTTTATGATTTAGAATGAATGTAAAGCTGCTCTTTCTAAGATATTTAGCAGATGTTTACACAGCAGATCTCCAGATCTTTAACAGATGTATTACGGACGTTCAGACGTCTCTGAGACGTATTGCAGATGAGCAAACTATGTGTTGCAGATCTAAATGCAGACGTCAAATAGAAGTAAACCAGATGGATGATGCTATCAGGGATATGAGAAATGCACATGTTGAAAAAAAGGAAGAATGAACCATCTTCATAAAGTACATAGAATAAATCATAGCTTCTCATCGCTCTCTCTCTCTCTCTAAATTTTTTTAGTTTTTAAAGTAATTTATTGACATGATTTTGTTAAAAAATAAACATACAATAACAACAAACATAAGGTGGTTTGCAAGTTGCAGCATAAAATAATAAAATTGGTTAAAATATCTCAAAATGAAAGTGCATGATGACATTATGGGGAAAAAACAAAAGTTGTCTCTCTGTGTCTGTGGGCGTGTCTCGGCTGTAGGGGAGGAGCAGGTGGAGTCACCTGAAGCAGCAGGAAGCAGGTGAAGGCGGAACACGTCACGAGAATCATTCACACACGATACAGTGATCTTCAGCTGAGGAGTACAGTATGGTACGTCTGACACCTTCTCTTTAACCTCTAACACTGTGTGCTTACTTTACTAAATAAACATTTCCTCAAACTGTCTGAACTGTGAGCGCGTCGCGTCAAGCGCGCAGCTTTTCTTCGCGTTTATACAGTAGGTATGTGTGTGTGTGTGTGTGTGTGTGTGTCTGTGTGTCTGTGTCTGTGTGTGTCTGTGTCTGTCTGTGTGTGTGTGTGTGTGTGTGTGTGTGTGTGTCTGTGTGTGTGTGTGTGTGCGTGCGTGTGTGTGTGCGTGCGTGCGTGCGTGCGTGTCTGTGTGTGTGTGTGTGTGTGTGTCTGTGTGTGTCTGTGTGTGTCTGTGTGTGTGTGTGTGTCTGTGTGTGTCTGTGTGTGTGTGTGTGTGTGTGTGTGTGTGTGTGTGAGAGTGTGTGTGAGAGAGTGTGTGTGTGTGTGTGTGTGTGTGTCTGTGTGTGTCTGTCTGTGTCTGTCTGTGTGTGTGTGTGTGTGTGTGCGTGCGTGCGTGCCTGTGTGTGTGTGTGTGTGTGTGTGTGTGTGTCTGTGTGTGTCTGTGTCTGTGTGTGTGTGTGTGTCTGTGTCTGTGTGTGTCTGTGTGTGTGTGTGTGTGTGTGTGTGTGTGTGCGTGCGTGCGTGTGTGTGTCTGTGTAATGATCCTCTCAGTTGTTTTATGCTCAACGCGATTCGAATCCTCTAACGATATCAATATTTCGTCACATCCTGAGGAGTGTCTGTTTAAATATATTATGGTGTGGTGTCACCTGACACACAGAGACAGTAGACAGAAGTATTATGAGAAACGCACGAGCCTGTAGGTTCTGCTGTGGTTTTCTAACTTTATTTCTGTGTGTTTGCCAATGTTTTCAGCCGTCTTCAACATGTCAGGCTGGTGTGCCGAGGACAGAAGAGTTGGTCCACTGAAAGTATCATGACAGACACCAGCGGCCGCATGCAGTCCAGGTGCAGTGGACACAACCTCTCAGACCTCCAGATGAAGGTGGACTTCTTCCGCAAGCTGGGTTACTCTCCACAGGAGGTGAAGGCCGCCCTGAGGAAGCTTGGCCTGGGGACGGACACTAATGCGGTGTTGGGAGAGCTGGTCCGCTCCGGGGCGAAGGCCGTGCCTCCCTTCAGCTCAGATAGTGATGAGAGTGTACCCGCTCGTGGAGGAGCATCTTCTAGAGGACAGTGCTTCTCCACGCCGGACGACACGGCTGAAGCAGACAGTGATCTAAGACCTATTGTTATTGATGGCAGCAATGTGGCCATGAGGTGAGCATGTGTCCCTCTTACATTTGCAGATGCATCATACGTGTGTGTGTGTGTGTGTGTGTGTGCGTGTGTGTGTGCGTGTGCGTGTGCGTGTGGGGTTGAACATGCTGAGCTGGATCACTGAAGATTCAACTGCAAACAAAAACCCATGATTGATCACTCTAAAGTTCTGAATAATCTCATTTTAATTGTAATAACTCTGTTCTCAGTTTTTGGTTCATTCCTCTTAGTTTTTGTTTCTCTTTTATTTTTACACATCAGTCAAAGCTCTTTTCTCAAACTGGTTCTTCAGTTCAGGATAAGGAACCGCCCAGTATATGCTGTCCATGCGTCTCCAAAAATCTCCAATATGCAAATTGCAAACACACACATGACATGTTTAACCATTGCCCTTCCTGCACGGTGCACGCGTGTTCATGATTCAGCTGCAATGGTGATTACAAGACGCTCACTGCAGTCATCTTTAAATATGAGGTTGTTGAATATGCAAATCAAGTCGTGTTCTAACTGGCCTTCCAGTTTCATTATCGCTAGAAGCAAATTCAGCGCTCAAAGCCGACATGATTGGGCTGTTTCGTTTTTCAGTAAACATATCGAGCCAATCTTTCATAGAACAATAATATCTTTTATTTTTTAGATTAGATTCAACTTTATTGTCATTACATATACAAGTACAGTGTAACGAAATGTAGTTTAGGTCTAACCAGAAGTGCAATTAGAAAGTGCAGATATACAGTGTGAATAAATACAGAATACAATATTAGGAAATTTCTATACAATGGGCATGTACTATGAAAATACTTTACAGAAGGAATGTACTATGACAATATATACAGAAGGCTATATACTGTGAACATTAATGTACAGGAGGTTATAAACAGATAACAATATAGACTATCATCAAAAATGTAAATTCTGTCATTGTTTCCTCGCCTTTGAGTTCCAATAAATGTCTTTGTTCTGATAAACACAGAAAAAGATATTTGGAAGAATGCTTGTAACCAAACAGATTTTGCCCCCCATTGACTCATATGGTAGGAAAAATCACTTCATCATTTTGTTCTGTTGAAAACTAAAGAAAATATTTTGAAGAATGTTGGACGGCAAACAGTTCTGGGCCACTTTTGATTAACATTGTATGGTTTTAAACATTCTTCCAAATATCCTTCTGTGTGTTCATCAGAACTAAGACATTTATACACATTTGGAAGGTGAGGAAATTATGACAGGATTTTCTTTTTTTGGGTGATTATCTCAAGAAAACAAGCTGTATTTTGAGGTCCAGGGGCCGGACGTTCTTAAGACAATAATTCTTCTTAACTGACATGTTTTTTCTTATATTCAAATTTAAGATAAAATTAGGAATGTTATGTATTCCCGAAAAAAAACTTTTTGAGAAAGTTCTTCAAAATTGATCTCGAGATTGATTTTAGATTTGTTTTAAAAGAAGATATTCTCGAAAAAAAAGTGATGGTAAATATCATCTTAAAATTACCACAGCCTCACGGTTAGATGTGTAATAGATATATTTGGTTGTTTCACATGTGATGTGTATTGGTTTGAGCCAGAATCATAATTTTGACAATTACTTGCCATTAAGGAATATTTATTTTTCTATAATAATGATAAGGTCTAGATCCCTTTCTGTGACGAAGCGACTCGAAACAAAGAGGGTCACAACTATTATGCCGTAGTAAGAAATCATCTTTCTATGTGTTTTAATACAGATTTTTTTAACGCTTGCTAGCATATTAGCTTACATACGGTCGTAAATGCTGTTTAATGCTAATACAGTATATAGAAATATATATATGCTATACAAGTATGCAATGTGCTTGTTACATCTACAGTTACAAGCGAGTGTAATCATATTATTTTATTCTTACGACAAAATTGAAGATGTTATTAGGAAAATATTTGAAAACGTTTTACTCTCAGGAACATTCTTACGAACTTCCTCTAATTTATCTTATAGAACAGTCAGTTCTGGTCCTTGATTCTGATTGGCGGAGCGGAGTTCTAAGCTCTTATAAAATACCACGATATATAACTGCTGACCTTACCACAAAGCCTAAATATCATTTTATTTACATTATTTTATGAAACCTTGCTAGTAAACGTTGGAGTAAATGTTTCATAAAAGCAATAAGCCCTAAGAAGCAGTGTGTTACAGTACATTTTATAACAGCTAAGGGGTTTTAACACAACGCACTTATCTGTTTTAAAATACACTGTAACCCACGGCTTCACATCTTTGATTTTGTCTAAAGAACAGTTTTGTGAATCCGGATCTCAGTGATCTGATCAATAAAGTGGGCTTTGTCTCTTTTAGTCATGGGAACAAGGAAGTGTTTTCATGCCGAGGGATCCAGCTGGCAGTCAACTACTTCCTTGAGCGAGCACACAGGAACATCACAGTGTTTGTGCCGTTGTGGAGGAAAGAACAGTCCAGGCCCGATGTGCCCATTTCAGGTAAAGACACTCCCTCTGCCCTCGCTTGTGAGATGAGTCATCACAGACCGGTTCCTCTGAAAGGTGAAAACACCCGTCTGACAGCAACAACTCATGTTTCTCCAATCTCACCGCAGCTGCATTTTTCTGTAGCGTGACAGCCATGTGCGCAGTGAAGAAGGATGTGTTCGGCTAGTTATAGTGCTGGTTAGGGGCTCGGACCCTTTCGCTCTCATAACGTTTGTATAATCAGCTGTATTGACACTGAGCGTTATTTTTGGATTTTTGAAAAGCTTCAGGTTGAGTTTAACAGTGTGAGATGATAATCCATCTGTGATCTGTAACCGCCCCGCTCACATTCCTCCCTTCAATTTGTGCAAGAAGGATCACAACAGATTCAAAGGAATAAGGAAGTTTCCTGCAGGGAATTCCCCACCAGGAAGTTGATGATTTCCCCTTATCACCGCAGTTTCATTGTGAACCTGTTGTCAGACCGCTCTCGTGCTGGGTTTGGAATTTTTAGAAATATTGTTTCCTCTTTCAGATGTTCTGGCCCTGTTGTCATGGAGATGTCGTGTTTGCTAGCATAAATCACAACAGCATGGACCTGGTTGGATATTGAATGTTAATCATCTGTGTTGTTGAGTTTCTGTATGAATGAAATCGTCTCACTACACTTTCAAACAAAGTTAGACCCAGTGAACAAACTTAAGGTGTGTTCGGGCGATTGACCTTTGGAATGTTTATCCTTGTTCTCAGATCAACACATTTTAGAAGAGCTGGAGAGGAAGAAGATTGTTGTGTTCACACCTTCACGAAGGATCGGAGGAAAGCGGATGGTGTGCTACGATGATCGTTTTATTGTCAAGCTAGCTCACGACCTGGACGGTATCATCGTGTCCAACGACACATATCGGGATCTACAGAGTGAACGTGCGGAGTGGAAGCGTTTCATTGAGGAAAGATTGCTCATGTTCTCCTTTGTCAACGACAAGTATGTTGACAGCACAGACTCCGAGTGTTAAATGATCCCTCTTCTATTCAACATTCTGACCGATTTCTTTTTACTCAGGTTCATGCCACCGGACGACCCTCTCGGCCGCCATGGGCCCAACTTAGATCATTTTCTTCAGAAAAGAACGGCCGTATCAGACCAGAAGCGTCAACTCTGTCCATATGGCAAGTGCTTTGATCTTGTATTATTTCAGGGCTCATTTGAATGCTTGATTCTGATTGGCCAGTCGCAACATTCAAAGGGTGGTTATTTTCAAATAACAACCGCTCGAAAGTAACAACACCCTGTAACCTGGATGCTGCAAATCATTTTGAGAGGGACAGTTTAATATTACACAAAAATTCTATATAAATATGTATTTTAATAACATACATGACATTATATTTACTGGTTAAACCAATGTCAGGGATTATTCTGCCATAACAACCGGCTGCCTGTACATAATCACTTACTCATTAAAGCAATAAACCGTGTGAAGCAGTGGGTTACAGTGCATTTTATAACGGCTAAGAGCGTTGTGGCATGACGCGAAGCGGAGTCATAAAAACCCTCTTAGACCACACATGATGTCTTTTTTGACAAGAAAAAGTTGACAAAAGTTTATTTAGTAAATAAAACTGGCAGCGTTTGGTTACGAACAGCAGCAGAACTCCATGACCTCGTCGTCAGTGTCTGTGCACGAAAGCAGCCCATAGAAACAGATAGACAGCGTCTTTTTGAATAATAAACAGAAAGTGTCTTTGCAATAACTAATCACATATTAATCAAAAGTTATTGAAAGTGAAAGTTCAACTTACATTTATACAAAACTATGCTCCAACCGAATTATCGCCATTTTTGTTTTTCCAGCTTGATCCTGCTGGACCAATCACCTCCCTCGCATGTTGTCATGGAAACGACACACTACTCGCTTGTCATTGGTTAGCTGTGAAAAAGGAGCTTGACGTAGGGCGTTTTTTTTTAGAAAAGTTGAACTTTTTCAACTTAAAAAGACGCCCTGAGCTGCAGAAAAAGAGGCCGGCGCTGGTGTTTAAAATAGCGCTCTGGACGTTTTTTGAAAACACGGTTTACTCCAAAGGATTATATGTAAAACAAATGCTAGCAGCTTCGAAAAAGAAGTCAAGTCTGAACAGGGCCTTAGCTGTTATAAAATGCACACTACTTCACACGGCTTATTGCTTCTATAAATGATTATTCCGTTCATACCCTAAATATCATTTTATTTACTTTATTTTATGTACTCTTGCGGTCAGCTGTTATAAATCGGGTTATATTAAAGGGCTTAGAACTCTACTCAGCCAATCAGAATCAAGGACCAGAACTGACTATTTTAGACTGATATTTTTGTCGTTGGGTTGACTATTTGCTAAAGACAACACTTCTTCTTCAGGTAAAAAGTGCACGTATGGAATTAAGTGTAAGTTCTACCACCCAGAGCGCACAAACCAGTCCCAGCGCTCGCTTGCCGACGAGCTTCGAGAAAACGCCAGGCTGGCCGGATCTAAAGAGGACCGGAGAGGAACCGGGTCACTCAGAGACAGGCAAAAAAGATACCCCGACCCCGGCTTTGGATCCTGCTCTCCGTCTTTGGAGCAAGAGATGGAAGAGAAGCTCAGTCTGAAGTCAGAGAGCTCCCGTCAGAGACAGCACGCACTCCATTCGTGGGACGACATTTTCTCCACACTGCCGACTGGCGCTCCATTCCCAACAAACCCTTCATCCGTGATTAGTTCAGACTCTGGGCTCGGCTTCGGCTCCTGTGAAAGCCAGTTTTCATGTTACAGTCACGAGGACCTACCAAAGATGAGACCCAATCATCCCTCCGTATCCGCTGACCCGACCTTACCTGCAAGCGACCCGACCTACGGTTCCAATTCCTGCTATCCGCCCAACTTCAGTCCCTTCAGCTCTCTCCAGCATTACAGTCTCCCCGCTTATCACCAGCAGAACGGCTGGCCGTACCCTTTCTACATACAACAGATGCACGCCAGCAGCTTACCAGAACCCCTCCCCTGCCACAGCTTCCAGAGGTCTCCTGGCCGCCACAGAGGTCCGCAACACTCCAGCACGTCCCAGGAAGAACGAGAGGAGGTCAGGAGGAAGCTTTATGCCATTTTTAACCCCCATCATGTGGACCGAGCCATGGAAATGTTCCCACAGCTAAAGGACGCACAGCAGCTGGCTGCGGAGGTTCTCAAACTCAAGTCCAAGGGGGAGTTCTTCTGAATCCTGGAGACGTTGAGAGCGTATTAAACTGTGCTGTCATGGTTTGACGAGAGGCTCTTTAAAGACTTATCACATAGTACATGTGGTAACTGTGTATGACTAGAAAGTCAAACCTTTCTCTCTCTATAAATAGATGTCGTCTTATTTTAAAGGTTGATGCACATTGCATCAATTGTTGCTGGTAACTTGTAGCAATCTGTACGTACGCCTCTTAATGTGGTTTTGACAGACACACTAATATACGTTCAGCAGTTTTTTGTCATGACTCTAATGGCAGTGGATAGAAATAGTTCTGCTTTATTAATTATGGGATGACTGAGTGTGATCATAGAAAGAGTGCTGGATGTGACTCAGCTGTGATATCGTTGCTGTACTTCCTCCTTTCATTTCTGAACGCTGGGAATCCCCCACAGCAGATTTGGATCAGAATGCCATTTCCTTGTTTTGATTTAGGGACTCGTGCAAGAGAAACAATGCTCTTCATTTGGCTTTGTTTTAGCATTTAATGTCGTTTTGGATGTTCTCTGTGTGACAGTTTCAGTACTCACAAAATAATGCACATAACAAAGCTTTTCAAACTAGACGTCAGTATTTCTGCTTCCACTGTATCACAACAGGTGACCACATACTCGCACTATTTATCATGTGCCAAAAAGAGCTTTAATGTTATAAATGTAACAAGCATCCTTTGAAACTGCTAACACTTTAACATCATGTCATTATTAGAAGAGTTGTTGTCTCCTGTTGTCAATCTTCTGTTGTTGTTGTCTCCCTGTTTTCAGATGCGACATGTGATGTGTGTTTTATGAATCTTTTACTTTTCTTTGTTAGGCTGATATCTGTGTTCATGTGAACTCATTGTAACACACAGTCAGTGGCTTTGGTTTCTGTGCTCTGTTCTGCACAGACACAACAGAGGAGTGGTGATGAAATGTATTTGAGAAGTTGTGTTTCATGCTGGTCCAGTGCTGTTCATGGGATCCTTGTTAAAACAATAAGCCTCTAAGAAGCAGTGGGTTACCGGGGTATTTAATGGCAGTGGATAGAAATAGTTCTAATTTAATAATGGCTTGAAATACCGCTCAGCCAATCAGAATCAAGGACCAGAACTGACTGTTTTGTAATTGACATAATTCAGCCAGTGCCTTGTGATCTTTAATGTGAACAAATGAGAAGTTCTCAGTTGTATATTGGCAAACTCAATGTATGAACCGTAATGAAAATAAATAAAATGATAGGTGTCAGTCTTTCTGTTCAGTTTTTGTTGGACGTTTACAGTAACCTGTGTGACCTTTATTCATTCAGCAGACTCCTTTATCCAAAACAACCTCCAAATGAGAGAGTATTTAATTATAGTTGAATCAGACACGTTTTTAAAGGGATATTTCATCCAAAGATGAAATCCTGTCATCATTGACTCACCTTCCAGTTGTTCCAAATGTGTATAAATGTCTTTGTTCAGATGAACACAGAGAAAGATATTTGGAAGAATGTTTATACCAGGGGATTTTGCCCCTCATTGACTTCCATAGCAGGAACATTTGCTTGATCATTTTTTTGTTCTGTTGGACAGGAAACAGTTCTGGGCACTTTTGACCACCATTGTATTTTTTCCTACTATGGGATGCATTTAAAACAAAAAGGTAAGATAAGCAAATCAATTCATGTAGAGGAAAAGGTTTATTAAGGTAAATTTATTTCTCAACAAACACACACATGTCCTTGTGTTTATTCATCCACCTGTAGAAGGAAGAAGGAAGTTCTCACGCACCAAAATTGATTAAAGTTAAGCCGTGTGTGTGGAACCGGCCATAACGCAGTATTTCTGTGCTGGCCACACTCACCCAGCATTCGGAGAGGTTTTAGAACGTTTTTTTACATAAAAATCTATTTCGTAACAACTTTTCTTTGTCCCTTATTGGACAATTCTTCCGGAAAAGCACAGCCACACGTCAACCAGGGAGAGAGAGAGAGAGAGCGCTGCGTTCGTGTAGTTCAGCTGTGGTTGTTTGTTCACTTTTATTTAGGTGATGAATGTCATATAAACGCTGGATTTGTAGATGGTTTGAAACTGATAGATGGAACCGTTCTTGTGCTAAAAGATGCTGGTCATGAACCGTGCGCGAAGTGAAACTTGAGTTATATATCAGTTTTTTTTTAAATATTCATATTTTAGGCAATCATAGTCCTGAATTAATCTCACCGCTGTCTGGGAAACCTCCCCAAACTCTATCTTGATGATTTGATTAATCTGGTTAACATAGTAACACACAGTGGTTCACATGTGAAGATAATGATGTGATATAAACAAGTGTTAAAAAGACACCTTAACATCACTTTATTTCAATGTACACATCATGTGTTATATAGCATGACATAAAGAATCAGTTTATTATCAACACATCCTTTTTCTGAGTTAGAAATCCATCAGCAGATTCATCAAACAACACACTTAAACTGAGATAATACTGTAAGAGTGATCAGGACTTTAAAGGGTGAACGATAACATTACACAGATGGGCCTCACAATCCACCGAAACATTCTTCTTCAGTGTTTTGACCTTTAAGGTAACAGGATCACTAATCTCACAACCAGCGGTTATTGTTCTACTAGATGAAAGGTTAAAGTATACAGAAGTGGACTGTGGATCCGAGTGTCCTCGCGGGTGTCCTGCAGGAGTAAGTTCATGTGTCTACTCCCAAGCCATTAACAATTTACTGATGCTCACAAACGCACCGTGTCCAGCTTCACTGCAGAGACAACACAAAACAAAAGAAGAAAGATTACAAGTTTGGAGGATGTCGGATAGATTCTGGGTTCTGGAGCCCGATTCAAAAAACATTCTTGAGCAGAAAATGATTCTTAACTGACATGTTTTCTCTTAAAAACTTATTCAAGAAAATAGTGAGGAATGTTACGTATTCCCGAAAAACTTCTTAAGACTTAAGATTGATTTTAGGAAAAAAATGAAGAAGAATAAAAATTCTCGAAACAAATGCGGTCGTAAATATCACTTTAAAATGAATTTGGTTGTTTCACATGTGACGTGTATTGTTTTGAGCCAGAATCATCATTTGACGTTTACTTTCACATTAAGGAATATTTATTTTAACATAATAATGTCACGCTCACTTTAGCTTTTATTGTTATACTGCTTTTCACATTATTCTGGGACAAAGGGACTTGAAACGGAGAGGGTCACATGTCGTAGTAACATACAAATTTTTTTTTATATTATAATAAGTATATTTTTAACGCTTGCTAACATATTAGCAAACATGCAATCTTAAATATTCGTATATTTTGTCTTAAGAACATTTTCGTGAATCCGGCCTCTGGTGCTGTTTTGCCTCGATGATATCTGCACTCATGACTAGATGATGACCAGCACAAAACCAGCTTGACCAGCTTGATTACATCTGTGTGCTGAATGATAAAGGCAATACTCAAACCAGTCAAAGTAGCGCTGTCCCTCACAGGTGCCATCATGTTGACCGTTCTCAGCCTCCTCCAGCTCCACGCCGAGATGACAGTCAGACCAGTTGCTCACGCAGCCCAGGTAGCGTAAGGTCCCGGTGCTGATCCGTCCGGACGGCAACATGATCCGGACCCTGTGCCCGATTCTCAGATCGAGTGGGGAGTGGGGCACAAACACCCGATGAGGTCGTCCTCTGGTCCTCCAGGACCTGACACAAAGAGAAAAGGCTTTACTGCATATAGAGACTGGCCAGATGATGAGGATGTTGATGACGGAACCGCAGAGCTTTATGTAGAATGTATCATCTGATGGTGGCGTTGAATGTAAATGTAAACTTTGAACGAGCGTCTGAAGCAGAAGACAGATGAGATGGAGGGTGGTACTGTACCTCGTGTCCATGACGGATGGCCAGGAAGCCTGACCGCCACACAAGCTGTCTTCTCTAAGCATTCCAATGTCAGGCGCTTTCTGCGTGTGTTTAACACCACCTGTGGAAGTGTGGAAGGTTTGCTCTCGTGTTGATGTGAGGTTTAGACACTGAAGGCACTGAGAGGATTCTTCTGTACCAGAACATCTGTGCTGCTGCTCCTCAGAGAGTCCATTCTCCAGCCCAGACTCTGTGAACACCTCACACGCTTCTTCTGAATCAGCATCTCTGTAAAGCGCTGCCGACCGTCCCAGAATCTCTGAGGTCAGCTGAAAACATCACAAACACGCTGTTGAATGTTTAATGGACATTCCTGGTAAACTACATTATTGGTCACATGTAGAAATGCATCATGATTTATAACGGCTCACAGTTCATCAAAAGCCTTATTTCCATTCCCATCAAGACTAACTGGCCTCATGTCATCACAGATCTTTTTGACTTACATTCCTCAGTAAAACACAACAGAAGATATTTTGAGAAATGTCTCAGTGGTTTTGTGATCATATAATGGAAGATAATGGATTTCAGTGTTGTTTGGTTATCAACATTCTTCAAAATATCTTCTTTTATGTGTTCATCAGAACAAAGACACTTGTTGTTCTTTTTTGGGGGAGTATCCCTTTAAACACAAGGTGATGATGATAGGAGTGCCACGCACCTGCTCTCTCAGATCATGTTGTCTCTTTTGCAGCTCCAGAAACCTCATGTCCCATGATGCTCTTTGATTGGAAATCTCTTTCTTCAGTTCCTGAATGTCTCCTTCAGCCCTCAGAAGTCTCCGGTGTAGAGCACTAGTGCGCTCGCGCTGAACACACTTCTCTGAAATCACACCATTCATGTCAACATACACAACTGCAATTCAACTCAAGTTAGTTTAAAAAACTCATGTTAAGCTTTCATAGTTTTGCAAATACAGGTAAAGTGTTTTTATACATTATGGAACAGGTAAGACACACTACGACATAAAACTTGATGACTGTTACAAGGCTGCCCTCTATTGGACAGGCATACACAATAGCTACTCATAGATTCATTACACAACATGTGAGTTCATTTACGTGCAATTAGCTCTGTGCATAGTGCAATTTTAAATATATCCTGCAGATAATACACTATCTATTTTTATACAACCTTTTCTGTAAATTATATTTCATTCTGCTGTAAATAACACATTTCTTATTTTTTACTTGTACATATTTACATACACAGATAGCTGTACTCTCTAGAGCTCCATCTTATGTTTATTGTATTATATTTCTTATTTTTTTATACCCATAGGTCCTTATTTTAAATCATCTGTGTACTGGATTCTATTGTTTGATGGTCTCTCTGTATTGTTGTTCCTGTATCTGTGTACCGGATGCTCCTGTCCTTGCGTGTGCAAACACACTTATCAATAATGCTCTTTCTGATTCTGATGTTTAATTAGCAGATTTTTCTTCATTCATTCAGCCATCAAATCCACAATACGAGTCATTCCTAAAACAAGTGTTCATCTAACTTGAGTTTCTGACTGTGATAAAGAGACGATCATGATGAAGATGTGCTGTAAAGAATCATGAGATACAGGTGTATCAGGAGAGCAAACATCATCAGTGTTGTCCTCTCTGTTGTGTTCACCTGAACTGGGCTTTGATCTGCTGTTATGAGGTGTTTCAGCTGCCGGCTGTGGAGCGTTTATAGTGTAGTATGGGCTGATCTGTACACAAAACAAACAAACAATAATAGTAACTATAGGGATGCACTGACACTAAGCTCCTGTTCTCGTAAACATACACCGATACCAGAGACAGATGCCTCACGTGACAGAACGGACTGAAATGTGTGCTTTGAAAGTTTATGACAAGCACATAGAAGGATGTCTTATGTCATCATGTGTTTGAAGCGAGTTGATCGTAATAAAGAAGCTATTCTATTTGTGTTTGTTTTAGTGTGTTGTGCTCGGAAAAACTCCCCTAAAAAAGAAAGCTTTGTACAGGCATGGGTATCGGCGAGTGCAAGAAAAAACATGGGTCCCTACATCCCTACTGTAACAGTAACACAACTGCTGTGATGAATGGGATGTGTTCATATAGTGTAGTTACCCAGAGAAACCTCCATGTGCACAACAGACCCCTGAGCGTCCAAACAAACGCTGACCACACAACATCCGCAGACATTTACTGGCCGTCTTCATTCCTGCGGTGTGAACATGAAAGAAATGTGATAAGAGATTCAGTATAGTTCATTCAGACGTTACAGTCAATCTTGTGGTTTCAGGACTGACCATAGTGACGGTCAACTGATGTGTCTTCAGAATCAGAGACTCAACACTCCTCGTCAGTATTATGTGTTATGACTGTTCTTCTCTTTCACTCTTTCACACAGATGCTCTAGAAGAAAATACCTTGATACCTTGATAGCGGTTCAGTGAATGGATCCTGTTTTGATGTTCGGTGTCTTTCTGTCTTGCTGTGATGGAAGTTCCCGTATTCACCTGTTGTTTTCCAGCTCGCTGCAGACGTGTCAGGTCTACAGATCTAATCCCCACTAATCTGATTATTCAATGAGCCACATTCTCATTTGACCTGATGTCTATCGCTGTATGAGAGACAGATCTACTGACACCAGTGTCCTGTCACACTCACTATTACACCCTGACCCTGTCTACCAACACTTTTTCATTTCACTCTTTCTGTTTTTATTTTTCACAAATGTCCTGATTACAGAAAAGAGAGGTTCAAACAACCAGTGTATGTGACGTCCTGAAAGTCTTCTCTGGAAGTGCGATCTGTCACCTAATGAAGACAGCGGTCATCTGTCTTTTAATAAACTATATGGAGTGTATTATTCATGATGCTTCTGTATGACTGACTGCAGTGTTTCATCTCTGCCACCAGATGGCGACTTCATTCTGATCTCAAAATGTTGTTTCACAAACTTATTTATCACCTTTATTACAGTATTAGGATGGTTTTATCCATCAATATCATCTCATCCAAAGGACATTGCTCTTTGACAGTTTTTTATTGTCCTAATCACTATACTATTCACTTTTTTAATTATTTTTTTATTTATCCCAGGACGAGACATTAAGAAGCTGACTTATAAAATGATTTAGTAAAGAATACTATTCAAATTAATCACACTGAATGTGCTAAAATAGAGATCATTTATTTTGAATGATGTATTATTAAAACTGTATTATTTCAAATAAAGAATAAGTGAATGTTCCCAAACATTTGACCGCTAGTGTATATTTACGTTTACATTTACATTTACGTTGATTCTTTTGGCAGACGCTTTTATCCAAAGCAACTTATGTAGGAGAACATACAGTAGAAACATTTTGTCAACATGCTAAACGGTACAGTGTATATTCTATCTATAGTATATGTTCCCAAATGTATTCGTTTTTTATCAAGTAAAGCAGCTTTAAAACATTGCAACATTGTAAAAAAGCACAATATAAATAACCATATTATTTTTAATAGAGACAACTTTTCTCGTTACCCCATGCCTCTTTATTAGGGCACACTGTCTTATTTTGTGAAGAAAAGCAGCGGAGATGTTTGGTAGTTACGTGCCTAAACAGACTTACTGACTGTGATATTAAACACAAAAACTTTCCTGAAAAGTCACAAAGAAAACATTGACAACTAGCCCCCGTCCACAGGATGTGAAATATGGTGAATATTTATAAGGTCTGAACGTTAACTTATATTGAAGAAATAGGAGTTTTATGAGAATGTTCTATGAATCCATCACATCTAAGACACTCATGTGAAATCCCTGGGTTGTGTTTCACTCATGTGTGACACACGCGTGTAATGAAACACAAAGTGAGCTCTGGCCGACAGGGACGGGTGTAAACAGTAGTGTGCTGTGGTGTATTTTGGGATTGTCACAGAGGGATGAATGGAGACTGTGTGTGCTGCTGTCAACATCTCTGTAATGTTTCCATAAAAAACACAGACACAATGTCTTAAAGAGACACCTCACTGGGAAGTGTCAGTTCTCCAATACCGTTTGACTTTTCATAGAAATTACGAGAAATTTGGTCATGTGACACACGAGAACCAAAGGTGTTCGCCTTGAATGACACGATGCAACAGTTCTGTCCTCCCTAAACTGTGTCAGTACATTTGGGGATTCCATTGGAGCAGAAAGATGACTTCACATTTGAGAAAGTTATTGAAACTGCTTGAGAGGAAATGAAATGTTTGAACTTATTTTCTGAAATGATTATTTGTAGTAGTGCCAGTCATTTGAAGAACGGCACTGTTGAAGACATCTAGTGTTCTTTACGTCAGTATAAAAGTGGTTCTGAATCTTTGAAAGAGAGTTGGTAATAACTGGTAAAGCTGTGTCTGGTAAATGGACGTGTCATGTTAGTGATGAGCAGCTCTCTTGATCTCATGGGTTCCATTAGCACGCTCTCTGAGCATCTGTCCACAGGGACACCTCTCTGAATACAGAAGAAAACAAAATCACAAACCTTCTCAAGGCATTTCCTCTCGTTCTCTGCTGTCACCTGCATTCTTATTTATAAACCACAAAACCATTCCATTTGGGAGAAAGCACACTGCTGAGTCATCCTCACTAAAATATGACTAGAGTCTCTTGTTAATCTGATGAACTCTTCAGTTCCAAGACCCTTAAAGCTGGTTGATATAAAAAAAAACAAGAGACCCATTTCAATTCTTTCATAAATGTGACCCTGGACAACAAAACCAGCCTTACGTAGTAGCACAGGAGCATTTTTAGTAATCGCCAAAATACATTGTAGGTGTAAAAATGACTGATTTTTCTTTTTGCCAAAAATCATTAGGATATGAAGTAAAGATCATGTTCCATGAAGATATTTGATACATTTTCTACCTTAAATGTATAAAAACGTTATTTTTGTGAGTGGATGTCCTGCCACAGTGCCTCAGATGAACTATTTTAAAGGCCATTTTCTTAATATTAAAATCTTTTCCTGTGCGTGAGACCAATAGAAGGTCAAAACATCACAGCGTGACCTCTCGGTACAGAAATATAAAAATGAGTGATCACATCCACCCATTTTTGTACCAGTGTCTGAACAGTCTTGGCATGCTCAAAGTTAAGTTATTCTGCCTCTATAGGTATCTAGACATTATGCCAATTAAAATCAAGATGTCAAGTTCTGCTTTGTGCTGCAGTTCATCCGGCTCTTTGCCCATCATCACCAACCAAGAGCAGACACAGATCCCTTTTTAAACACTATACAGTATTTATCATTATTATAAACTACAAAACAACCCAGATTGCGGTGCTTAACTCAGTTATTCATCATTGTCACAGTCATGCGGTTGACTTGCTCACTGGGAGACTGCTGATATTAACTCAGATAAGAGTTTTGTCAATTCTGTTAACTTTGCTTTTCTTATAACGACCCAACTGTGATCCTATACAATCATATAAAACATCCATCGTCTCTCAGAGGAGCTCCATCAACTGTCTCCTCAGTTTCCAGACTGTTGTGTAGATGGTCTCTTTGGATAAAACATCTGCTAAATGACTAAATGTGGTCCCAACATTATAACCTTATTTTCTCCTGCAATTGTGCATTAGCTCACTTTAAACATTTGATATATTTTCTATGTTGTGTTGTTGTTGTTGTGTTTATGAGACATGTTTGTGTACATTATGCACACCCTGTAAGGACAGTAAGTGTGTTGGTCATTCCTGTAGATATATGTGTACCTGGACAACAAAGTCTTATGGGTCAATTTTTACATAATCTGAAAGTTGAATAAAAGAAAGTTTTTATGTATTAAAGGTAGGAAAATTACAAAATGTCTTCATGGAACATGATCTTTACTTAATATCATAATGATTTTTGGTATAAAATAAAAATCGATCATTTTGACCCACACAATGTATTTTTGTCTTTTACTAAAAATGTTTTTGTGGTTGTGTGATCCAGGGTCACATATGCAGTATAAACACAGGTGTGTTCATCATTTGCAGCTGTTCGGTGGATTCGGTGGATTACAATTATGGTATCGTATGAGGCTTGATGGATAGGTCTGTTTTTTCTGTTTCGAAAACATGACCAAATGATTTGATTGTAGTTCTACTGCAGGAAACAAAGCAATTATGAAAATAAGAGATGTGATGCCACATGGACATGCAAAGCCGCAGATTTGCGAGCAAAATGACTGAAAAGACCGATTCTCCTTGTTGCTCTCAATGACTGAAAGCCTCGAGTCAAATCATTCCTCATATCACCTAATACAAGTTGTTCTCATTGTTAATGTTTTGTTTGTGTGGTAGACTCACATGGGTTGGGTAGTGCTGGGAACTCAATCTATCAGATGACATATGACTGGGTTAGGATTAGTCTCACAGAAACATCTCTAACTCACAGCCATAGAAAATGATGTGTGAGCCACTTACATGAATGACAGATGACTTTCCGTAGGTCGACTGGTAGAACACTTTGTTGATTTGCACTTGGATTACAGACTCGGTCACATATTAAAGATTCTATTGGTTTTGTTTGTAGTTTGTGTATTAAGAGTTCAAAGGTTCACGAACCAGCTGTCAATCGTCTGTCTTGAGTCATATGAATCAAAGAGTGTTTTGGTTGTTTCCACTGGTTTTGGTTGTTGGTGGTGCATGATGAAGCAAAGCTTGAACTCTTCAACATGTTTCCGCATCATTTCTGCTCTTTGATGCATCAAATTATGCAGCTTGTTAAACAAATGTGCACTATTACCTTCCATCAGCGTTTAGTCTCACACATCAGAGGGTGTTTAATCCTTCATTACATATACTGAACATCATGGTGGTGACGGGCAGACTGGGGAAATCTCATTTGTTTAATAAGTTTAATTTGTGCCTAAAATGTTTTACTAAATTCAACCTGCCTTGACTCATGGCCTCTTTTTATCTATGTTTTTTTTTCAAAAACATAAATCTTTTTATTTATTTATCACCAATACTATAAAATAAATACTACAGTTTAAAATAAAATACATAACAATGTATTCAATTAATCATTTGATTTTTTTGATACATTGTCTGGAGTTACTGTACAGCAACATAATAATAGTCTAAAATATAAAAAATTATTTTGGACATGTAGAAAGTATTTGTCAAGCCAAGAGGTACAGTCTAGATGTACAGTATGATTTTAGCTGTGTTGAGTGTATTTATTATGATGTTAATTTATTAGTAGACTGCCTTTAAGTGCGCACCCAATGGAATTGCTAGAAAATTCACATTCAAACGTTTCTTTCTTTGTATGTTATTTGTGTCACGTTAACTCTTGTTGTAAAAACTTGATTATTATTATTTGAAAAAGTTTGTTCTTTCTGGTGTAATTCTCCTCCTAACCACCAGGGTCACTAGTCAGCTTTCTATCAAAAAACACCGATCCAAACAACTAAACTGTAATTACTTAAACATTTTTGTTGCTTTCCATTCCAAAGTGATCATCCTTATGCCCTACTGAAGAGTAAAGCTCCTGAGGTGTAAACTCTGGATTGAACAACACAACTGTATCTCTTAATGTATCTGTTTAAAATCACTTGGCAAAAAGAGCCATTAAAACAACATCAGTATCTCTTTTTTTAGAGACATGTTTTGTGGGGCGTCCCCAAAGGGCCCTTCGGAGGGCAATGTAACCCGTTTGGAAAGCGCCGTTTGTTTATTCAGTCCACTGTATTAAATCTGACCAGTCTCCTCATAACCCTTCATTTCAGAGCAAATACAACTCTATAACAACTCAGCGCTAATACAACCAAACAGTGTATACTGTACAGTACTCTGAAAGTCTTAGGCACATTAGTATATGCACCCCTAAAAAATAGATTCAATAATTTATATTTCCAAGTATTCCTTTTGTCGTTATTAGAAATAATCCAGTGAGGTGCACACAGGAGCCAGTGCTCCTCACACAGATCTGAGGTGACATTCACAAACAGCATCCAAGAGTTTATTTACTTGGCCGGGGAGGGAATGTGGACATGATTTCATCATTTTTCACTACATTTCCCCTTATAATTTCTACACAACAAATATTCTGCAGCTTGGCACAAATATCTAGATTTTTTAAATGTTATGTGATATGACTGATCTTGGTGTTGATGATGGCTGAAACATCACTTGTTTTTTAACTATTTAAGAGAAAGACACTTCACTTAAAAGCAGAAAAATATTAGTCCAAAGTGTCAGAGGATCTAAATGAGCTACTTTTAAAATAGTACATAAACATCAATTGCTGATGTGAACTTTTCACTCTTACCTCTTTGTTCTATTTTATGCTTCCTGTCCTTTATCCTGCTTTAAAAACAACAAAAAACCTCACAGACGTTCTGTTGGATTTAATGGTTATAAAAGTGATTGTACTGGTTTTATTGGAAGCTGTGATTGGTTTCTACTGTCGGTGGGATGTTGTTTGGTGGATGGGAACATTAAAAAATCATTAAAGAATAATGGTAAAAAGGAATTTTGTAATAGTTTAAGGGAAAAAACGAATGCGTTATAATTGTATTTTAATGGAAACCATTAGAATATCTGTCATCTTTTCACATCATGGTAGCATCAAGAACCCGTTCACATGTTGCATCTTTGGAGTTCTCACTTTGTTCTTTTACAAGCTAGTTTCGTTCAGACACATCGATGCTACAACAAGACAAATGTGTTTCCACATATATTAGTCTCCAACTCTTTAGTTTATTTGGTTGATGTCCAATTTATATTATTGTAACCATGTTGTTCAGTTCACGAGAGGGTGTACTTCTAAAAATACTCTCACGTCTGGTTCCACCGGTCATTCTGCACCTTAGGTGATCACCTGTCGCCCATTCCAAGGGCCGCCCCTCGTCCTGCAGGAAGTGTGTTTATCCTCCAGTAAAGAAGTGTTATGGTTATAAATACATCCGTTTGATAAAGGCACAGGCCAGCCCTCTGAAGGCAAGTCCAGTCCAAGTTTGCACTAATTAAAAAACCTTTCCTCTGATGTCATAAGACTGGAAGGGGAGAGAGAGAGAGAGAGAGAGAGAGAGAGAGAGAGAGAGAGAGAGAGAGAGAGTGTGTGAGGGGGTCATATGAACACTCAACTTCATTCATCGCTGTTTACACCACTGATCTAATCTGTGCTTCCCAACTCCACAGTGAAGGTAAGCAGCAGTATCACTTTATATTCCATTATGTGTGTGTGTGTGTGTGTGTGTGTTGAGATTGTGTGCAGTCATGATTTTAATCCACTTGTATTCACTACTGTCTGATATACATGTTGATGATGGGCTCTCCTGTTTTTGTCAAGTGCTTGATATCATTAGGACAGCATCATGTTGACCCTGGTTTACTCTTCAAACCAGCATAGACCATGTTTTCACTTTTCATTTCCATCTGATTTTAGGGGTAGTTATGGTAAGGATGGGGTTTGGTGTGAGTTTGTTTTATTTATTCAAATGTTGTCCTTAGGTCAACAAAAATGTTGTCAACCATTGGCCAAATCAACCACTTGGCAAACCAAACCATCAACCACTTGGCAAAATCAGGTGGAGCTGCTGTGAGGTGTAACAATGAGTTGAGAATTCATCAGCACTCAGAAACACGAACATTAATGAGTTGTGTTTTTGTTTGTTTTGCTGTGTTTGTGTGGGCATGAGAGCTGTGTGATGAAGGCTTACTGTGTCTGTCCATCTCAATCATCTGTTCCATACATGTGCAGGAATTATTGATGAGTGGCAGATTTAAGATTTCAGCATCAACCTATAAATGAAGAGTTTGGTTCCAAAATGAGATAACTCTGTTTTAAAAACATTTCAGAAGTCATGTTTTGTATTGTGCCATCCAATGAATATCAATCAATCTTCAGTTGGTTTGTTTTGATTTGAGCCATAATAACTAAAAAAATACAGCGAACATGATAACATAATAAAAAACATGATTTTTGGAAATGTCATTTTGGAACCAAACCCTTCAAACACAATTGACACTAACAATAATAGTTACATCATCACATAATATACACATGCAGTATTTCACAATGTGTTGTGTAAAGTGTGTATACCATGAACGCAATACACATATTGACATTTACATATTATGCAACATAATTGTTGATATTTCCATTAGTTCAGATGGCCAAATGAAAAACATGATCTCATCCGGAACAACATTTTCTGAGGATGGAAAGAAAACAAATGCAGTCGTAATTTGGTTTCCACAGTAGTTCCTAAAGGGGCTTGTTCACTGCCTCACGGGGAATGGGGTAACAAGCCGTGCTTTGCACTTGCACCCGTGGGATTCACAAAGAACAAACAAGTTGTTAATTGTGTATTGGCAAGCGCTCCCATTGCTAGAGAACACTTATTACTATGGACCGGTGAGTCTGACAGTGAAACTGAACCAACAAAGAGAGACATATGACATATATTACACACCTGTGGATAAACAGGAGCCGTAGCAATTCAATTCAATTTGATTTATAATGCGGTTTTCACAATTTTCAGTGTTGCAAAGCAGCTTCACATACATCATAATATGAAATGTAATAAAAATAATACTTGAGGGAAAATGATAGAGAATATACAGCGTTGAGATACATGGTGTCACTGCAAGTTGTTCTCCATTCAATGTTCACTAATGAAAATATATTTCTTATTATTTTAAATATTGTTTTCAGGAGCCTAAAATGATGATATATATCAGAACAATAATACCGACACATACGGAGAAGAATATATTTGTTAAAATATGTGTGTTTATACTTATGGATTAAACTAAATCAAGCTGGTGACATGTATAACCCCGCTCTGACGCATTACACATGACGTTTGACAGACAGATGGTTTGAATAAGCAACATTTCCATGTGCAAAACCAAAAGCACATTCCTTTTCTCCAGATTTGTGTCACTGTGTGCTTTCCATACACTCAACATTCATGTCACGCTCCTGCATTGTGAGAACAATAAACCTTGTTTTTATACTTTCAGATGGCATCGGGAGGAATATTTGGCGCTCTTGGGAAAAGCAGGGCTCAGAGGTTTTATCTGAAAGGTTAGGAGTTCTCATTTACACACCAGAAATCAATGATGAAATGAGCATGTGATGCATCTACAGGCCGACCTGATTCAGACCTTTCCTCTATTCTTTCATCCAACAGGCTCCCTGTTTTTTCTATTACTGCACATGTGTAATGGCACTTCTACTACAGAACCAACAAGTACAGCCATGAACAATACTGATGCAGTCAACATGACGACACCTACGGCCGCATCAAACTCTGAAAAAACTGTGTCGTACATGACATCTGCACCATCTGATATCACGTCTCATACCACCAATGACACGACTCTGTCTCATTATATGCCCACAGGTGATCCATCCATCCATCCATCAATGTCTGTTTATAGCTCTGTCATTTAATAGCTTTTCTGTTTTGGACAGATTGGACGAACACGTCATCCTCAGGAAGCAACACTAGTGTAAGTGCCCGTAATGTTCACTATAATGCACATTGTGAATACAAAGCAAGCACACCAAGTCAAGGTGGTTTGAGTGACAGGGTAAGATGTGTTATATCAGATCCAATTCTTTATCTGTGGTGACGTTTGGTGGCACTCTTAAGAAAAGAGCAGCGGCCCCAGACTCTGAGGAGCCCAACACTGAGTGCTCATTCATGAACACAACACACAGCTCTTTCTCTTTCAACAGTTATCCTGTCCAGCGTTTACATGCACCACAGACTGTTACGCCAAGTTCATGAAAGTGTCACCGACTCCGTGCCCGTCGGCCAGTGCTTACTGTGAGGTCAGTCCTTCATTGTGTCCGATGTGTGAGTCACGCATGCATGCATTCATGAGCTCCTAATGACCTGAGGTGTGTGTGCGGTGTGTTTCAGCTCATCAAACAGGCCATGAGTTACTCTATCATGTGTAGCGTGTCGTGTGGGATGTCCTGCGGGAATGACACTGTCACTAATTGCTCTCTGGCCTGTTGCAACACAACCAGCTGCCTGAACGCCTCTCTGTCAGCCCACTTCGGTTCCTTCAGCACCGCAGGTAACGTCTCGCTTTGACTTATCTGAGCATTATACTTCAGGTCTCTTATTGTCATCATCTTGCCATCGATAGCCCCGACTACACCCAGTACACCGTCCACCACCGTAAAGGTGACGGTCCCTCCCACGCCAGCAAATAACGTAAGAGCAGCACATGCGGTCGTTTCACGCTCTGTGTGCGGCACACATAAAACAGTTTTGATGTGTTTGCTTTCTTAACTCCCAAAAGGGAAAGAAGTGTATCAGCATCAAGTGTGATGGGGCAGCGTGTTACAAAAACACCAATTCCATTCCCCTTGTGTTCTGTCCTGTTGGTCAGGACTACTGCAAGGTAAAAACAGACTTTTATGTTTCACAAACACTTTTTTTACATATTAGCTAAACAACTTTATTTAACTTAAACCAAGATGACATGCCATGTTTTTCAAGTAGAACTGTCATTGGTTTAATTTTGCTTCTAGAAAAGTGTGTAATAAGCGTCTTGTTGTCCTTAAATCTTTGTGTATTCACCGCCAGATAAAGTGTTGACTTGAGGCGATGTGTTCTGTTTCTTGATAGCTGCACAAGGTCACAGTCGGCACAGTGGAGTCTTGGCAGGGGGGTTGCAGTGAGGATTGCAGAAAGGCACAAGTTTGCTCGAGCGGACTCAGCACCTGCCACCAGGAGTGTTGCAATGCGACCGCTGCGGCTTCGTGTCTCAAACTGACGGGTGAACTGAACATGCCCAGCTCTGCCACCAGAGGTCCTCAGTCTCCTGCACTGCTCACTGCCTCTTTACTGCTCCTATGGATGGTGAAAATCCTCACCTGAGGGGAAAAACACTCACATGCACTTAGCCATTCAGGGAAAGCGCATTTTCACATTAAAATCTATGTGTGTGTGTGTCTGTGTAAACAAATGAAGGTATATGTGTGTGTTTACTAGATGTGAGAGAGTCAGAATGTGTGTGTGCGTGTGTGTGTGTGTGTGTGTGTGTGTGTGTGTGTGTGTGTGTGTGTGTGTGTAAAAAGCTGTACCACATAGATGTTTAGAGGGTTATATCAAGTGGGAACATGGCTGTTGTAGGTCAGAAATGATTTCCAAAGGAATATATTAACACTGCAGCAACAAATATGAGATCTATCTATCACATACATCACAACCTACTGGGTTTGCTTTGTGTCTTTTTGTCATTCATGTGTCAGACGAATATAGTCAATCAACATGTGATCTGAAGCCTTCATTTTTTGCTCTGTTTTGTTTCATGTTGCTGTACACAGGAAAAAAGAATGCAAAGATAATCCTGATTAATAATAAACCCCACACTTTGATCATAGTTGACAGCAATAACAAATAGGACATTCAGTCAGGAAACTTCACTTTGTGAGATCTGTTTAGTTACTGACAGTCTTCCAAATATCTTCCCTTGTGTTCAGCAGAACAAAGAAATGTACACAGGTCTTGAACAATCTGAAGATTAGTAAATGATGACAGAAATGTCATTTTTAGGGGAAATGTCCTTTAACACATTATGTGTCACGGTGTGCTAAAAGTAACGCAAAATGTGTTGTCCCACACAAATGTTATGTTTTTAAAATGAGTGTACCTTATGTACAAATAGGTTTATTTCAAGCAGACAGAACATGCACAGTTTGCATTGAAATATACATAAGACAATATTTGATATCTCATATTTATCATCATGAACATGAAGTCTATGGGTTAATCCACACACACGCACATAAAGCTTTATTTTTGCAGAGAATCTCTTTATTAATGTGAACAGATGTAAGAGCATATAGTCTATGTTAATATTCTTGAATGACTGTCTGTTGTGTGATAATACATATACTGATATCTATTTGCAGAATAATACAAGAACATGTTGATCATTTTTATTGCTTGGTATGGCTTTAATCTGAAAACAATAAAATCTATAGTCACGTGTGATGATGGTATACAGCTTCACACACATTAAAGAAATGCTTCTCAGCTCCCCCTTATCATCCTGAATTATCTGACTGAATGCATTTTCTTGTGTTCCACATTCTGTTCTGGTAGCATTCACCTCTAAATAAACATCTTTCGACTTCTTATTCAATACAAACTTCAATCTTTGAGAAAGCAAACAGGAAACCGCAGGAGAAAGCTCATGGCAACATTAACACGAGAACTGACGATCAACGCAGCAAGAGGAAACTGTTACCCAACTTTCACCCAACTAACCATAAGCTATAGCAAACACAAGAAAACTGAACAGATCTGAGCTGAACATCAACATAAATGTCATAATAATCTTGATAGTTAAAATTTGAAAATGAACACAATGTTTGATGAATTTGTATGAATGATATTTGGAGGAGTGTTCCAAATGGTCAACAAGCTTACCAGGTACAGAGGCATACATGACAGGTCTTAACAGGTTTCACCATGCAGATCTATAAAAGGAATATCTTCTAGGTCATTTTAAGTCACGTCAAACCCAAGATGCTTCCAGTCAGTGAGATTAGCGTGCAGCTCATAGATATAAATAACTAAATGCTGCATTAGCATCCGGTCGTCCGCCATATTGAACAGGTACGAGCCGATCCGTTAACACTTAAAAGCAAGCTGACTGTGTATGATTATGAAACATATTTATTGTTACATAAATTCAAACATTACATCTGCTACACTTACACTAGACAACAGCAAAAGGTTATCCCAATTTACGGGAATTTAAATCCCTGTGGTTTTCATAGCCATGTCTGCACAGCGCAGTGTTGGTGCATTCTACTCAACTGTGAGTGACGTCAGTGGACCTTTCCAAGATGGCTGACACAGCTACCTGCCTGGAGCGCCTGAATGCGCCATCTAGTTACATATATCTATGACGGAGCTATCCAATTTCAAAAGGTTGACCAATCAAACATGGTTTACGGAATTCCAGCCAATCAAAATACAGAGGCCAAGCAGCGTTGCAGCCAATCAAACTCAAGTAATCACACGTGAGATTTCTTCACGTGTAGTAAAAACTGGAGCAAATAAACACTTCAAACAATTCCTTGTAAAACATCTATCAAGTGTAACATAAGGTTTTTGTGTTTCAAGAATGAAGATTTTATTTGTCACATTATATAGATAAGGTCTCTGTTTACTGAGGAGAAGGGGTGTGCAGCAGAGTAAATATCTGTATCTGTATACTTACACCAGATGCCTGTTTTTAATGTCATTTTGTAATTCTGAGTTTTAGTCAAACAAATATGATTTGTATAACTCATACAGTTATTCCTTTTTATTATAAATATAACATGCATCTAGGCCTATATCTCCTATTTAAAATGATGTAAAGACAATGTTCAGTGTGTTCATTAATAATTATTGTATGTTTAATAGGAGACTAATCCGATAAGGAATTCTTTCAAATTAAACAGTTTAATTAACAGAAATTATTAATTGTATCCATATCATTATTATTGCTGGGTCTGACATTTAGTAGTGAATTGGAAAGCCTCATTTTGTTTACCTGCCATTTGTCTTTGTGGTATTATAATGAGGTCAGATGGATATTTCATTTGTATACACTATATAAATACATATCAGAATATATTGTCTGTGAAAACGCACAATTTTTTAAAGGTTTACTGTTTTCTACATAAAATCATCACATTGTAAAGCATGAATCACAGATCGACTCGAAAAAGGCGTGGGGGACACTTCTGATTTACCAAACCAATATGAGTTTTTATGGCATTATATAAACACATCCTAACATACCGAATTTTTCATAATAGAAAAATAATCCTTTTAAAAAAGAAGAAATAAAACTGCTATTGGGGGTGTGATTTTAAGAGCAAAATTAAGTGACCTATGCTGAATTCTGTACTCTTGTGAACATAAACAATGTTGTAATTTAGTAGAAATGTAATCATTGGTTGACATGAACCCCAAACTGATCAGATTTCTTTAACTTTTATTTTTCAGAATTCATTTAATTAGACCATTTTAAATGGTCTTGATACAAACATTGATAACACAATGTAACCAAGTTTTTCAAAAGTTGCGTTTCCCATAAATTACTTAAATTTCATTTCTTTATGAAATGTAACATGCTGAATAAGAAATCCACGTTATTTTTTTACCATATACCCACAAAAAAATAAAAATATATTTTCACACATTTCTACTTTTCTTTAAGCTATTATCTTTTTGTCTTTTACGACTATAATACTGTTGATGCCCATCATCGCTTCATCCTTCCCTGTGCTATAGACATTTCTACAACTTTCTGACAGTGACAATTCGGAAAAATGTGAATGTATTTGTGTCTGTTTATTTTCACTATATATAATATATAATTAATGATATAAGATCAAATTTTACTTGAGCTAAATACAGGCTACACTATAATTATCACCCTAGAGTTGATCAAGAACTATAAAAAGTTCGCGCGTTACGACAATTTGTCACCAAACTTTGTAAATGTGCACGGGCGCCGTGCGCGTTCTCGCATGATTTCTGACGTCACGGCTGAGCTCTGGTGCGCGTGTGTTTATGGCGCCATCTATCGACTGGTGAATGAGGGGTGGGATTTAACATTCTATCAAGTTTGGGTTTTCTGCAGTTTCGGCCTTTTAGGGCTGAAAATAGTGTTTCTACAGAAGAAAATAAGAAGAGCACCTTCTGACCGGAGTCTCTGATGATTGAGTGGACATGTTATCACCCTCACGGATGAACTTCTCTGGACTGTTGTCTGCGTGGCACTGAGGCGGATTCACGAACACTCTGAGCGGCTGTTTGTGTGAAGTCTTCATCGTCGGGATGTGTTTAGTTCGTCTGTGAAGGAGACTTGAGGTCAGACTGACTAATGGATCAGTCAGTGGCCATTCAGGAGACTTTGACCATAGAAGAAAACTGCGTGATAATATCCTTTAAAACACAGAAATATATCACAATGTGTTTCATTACTTTCACCGAGTGCATGTTGTGTATTAGTAACTGAAGATGATTGTGAAAGGTTGAACTTCTCTAAATATTGACCGCATCTCAAATGACCGACAGTAAATATTTACGAATGGGTTTTATTCGTCTTTGGCATTTATTTCACTAAGAACACGCCTGTTGTTTTCCTGTCGTAAAGTTAAAGGTCCAGTTTCAATCGACAAAGGAAAATGCTGTTTGTGTGTGTGCGTGCGTGTGTGTGTGTGTGTGTGTTTGTGTGTGTGTGTGTGTGTGGGTGCGTGTGCGTGTGCGTGTGCGTGTGCGTGTGTGTGTGCGTGTGCGTGTGCGGGGGTGTGTGTGTGTGTGTGTGTGTGCGTGTGCGGGTGCGTGTGCGTGTGTTTGTGTGTGCGCGTGTGCGTGTGCTTGTGCTTGTGCAGGTGTGTGTGTGCGGCTGCGGGTGCGAGTGCGCTTGCATATGTGTGTGCGTATGTGTGTCAGTGATAGCAGACGTGAGTTGTGTTGTAATAAACGTCTTTAACAGTGTTGCTCATGCTGTGGAGTGTGTGTCGCTGCTGGACGGTGTGAAGAACAGCAGACTGCTGGGGCTCGTGCACCACAACAATGAACACGCGTGAGTTTATGGACTGAGATAATATAATACCAAACTAATCAAACTGAACATTCACACATTTTAAATGTGAAAAAAGACGTTGCCTCCTTGAATAACGTGTAATTGTGCATATGTTTAATGAAAATAATATACCTAAGTTTTTTGTTGTAAACAGGACGAAAACCAACGTGTCTGTCTTCTTGACAAGGTTGTCACAATTATTAAATAATCGTTTCATCGCAATTATTTGACATAATCGCTATTATTTCAGATAACCGCCATGATTGTAAATCCTTAGAAAACAAGATTGATGTGCAGCATTTACACACACCGTCTTTGATCTGCACACACCGTTACGGTTCTTATCATTTGAGTTCTATCAGATTTGTACTTGTAAGTGTTTATGAGTTTTATAAAAGTGATTCCAGATTTGCTGCTAGGGCCGGTATGAGATTTTCATAATGAACGTATCACGATTTCGCGGTATTGCAATTACCGTTACAACTAACTGTTAATTTTCAAATGTCTGCGTGTACAAACAACAACTTTTCAACTGGACACAAATACCGTTTATTTTTATCTGACATTCACAGAACATATATGTGAGGTAAAAATAGAGCCTTAAAATTATAGTAGTGCTGCTAAAGTTTGTTCTGCTGTGATCATGTCTTCATTTTCACTGAGCTTGTCTGTATTGGCTAGTTGGTTCTAGTCACATGACCGCATGCGCGTCGCCCCATATTTCCGCACGGCTGCCGCGTGTCTACATTTAAAATAACGAATATGCGTTCAAAAAAGACGTGAAATGTGAATCGGGCCTTAAGCCGTGTGTCCACCGAGGCGTTTATGTCTACGGCCGGCGTGTTTTTTCAATTGTTTTCAACGGTAACACCGCGCTTTTTAAAAAAGCCATCAGTTGACGTTTTTCCCACGATCGGCGCCGGCGTTCGACCAAGCGCTCAGAGTTGAAAAGTGCTCAACTTTGACCAGAACGCTGCGCTGCAACGGGCGTTTTCAGCCGCTTAAATGCGCCTCGGTGGACACAGCCCGTCAGACAGACTGACTGACAGACAGACAGTCAGAAAGACAGACAGACAGTCAGAAAGACAGACAGACAGTCAGAAAGACAGACAGTCAGAAAGACAGACAGACAGACAGTCAGACAGACAGACAGTCAGAAAGACTGTCAGACAGACAGACCGACAGTCAGAAAGACAGACAGACAGTCAGACAGACAGTCAGAAAGACAGACAGACAGACAGTCAGACAGGCAGACAGACAGACAGACAGACAGTCAGACAGACAGACAGACAGATAGTCAGACAGAAAGACAGAGAGTCAGACAGAAAGACAGACAGTCAGACAGACAGACAGATAGTCAGACAGAAAGACAGACAGTCAGACAGACAGAAAGACAGACAGTCAGACATTCAGACAGACAGACAGTCAGGCAGTCAGACAGACAGACAGTAAGGCAGTCAGACAGACAGTCAGACATACAGACAGACAGTCAGACAGACAGTCAGACAGACATACAGACAGACAGACATACAGAGAGACAGACAGTCAGACAGACAGGCAGGCAGGCAGTCAGACAGACAGACAGGCAGGCAGGCAGTCAGACAGACAGACAGACAGTCAGACATACAGACAGTCAGACAGACAGGCAGGCAGACAGACAGACAGAAAGTCAGACAGACAGTCAGGCACTCAGACAGACAGACAGTCAGGCAGGCAGACAGACAGACAGTCAGACATACAGACAGACAGACAGACAGACAGTCAGGCAGGCAGGCAGGCAGGCAGTCAGACAGACATACAGAAAGACAGACAGACAGACAGACAGACATACAGAGAGTCAGACAGACATACAGACAGACAGACATACAGTCAGACAGACAGGCAGGCAGGCAGTCAGACAGACAGTCAGGCACTCAGACAGACAGTCAGGCAGGCAGACAGACAGACAGTCAGACATACAGACAGACAGACAGTCAGACAGACAGGCAGGCAGGCAGGCAGTCAGACAGACAGTCAGGCACTCAGACAGACAGTCAGGCAGGCAGACAGACAGACAGACAGTCAGACAGACATACAGACAGACAGTCAGCAGGCAGGCAGGCAGTCAGACAGACATACAGAAAGACAGACAGACAGACAGACAGACATACAGAGAGTCAGACAGACATACAGACAGACAGACATACAGTCAGACAGACAGGCAGGCAGGCAGGCAGTCAGACAGCCAGACAGACATACAGTCAGACAGTCAGACAGACAGACAGACAGTCAGACAGACAGATTAGTTATTTACAGGATTTTCACAATTCTTAATGCATCTATATTTTATTACTTGAATCAATAAATTGTATGGTTATAACTGCAAAGCCTTTAAACAGACATTTAATCACCATAATTGGAATTATTAACTAGACAATTGATCGTTAGCCAAATTTCATCATTCTTACAGTCCTAGTTCTTGACACAACAACTCTCAGATGTGCTCTACACAGATCATAGGAAGCAGTCGGCCTATTTAATCATTCTGCTGTTTTTCTTCTTCAGGATATTTATATATTGCCACAGAAGAATGCCCATCACTGGAGATGATGTCACACTGGATGACATCGTTCCCATTTCATATGACTTTTCAGTTGTTGAAGGTAAAGCCGAGCACTTGAGTTAAGATGTATACATGTGCTCCTGAGAGTTTCTTATGGTTTCTGTCTCTCATCAGTTTCATCTCCAGATGAGTTGGCTGTGCTCGGTGAGTGTTTTTTTTTAACTGTTAGAAGACTCGTGTGTCAAATTCAAAGATGTCGTCACATCTTCAGTGGTTTGTTGTTGTAGGTGCAGACACTCGTGTGCGAGTGACGTATTTAGCAGAAGAGTTGGAGCTGAGGTTGCCTTTCGGTTCCCAAGCGCGTCTCTTTCTCAGTAAAGTCAACCGGGCGTGGAGTGGTAAGACACACCCTCTTCATGACACACTGAATACAGGTCTACAGTATGTTCTGATAACACAGTGTTATAGTGAGTAGGTCATATTTAATGTACCATATGACATCACACATACCATCAGGCTTTAGACAAGCAGAAATGTGCCTTTGTTTGAGCATCTCAAATGTTTGTGCAATTATTCAAACCCAACAGGTAACTTTATCAAAGGCTTAGAGAATGGCTTCTTTATAAAAACCTACTGGGGAATTCAGGCGATGCTTTTTTCTTTTGTTGTGCATGCGTTCATATTCAGTTGTTCGTGAGATTCACATGAAATTCACATGTCATGCAAAGTTATGTAAAAGAAATCCGCGGGAATTCTTTTCACTGTGTATCAAGTCCTGCTGAACAAGTTTGTTTAGTGATGAGAACAGTCAGAAATACTGAAAGTCATTCACGGCGAGCGACTGGTCTGATCTCTGTCATTCATTGACCGGCTGTAAATGCTGCTCTTCAATACATGCTTGAATGAAAGTCCAGATACACCCTCCACATTACTGACTCAAGAAGTTCAGTCTGAACACGGACATTTGGACTCTTGACAACAGACACATTCAGCATGTAAGGCGAATAGCAAGACAGACAGATCAAGAGAGAGTGAAACTGAAGCATGTCTGAGGCGGAGTTTGGCTCGTCTGAGTTTGAGATTTTAAGAACGCTCAGTAAGTGTCAGATAGAAGAGTCTAGTTTGCATGAATCTGAAGGGGATTGAGAGGAGATGTTCTGAGGGACGTTTGACGACCGCTGGAGGTGTGTGAATATCAGAGACCCGGCAGATGTGCTCAGTAACAGGAAGAATATGAGAAAACTGCGAGGTAAGCGGAAACTCAGACATCAGCAACCACTTGCGCACGAAAGAGAACTTGAATAGTTTGCTAGTATACAGCGGTGTGAAAGAGAGACACGTACATCTGAGAAAAGAAGAGGCTTCTCCTTTATACTTGTCTCAGTGCTGAACTGGGACGTTTATTTCTAGATCTTTCCTCTCTCTCTCTTCCTCTGTACACTACAGTACACTTATGTTTTTGAAAACAGAGAAAATTTGATATGAAAATTTCAGTCTTTCCTTTAAGTGTTATTAAACTGGATTATTAAATGTGATGTCACCAAGTCGATGTTTCTATTGACCTTATAGATGCCTGTGAGCAGTATCCAGAGGTAAAACCTAAATTCGATTGGCTCGCCAAGTATCGAAAGGTGTCGAAAGGGGCAAGATCATTAAGAAAGTCTTTACCATCACTTACGTCAAGATCTTCTGTGATGAGTCGTAGTAAGAGATCAGGTAAGTGTGTGATATGTGATCTGTAGGTGGATTGTGGATCTTTGTGCTCTCTGATATAAAGCTGGCGTGTTTGCTTTGACTCTTCATTGTTTTATAGCAATAATAACCCCTTCCGTCACATTCAAGGAGTGCAGCTTGTTTGAGCGAACAGACCGGTACATCCACATGCCATCACAGTGTGTGTCTATTAATGATCCTCATCCTTTCAAACACATGTCAGAGAACATTATTGATCCTGGTACAGTAGCCTGCACTGCAGTGTTTATGGGTCACGCTATAACTGCGGGTATATATGGAATTTCAAAATTTGAACAAAATGTGAATTTGGGAAAGCATGACCCTTCCATACTTATCAAATACTCGTTTTGTTTGTATTTTTTTACGTTTACCATTTTATTATTATTTTATTTAACCAGAAAGGTCTTATAGTCTTACCTTTACTGGTTAACGAAGCAGACAGTAAGCATTTTGAGCCTATATTCAGTATGGAAACCAAGAACTGCTGAACACACGTGTTTTCAAATACATTTCATTAAATCATTTTCAGGCCTTTTTCTTATAATTTTTTTGTTGAGAATGTTTATTTTTTGAAAAACACACCCACATATCTTTTGATTATCTAACTGAAAGCAAAACTATGAAAAAATATATTTGAAGTTGATTTTTTGATAACATACAGACCGAGTGGAGCGAGAAACTTTACAAAACATTTACATTCATGCATTTGGCAGACGCTTTTATCCAAAGCGACTTACATTGCATTGTTTTATACATTTAGTTTCTAAATGTAGAAGTTATTCTAAGTTTCCCCTTTTTTTCACAATGGTAATTTATTTGTGGAAAATGGTAATTATTCACTATAATAAACACATTTTGATGATTGAAACAGGCCCGCAGGTATGGAATGACCCTTACTGGTGATGAACATTTATGATGAAGAGTTGGTCTGTTACGTCACACACACGCTGAGCTCTTTCTGTTGAACGTGTCTGATTCACGCTCATTCGGTTTGTGTGATTATTTGCCTGTATTGTTTAATTGTGTTTTTATATTGCGTTGTCCGAGATTATTGCACACACTCGAGCGTGATTGGATCGATGAAATCGTGTTCGACAGCCCGTATTATACTATGATGAAGGCTTTAGCCCATGACAAGTGAACTACACTGATTGGCGCAAGGTCTAGACGCACAGCGAATGAGCGAATCCCAGCCGTGTGCGTCATCTCATGAATATTAATGAGGGACCGCTGTCGTGTTTGTGAGCGTCAATCCTTTGCTATAGTAGAGCGCTGAAGTGAGCTCGAGTGATAATGTCTCATGCCGCTCCAGTCACTGGTAAGAGAAGTCGATGTTTTCATCGGTTAGTTCTAGTCTAGCGTGAAGTGATTCTTTTAAGTTTAGCGTGACTGAGTAGAAGTGAATGTGAAGACATACGATAGATCGTCTTCTGTGAACCTGTGTGTGTGTGTGTGTGTGTGTGTGCGTGCGTGCGTGTGCGCGCTGCTGAGAGTCATTTGTATTCATGTGTTTGGCTGCTGTCAAGCAGGTCAACATTATGGGTTCGAGACCCACACACCGATAACATGTGAACACATTTAAACTGAACGCATTCATGTCGGTGACTTGTCTAAACTCATATATTAACTCATAAATGTGTAGCAGACATATAATCTCTCTGTGTGCGTTATTCATTCCTTAATTTACCTCAGATTCATCGTGTTATTACTTTAAAACGTCCTGTTGTTAATGAAATCTGTGCGTGTAACTCATGTTTGTGCTGTGTGTGTGTGTGTGTGTAAGCTCATGTTTGTGCTGTGTGTGTGTGTGTAAACTCATGTTTGCTTTAGCCCCGCCCACATTCCTCATCTCCACGCCCGTGTGGCGTCATCAACAGATGAGAAACGCCTTGTTCATTCTACTAACATGTCATCAGGATATTATAGTGAACTTTGACCTGCTCGTGGCTGCTTGTTATCATGACTGATAATGGCTTCTGATACACAACAAGAGAATATGTGGAGTCTGGCAGGTTTAATAATGTGATGTGTGATCATGCTGTGATGAACTTTACAGAGAAATCACTCACAGACGACAAACAGGAGCAGAAGAGCAGAGACGGTCTGCAGGAAAGGTAACCCAACTGTGCAGACTGTGGTACTTGTGTTGAGTCAATGACGGTCGTGGTTCTCATGACAAACTATCAGCCGTTTGTTCTTGAAGTGTTGGTCTGGTCTGGTTTCAGTAAGGATGGAGCGAGGGGTGATGTGAGAGATGAGCTGATCCGACCCACTCAGCCCGTGCTGTCAAACAAAGATCAGATGCTGGGGATGCCGCAGTTCGGCTTGCGTGATAACCTCATCAAATGTGAACTGCTTAAAAACGAGGACGTCTACACCTACATCCAGAACTACAGGTGTGCCACCCTGACCAACATGACACCAGTCTGGGTCACAGAGATGATTGAACATTAATTTCACCACACGTGTACATTATTCAACTGAAATGGCTACACCTCACAGGAGGTTGAGTTAACATGACAGGAAGTGTTTTTATATCAGCAGGTAATGGCATTCTGGGTAATAATGTAAGGTTGCACAGGGCTTACAGACAGGTGGACATTTCGACAGTTTGTTCTAATAAAACATTAATGAAACTTAAAAGTGACACAAAAGGCAGTTTTCGATATGTTTTACTTTGTCTTTCTTTTGAATTGTAAATTGCACTTAAAATGCTGATTTCATAGAATCCTTTTAAGAATGAACTTTATGAGTTTCTTTCCAGACGTTTATTACATCAGGCAGTAAAGATACAGCGGCAGAAGGTTAAAAGTTGACGGCGGTGTTGTATTTTGTCTGTTGTTGGGGTTTGACTTACCCTACGTGGCAAAATTAGTCAATTTTCTGCAACCGTATTACTGTAATAGATAACATCCCACAGCGCGTCTAGGGATCATTTTACACATGTTCTGTATGTTGTGTGTTCTTTCTGTGTTAACTGATTAAAACATTTACACAGCACGTCCGTTACTGGAGCCGTGCAGAGATTGTTTACACATCAGGTGTATTTGTTTGAGTACTGCACACGCTGAGTTAAAGGGGAACTCCGGCCAAGAAAGAACATTCGGCCATTAATTACTCTCCCTCAAGTAGTTTAACATCCCTCGGACCTCCTTTTCTCCCCAGAACACAACTGAAGGTCGTTTTGGACGATTTCTGACTCTTCTATAGGTTGCAACGTAACCTAACACACGACATTGCATCCGGTGTCAGCATCACTGGACACGTGCACGTTCTGACCACACGGGCTCTACATCAGAACACATGTGTTGAATGATGCTGACACCAGATGCACTGTCGTGCGGCTCTCGGGAAGAAGCGCTGGAAGCTAATACTCAAATCAGGAAGTTTTTGAATATAGTTGTTAGTTTTGTGTGTTTGCGCACAAAAAGTATCCTCCTCACTTACTTTAATTTATACTGAACCACATATGTGGACAGTTTTATGATGTCTTATGTATTCGCGCACTTTCAGCGCTTTGAAGATTGGTTGTGTTGCATTCTGAGGAGGAGTCAGAAAGCTTCCAAAACAACCTTAGGCCATGAACACACTTGACGTCTTTTTGACAAGAAAAAGTTGACGTGAGCGTTTTTTTAGTAAAGAGAAAAGCTGTCAGTGTTTGTGCATGAAGGCAGCTCAGCACACAGGATTCATATAGGCAGAGTAACAGAAGTTACACTACTTGAGGGTGAGTAATCAATGGTGTTCCAGTGTTCCCCTTTAAAGCCATCGTTGCACTGCAAACCGCACATGTGTGAATCATAAAGGACAACAGGAGCACTGCCGGCGTGTGTACTCTGATACATGGGCGTAAATCCACGTCCCCCTCCATCCGAGGGTTGCCCCCACAAATCATTAAAACTCGCAATGTCTATTGTGATGAATATATTCATGTATAACTTAACTTAATTGTGTAATTATAAAAAAAATACAAACGCCAAAAATTCTTTTAAGTTTAGAAACAGTTAAAGTTCCCCCTCCCCTGCCTCACAGTGGTTTGATCGTTTCCCCGTTCATCTCATTGACACTTAGTACGCTACTCACATAATTAAGGTATGCGGCTCAGTTCATCAGTGGCTGTTGATGAACTAAGAAGGCTATTTTATTCACTTTAAATGAAGTGATTCTCTTTAATGTAGTTGATGCTGATTCATTAATAAATTAGTTTTTCAAAAAATGCGGATTACTGATGTATTTTCCATGAATCTGCTATGTTAGCTATTAAAACGTTACTTAGCTAGTTAACGGTAGCTTGTTTACAATAGCGTGTTGCATAGGACGTCACACACTGCAACTAACACGCCGAAGCCGTTTCCCATGAATTGTTTTATTTGTGGCGACATGGCATGTGTGAACATTAACGGCCACAATCAGCCACCGATCCTGCCATTCAGGTCCCGTGTCACACACAGTCGCGCACATAGGCTACCGGTGACAATTCACTGACTTTGCCACTATATTTAGCGAATTTCAGACCTGTTTTGTCCACAAAAGTTGCACAGCTTTCATTCAGTTGGAAAAGGTTGTTTTCTCCTCATCTATTGTGTGCAGTGTGTGCGCGGCGGATAAGCTAAACATGCAGTTGAATGATCTCTGTAATATGGCCCCAGTAGCATTATTAAGAAATGGTTCTTTTTGATTCTCGTTGTGGTATATACGGCACACATGTTGTCTGAAGGGTGCTGGGGTGTAGGGTGAGACCTCTTCATATCACTCACTGCATTGCTTGAGTCAGAAATCTTCTGTTGAAATCCACAAGCAGAGCAGTGAAGGGGAACAGTGTGAGGCTGAATTGATTAATAGGACTGTTCAGGTGGTCCTAGGAGACCATCTCTAGCTGAATGTGAATGTAGTTCAGGGTGATTTTGGGTCGGCAGCGCCACCTTATGGATAGAGACGTGTCCTGCATCTGCTGCCTTCGTGAATTGTGTTGAATGACACACACGGGACATTTCTATCCAGCAGCGATGACATTTTGCCGTGCAGATCATGTGCTCATTTGCCTCCACCTTTCTGTTCTCGCAGCTTTTTCCTGGGCACCTACAATGTAAACGGCCAGAATGCAAAGGAAAGTCTGAGTCCGTGGCTGGGATCCACATTAAACCCTCCAGACTTTTATCTCGTGGGGTAAGACCTTCCTGCTTTTTTTGCTCATTTCACTTTAGCTTACAAAACCTTGTGTTTCACAAAAAGCTCAAAACCCAGTAAAGTGCTGAATAAAGCTGTGCCTGTCGTCCTGTGCTGTAGGTTTCAGGAGCTGGATCTCAGTAAGGAGGCGTTCCTCTTCAATGACACGCCTAAAGAACCCGAGTGGATGTTAGCCGTCTACAAGGGCCTTCATCCAGATGCCAAGTACGCTTTAGTAAGGATTCTCTGCCCTCTCACCGTCATGTTAACACCATGTTAGATGATGATGTGGTCTCTTCTAATGCGAACAGGAAGGTCTGTTCCGCTCAAGTCGCCGGTGAATGAAGCTGGTACATGGCGTTATCGTTGAACAGTCGCGAGCATGATCTTCAGTTAAACTTGTGTTGAAAATGACACAAGAAATGTGTTGAAATGACCCAGAAGAGAAACGGAAATTTTGTCACGCGTAACATATATACCTTAATTGTTATTATGTTTTTCTTTACGTTCATTGGTTGTTTTTATGTTGTGTTATCAGTGTGTGCTGTTAACAAGTAGGGCTGCTTTCTACGACCAACAGCCCAAACCTCTCATTGTCACATTCACTGCATGCTGCTATCTGTCGCCACTATCACCAGATACAAGTCAAACTTTGTAGGAATAGCCGAACCTGTGACCACGTCTACATGAACAACAATAATCTGATATGAACAGGATTAAGTCAATCCTCTGATTAAGAATGGAGCACGTAAACAGACTTTTTTGATGATCTTAATCCCTCTAAACTCATAATGGTAGTAAACACAAATGTGATTGAGACGGGTGGAGAACTTCTATTTAAGTGGCATTATGGAAGTGTGGTGCATGAACACACCTGAATCACACTATTACTGGTGCAAAGGAACTTCGGCGGCACTTTGCGACAGGTCACACACACGCATGGCAGTGGACCGACTTTTGGTTTTACACAAACAACGTGGCTTCAAACAAGAAAGCACATTTTTGTGCCAAACGGGAAACAAGAAAGATGCCAACAATTCTAGAAAAGAAATGAAACACCAAAAACTGTGTGTGTTACCATGGTGAAGACGAAGTGTTTGATGATACATGAAATCATGGAGGGAACATGGAACGGCGTCACTTAGAGACGTATGTAGTGTCACATGTAAAACTGGAACATGAAAGGTTTATTCTTAAAGCAACTCATGTAAACACATTAATCTAATATCAGTTTACTCAGAATAAGGCAAATCATTTGATTACTGACGTCCATATAAACGTGGTCAATAAGTGAAGTAATGAAAGCATTGTTTGTGTGTCAGGTGAAGCTGGTGCGGCTGGTGGGCATCATGCTGTTGATGTACGTGAAGGCCGAGCATGCAGCTCACATCTCTGAGGTGGAGGCCGAGTGCGTTGGGACGGGCGTCATGGGGCGGATGGTGAGAACTCTCTCTCACTCTCTCTCTCTCGTTTTGAGATGCACAGCATGAAAAGACACTTGTACTGTTGTCACGTTCAGGGTAATAAAGGTGCCGTCGCCCTTCGCTTCCGCTTCCATAACTCGGACATCTGCGTGGTGAACTCTCACCTGGCCGCTCACACAGAAGAGTTTGAGAGACGCAATCAGGACTTCAAGGACATTTGCCGCAGGATGCAGTTCGACCAGCAGGACCCGGCGCTTCCTCCTCTCACCATCATGAAACACAAGTATGAGCTCAACTCAACACACTACACCCTGCGCCGGCCGAAAATGAAGGTGTGTTAATGTGGGGCTGTTGTCTTTCAGCGTCGTGTTGTGGCTGGGCGATCTAAACTACAGAATCAGCGACCTGGACGTTGAGCACGTGAAGGACTTGATAGCAAAAAAGGATTTTGAGAGTCTTTACAATCATGACCAGGTACAGTCTTCATAAGTCTTTGGTGTCGTTGAGTTGTGCTGTGAGCTGTATGAATGTTGTGTGTGTTTCAGCTGAAGAGACAGATGGATGAGGAGACAGTGTTTGTGGGCTTCACTGAGGGAGAGATTGACTTTCAGCCCACTTATAAATACGACACAGGTTCAGATCAGTGGGACACAAGGTACATGTTAAACACTCTTCAGCCATGACTCTTGCTAGTAACTCTGACAGTGAATGACACTAGACTTCACATCTGGCACACCGTTCGAGAGCCAAAGAAATTTTTATTTCCACAGCAGAATTTGACAGAGATCTAAAAAACAGGCAGTGGAAACATTTCTCCGCTCTGTGGAGACGTGCAAACTGCGCTCACAGGCCTTCAGTGGTGTGATGTTTGACTGCTGTGTGTTTGGGTTTGTGCAGCGAGAAGTGTCGAGTCCCAGCGTGGTGTGACCGTATCCTGTGGAGGGGAAAGAACGTCAAACAGCACCGCTACGAGAGCCACATGAGCCTGAAGAGCAGCGATCACAAGCCTGTCAGCTGTCTGCTGGAGATAGGGGTGAGAACAACAGCCGTCTTCATCCTTCACCTCATCCTCAGTGCTCTTCCTCACGTCTGCCTGTCCTCTGAACAGATCAAGATGGTGAACGAGGAGTCTTACAAGAGAAAGTTTGAGGAGATCGTGCGATACATTGACAGGCTGGAGAACGATTGTATTCCCTCTGTGTCTGTGTCTCAGAGCGAGGTAATGTCCATCTTCATTTATCCATTCTTTGCTTTTGACACATCGCGCGGCCCTAATCCTGTGTCTTTGTCATCGCTCTGGCTGTAGTTTCATTTCAAGGATGTGAAGTTTATGCAGAATCAGGTTCAGACGGTGACGGTGTGCAATGAAGGACTGGTGCCGTGTCAGTTTGAGTTCATCCAGAAGTTGGACGAGCCTGCGTACTGTAAGCCCTGGTTAACAGCCATCCCCGCCAAAGGCTTCCTGGCCCAAGGTGAGATATTCACAGCCGACGAGTGAAGAAGATTTCACCTAAACATACGTTTCTAAAGTAACGACAGAGTGAGATCTATACTCCATCAGAGGTCTCGCATGATATATTGTGTGTTTTTATGCTCAGTTTCTCAAATTTATTATGCTTAATCTGAAAGCTAGAGGGCGCTCACACAGAAACTCTAAATATAGGGCGATTTACACAGAAGTCCATGCCAGTGGTCATATTCTATGATAGGGACGATCTTCTGGATTGTCTCTCGTGAAAACAACACAGCTAAAACTGCAATTCACTGACTGGCCACTAGAGGCTGACTCCAAAACAGAGCAGAATGTCATTGAGGTCCATGTTAAAACTTTACAGCACAATAAAACATGTTTACAGTCTGCAACAAAACATTTTTTCAGTCTTTATAGTTAATTGACAGGTGTCCATTTAGTGGTCAGATGCACATATTTTGTGTAGTTTCAGGTCATTTACTTCAAGAGTAAGCTGTCAACGTTTAAATGTAAACCGCCAATACATCGAGCTTCCCACATCCCGCCTCTTTGCCCATTTCCGATTATCAGGGAGTGACGCGCGATGCCAAGATGCCGACAACCGGCTCCGCCTACCTTAGACTTTATTTGTACTCTTCGCAAACCTTCGGGTGACGTCACGGACACACGTCCATACAGTCTATGATTCTATCGCTGTTCTTCAAAGCTTTTCAGGTATTTCATGATTATAAAGTATATTTATAATGATGATGTTTGACGAGTGTTGCTTTCTCAAATGCACGTTATAAACGACTCAATCTCGTAGTGATTTTAGATGGAGCAGAAAGCTGACTCCCTACTGATGAAACGGAACTGATTTTAAAAACGACCCAGACGGGTATAATAAGTGTGAATGAATATATGTCGTCAGAGCTCTACACCATCATTAAACTCCTGATCATGAAGTGAGAATGTAATGTTTCTCTACAGCTGTGTGAAGTAAGAGTAAGGGTGGAATTACTGAGAACAGAGCAACAATGATCAAAGTCAAAGGGACAAAACGTAGATATAAATAACTAGATGCTTCATTTAAGAGCTCCAGGTACGTAGAAGCGTCCGTCACTCACAGTTTGCAGGAATGCCATTTAATTCCAAAAAAGTTGGATAGCCTTTCGTTGTTGTCAGGTGTTAGCGTAGCAAATATAATGTTTGAGTTTACACATCAATAAAATATATGTTTTCATGATCATACACAGTCAACTTGCTCTTTACTGTTAACAGACCAGCTTGACATGGTTGCCAGATCTGTGAAACGAATTCCTTCATCACGAGCCTAACGACCCTAGTCCAAAAAACAGAACTATACATTCATAAATTACATCATCGTAAGATTGACAGCTAGATAACAAAATCCTACACTCCTAACCTATGGATAAAAGAAACGGAGCGATAGTTACAAAGTAACCCTGATCCACAGGAAAGCCGCAGACTTGAAAACACAGACCGGCTCGCACCGCTCCAATATGCCTGAAGACAGAATAATGTGAGGATATGATGAAGAACTCCATCTTAATGTTGTTCTGAACCTTTAGCTGTTGTTTCTGTGATGGCGATGTGTTGATCTGTAGAGGCGTGCTGTGCTCTGTGTGTGTGTGTGTGTAGGTGCCAGCGTGGACATCGACCTCGAGGTGTTTGTGAACCATTCCACAGCTCCGGGGCTGAACTCAGGCCAGCAGCAGCTGGAGGACATCCTGATTCTTCATCTGGAGAGAGGGAAAGACTACTTCATCTCCATCACCGGCTCATATCTGCCCAGCTGCTTCGGCTCTTCTCTCAGTACCCTGTGCCTGCTGAGAGCGCCTATCCAGGACATGAACCTGGACACCATCAGAGATCTGGTGAGACCCTCGTTTTTCACAAAAGTCATTTTCGTTTGATTGCGTATAGTGAAGAGTTGATGTTTGGGAGGAATTAAACCCACGTCTGTGCTGTTTGTGTGTTCTGTCAGATCGTGAAGTCAAAGAGCAAAGCGAGCGACTCCGAACCTCAAGATATCCCAAAGGAGATCAGGATGATGGTGGACCATCTCTTCCGTTATGCCAAAAAACAGGTCTCTTTATATTTTTGTCATGCTCCCATTGAGCTCTCCTCCATAGCAACAGCAGCGGTCCGGCAGGAATCTGTGGAGGGACAGAAGTACAGGCCGTCTCGTGCGTTGCTTTGGGAACCTGAAATGGCTGCTGTGGAGGAATAGTTCAGCCTGTCGTGTTCAGAGAGGAAAATGTTTCATTGTGTGTTGACGTGTGTGCGTTCCAGGAGGATCTGTTTCAGCAGCCCGGCCTGCGCACCGAATTCCAGGAGATTCGTGATTGTCTGGACACGGGCAGCTTAGACACGCTCCGTATCCTTCCCTGCGCTCCGCTTGCACAAGAACTACTGTACTTTGAAGCGTGATCTGTGCTGACTGTCGAGGGCCCTTAACTCTGAGAAATATCAGCGGGGAGTAACCATTCAGTGGCTGAAGCCCTGCTGCTGTTCCTGGAGGCTCTTCCAGAGCCCGTCGTCCCGTTCTCCTTCTACCAGCAGTGCATAGAGAGCTGCTCGGACAGCAGCCAGTGCAGACAGGTCTGTGTCGAACCATACCAGCGCACTACACAAATGCATATCACGGCACTGTGCACACTACAAGACACACGGATTGCTCGAATCCGACTCGGTGGTTTGAGAGGAGACTCGACATTCAGTCCTGCCAATCATTTTTAAGAGCGTATATAAGCAGCAGTCTCTCTCTGTGCCTTCCCCATTGATAAATCCAGCATCCCTCCTGCTTTGCTCTTCTTGTTCCTGTGAGCTGCTTGCTGCAATTGAAGAAATGATTACAAAAGCTGCATCATAATCACAACTGATTTCCTTTTTGTTTTCTCCACAGATCATTTCTGTTCTACCTCAGTGCCATAAAAATGTGTTTAACAATTTAACAGCCTTTATTCAAGAACTGTTGAAGCATTCTGCACACAATCGTCTGGACATCAATATTCTAGGTAGGTTGACGAAGCACTTTCATTTCTTTCTTTTTTCTGCTTATTTTTGTCCAAGGACACAGGCCAGTTTCAATGGAAAGCAGAACAAGAATTCTTTGTTTTTAACTTAAGATCAAGTCAAAATAGAACCGTTAACAGATCAGATGTTGATTTCTTAGCGTTTCTGGAACTTCAGATCAATGGAAATGTCCAGGTAATGCACAACCTTCTAAATGGGCAGCACATAGGTGTTATATTCAACCTTTATTTCCAGACTCTATGTCCATTAGCTTCGTTTGTTGTTTAAAATATGTTCAAGGTGCTTTTTTTTTTTTCGTACTGAGGTTTAGTTTGAGGGGGGCAATTGGGGTGGGGGGAATAACTTTATTGTTCTCCTGTATCTGTATTCTTTCATTGTGATAAAAGTTCAATAAACAGATTAAGCAAAAAAGAAAAGAAATATACAACACATACAATACACAACATTTAAAAAAGACAATTATTCCAGTATTTTTTCATTGATGACCGGATCACACTTTGCCTAGGATTAGACAACAACCTGATAATAGCATTCTGTGAATTATCCAGCCAACAAATAAATGTATACATAACATTTCTCATTAAAGCCATAAAAGTTCTTACTCTTGACATACAAACAGATTACTTGCAGTTTGAAGCTTACATAAGCTCACTCGTTTAAACTTGACCCATAAAGGAGCAGTATAAAAAGCGGTACAAAATGTACTCATATATTTTCTTACTAACATATTGGCCTGGGCATATAGCATACGGTGCTGCCTGTACATATCCTCATCATCAATCATTTCATCATTAATAGTGTGTCCCAAATATTTTAATTTAGTGCGTACATTTAGTACTTGCCCTGCCAGAAACAAATCTGGAAAATGAAGCTCCATATCTCCTTTCGTTCTACATATCATGACAGGACTCTTATTTTGTTTTGTATTATATTGCACAAGATATTTGATCCCATGATAAGAACATATGTGACCCTGGACAACAGAATCAGTCTTAAGAGTGAACTTTTCTAAATGAAGATTTTGACATTATCTGAAAGCTGAACAAATACGCTTTCCATTGATAAATGGTTTGTTATGATAGGACGATATCTGACTGAGGTACAACTATTTCAAAATCTGGAATCTGAGGGTGCAAAAACATCTAAATATTGAGAAAATGGCCTTTGATGTTGTCCTAAATCGTATTATTCACAAAAATAAAGTTTTTTTATATTTACGGTAGGAAATGTACTAAATATCTTCATGGAACATGATCTTTACTTCATATCCTAATGATTTTTGGCGTTTAAAGATATTTCTATATTTTGACCCACACAATGTATTTTTGTCTTCCCGTGCTACTTAAGACTGGTTTTGTGGTCCATGGTCACTTATATTCAGCAGCTGTTGACAACCATTACTACTTGGAGAAAATATAATCAAATCGTCAGCATACACAAGATGATTAATTAAGATATTACCAAGCATAAATCCAGTCCTATAGTCACTTAATTGTTCTGACAATTCATTTATATAAACATGAAACTGGGCTGGTGGGAGTAGACCTCCCTGTGGCACTCCATTACTCCAAAAGAAGCTGAGAAACTATTAGCCATTTTACATCCACACTCTGGTTCTCATAATAGGATGTTAATGGACACGTGCTGATCTATTTCAACTCATTTCTCTTTTGTTTACAGCCTCTGTTTTCGCGGGTCTTTTGCTGAGGTCACCCACAAAGCAAGACCTTGTAGAGAAAAGGAAGGCCAGGGAGTTTTTCCAGCATTTTTTAGTCCTGAGCCCCTCTGATGGTGGACTTCATGATGAATTATGTGGATAATGTTTTATATACATTTAGTTTTTTTCATTCTTTGTTTAATTCAAAGCATTTTTAAACGCTTTTAAAACAAATGTGTTTTATTCAGAACCAGTTGAGGGACTAATTATTTAATTCAATATATTTCTATTTTGATGTTTGTAAATACCACACAGCTCTCCTTTTATATTAAACATGACCATGATTGTAACATTTGATGTTTGCTTGTATTATTTTTAAATAATTGCACATATTGAAAGGGTAAATAAAATAATTGAATTGAAAATTGAATTCTGGTCATTGTGTTACATATACATTTTTATTATTATTTTAACCAAAATATTTGCAAACATCATAAAATAAATCTTTTTGATAAGCTTTAAATAATGGTGGCTTTGAAGGAGTGTTTATGTTGGTAAGGGACGAATATAAAGTTATTTTAATGTTAAATATAGCAAAGGTTATTTCAGTGTCTGAAATGATTAAATAATAATAATGGAATGATAAATATCACTGTTAAAACTGACCTTCTGGAGAACCTTGAGTTAGATGTTCTTAAATATTTCATTTATGAAGTTTAAATGTGTTGAGATTTTCTCAGATGAGCTCAATTTCAGGTGTTGGAGAGAAGGTACTATATGAGTATAAAAGCCTGAAAATATATATGTGTGATAATTTGACATTCTTCTCAATTAAATGGCACGTGTCTGAACCTCTAAATTTCACTTAGAAATTAAACAACTAATTGTATTTTTATATACTGTATTTATTTTTTAAATCTCTCGTAATGTGCCTTGTGAAGTATCCGGGATGGGTCCATATGGTAAATAATATTATTACAAGACACGAGGAACGCAGATGACAACACACGAATCAAGATCAAGAGGGAAAATGCGTCATAAACAAAACACTTTTCTGTTTACAGTAATAGCACAATCAGAAGAGATGTAATCAAATCCCTTTATTGTCTCTCAACCATACACACAGTATTCCAGATTACAAGTAACAGAGAATTATAAGACTTCTCTACAGGTGTTAGACTATAATACAACCAATGACACATGATTTACATGTAACTACACCGCAGAAAATGTACACAATGTGCATCATTCATGGAACACGAGCAGAATGATGTTTTGTGTAAATCGTTCGTAAAGTCGTTTTGACGTAAAATGTTTCCCGATTCAAAAAATTGTTCGTATTTTCAAAAGGAAAGCACTGCAAAAAATGACTTTCTTTAGTCTTCTTTTCTTGTTTTCCAGTAAAAATGTCTACAAATTCTTGATTCAAGATGCGTTTCTTGATGAGCACAATTACCTAAGAGAACAAGTCTTGTTTTGGGGGAGAATATGAGATTTTGGTGAATTAGTGCTTAAAACAAGCAAAACAAATCTGCCAAAGGGGTAATAAAAATAATCTTGATTTAAGGTCGACCTTTTTCTATTTTCTTAGGTCAGTTTGCTCATCAAGAAAATGCTTCTTGATTCAAGAATGTTTAGACATTTTAATTTGAAAACAAGAAACAAAGTCTAAGCAAGAAAGTTTTTTCAGTGAGTTGGTAGAAAGAGATGAACACCTGCTCCATAGCTCGTGTAAATAGAGCGTAAAACCGCACGTAACCTTCTGTATTCTTTAAGACAAACTGATGACACTGTGTTTTGATGCACTATGTATCATAATGATATTTAATGAGTTCTTTTGCCATGTCTTTAATACTTTTCTACTTTCTGTAAAACATAGACTCGTCACTTTCTTTTTTCACACAGACGTCCAATCACGTTGAAGAAGAAGCCCGACAAACATTACATTGACCAACCATCATACACAGCAATGGAGAAGTTAATATTAATGGTTTCTGCATTTTCATGTTAAGTTATATTCTGTAAAATAAGATACTAGTAAAAATCAGGCTAACTGTTTTAAATCACAGCAACCAACGCATCTCCGGAAAAACGCGCAACGCGTCCGACGCGTTCTCTGGCGTCACCAGCTGCTCGTTTTCAGAGGAGCACCAGGTGTTATTATATAAACTTTCTTAAAACGCTTCGTTGGACGCAGTTTAGTTAATGAATTAATTGGTAAGCATAGCGCCTATTCGTCTTTTATGTATTTATGCAATATAATGTAGCTAAACCAGAGAATGAGGTTCCTCATAACACATGAAAATGAATATAAAGTAACTATTGATGTTCTATAAAGAGGCATCACTTCTCCACTCAGGGGCTATTATTGCTTCAGGATTGTGCTTTTTATTTCACAGAAATTCTAAGATTATCATCTGTCAAAAACCGCATCCTTTTTTGTCACATTCATAACGCATGTTTATTTCCATTTTTTTAATAGAAATTTTGTTCATAGTCTGACATTTTTGGATATTTAGACTCTATCAACAAGGGTTTAGTCAAATATAAACAGATGGTTCAATATAATGGTAACAAATTCATTCTCTGAGCATTTTTGTGTCACGTCCATAATGCAAAATGTCACATCCATAATGCTGGAATTGTCTTAATACTTTTTGGAGAGAGTAATTTGCACAGTTAAATCTCATTACAAAGTTGCATATGTCATTAGTAACTAGTAATTCATAACTTTTTCAGAGTAACTTACCCAACACTGGTTATGGTACGTATTGTTCTGACTGTGTTCGAGTTGTTATTGGTTGTGTGTGCTAGGGGGTAAAGTGCAGTGCTGATGAGTAGATTGTGGGTCTGAAGGGTTGAAGAGTGTTTGGGGAAAGAAACTGTCATGTAGTCTGCTGGTGAGGTTCTGATGCTCAGTATCTCTCTCCTGATGGAAGGAGTAAGAACACACCGTGACTCGGGTGGATAGTGTCTCTAGTAATCCTCCTCACTTTCTTCACCCACTGTCTGGTGGACATTTCCTTGAGGGAGGGAAGCTCTCCTCTGACGGTGTGCCACTCACTGCGGGGCTTTCGGGTTGAGAGCGGTGCTGTTTCTGTACCGGGCAGTGATGCAGCCAGTTAGGATCCTCTCTATTGTGCCGGTGTAGAGGCGAGTGAGGATGTGGAGATTCAGAACAAACTTCCTCAGCCGTCTCAGGAAGAAGAGATGTTGGTGAGCCTTCTTCAATACGGCGTCGGTGTGAGTGGTCCATGTGAGCTCCTCTGTGATATTCACACCAAGGAACTTGAAACAGTTACTCTCTCCACTGGTGCTCAGTTGATGTCCTCCAGAAACCTGTTCTAAAACAGCTTAATTGTTGATACAGGTTCTAAAAATGTAGGTACATGCATACATACATGCAAAATTTCTGTTGATTTTTGGTAGTGACCCGTGATAAATCACTTTCTTACTAAGCATTTTTGTATTGTTTTATAGTAAAAACATTTTAACATTCTGAAATAACGATGCATTTTCTTGACCAGAAAAGTGACCTAAGAATGAAATTTAGTCCTGTTTTACGAAATAAATTATGAGAATTAGGGAAATTTATGTTCAAAACAATAATAAAAAATGTGAAACTAAATTAACGTTTATTATTCTCACCCCATTGGCAGAATTTTTTGATTGTTTTAAACATACATTTTACAATTCTTATATATTCTTTTTTAAAACAAGACTACCTATCTTAAATCATTTGTCTTGCCTAGAAAATGTTTATTGATTTTTAAATGAAAATTCTGTCATCATTAGCTCATCCTTATGTCATTTCATACCTGTGTAAATGAAAGAAAGATATTTGGAAGAATGTTTTTCAATTTCAATTCTGTGACATCATTGACTCCCATAGGAATCATTCAATGGTAGTCAATGGTGCCCCTGTTTTCCTAAAGTCTTCAAAATATCTAACTTTGTGTTCAACAGAACAAACAAACTATATTTAAAAAAATCCTACTATGGTAGAGGATGATGTCACAGAACTGAACATGGCTAACATTCTAACCAATATCTTACATCACATTTACATTTAATCATTGAGCAGACGCTTTTATCCAAAGACTTACAGAGTGTCATATAGCAGCAATAATACTATGGGTGCTAAAACCAAATTACTAGTTTCAACTAAACAATGTTTTCTTCTCATTTTTCTGTCAAGTATTCACAGAAGATTTGGGTTTGAAGTGAGAACTTTTAGATATTTTTAATAGAAAACGAGACGAAATTGCTTAGTACGAATATCATTTTATGAAGCGCGATTTCTAAAACTAAGAAAAAGATGAAAAAGATTTGTTGTAAATATACTGTTTGCAACTTTTGTAACCACAAACAAACCTGAATTTGCACGACTTCTGTAGGATGAACCTTAACTTCCATCAGTGTAACGCGCAGAACACTGATCTGGAGTCAGTGCTGTCGTCCATGATGGCGCCGCTGGGCAGCGATGAAGACTCACCATTACAAAGGACCCTAACATCTTTATAACACCGGTAAATAAACATGAAATGATTTTCATCTTCTCCATATAATGGTGTAAGCGCGTATCGCAGTCGTCGATGTGTGTTACCGGCCTGTCTTTATTTTATTCCTATGTTGATGCTAACGGGTTAATCTGTTAGCACACATCCACCCTACAGAACATTTCACAGGTTTAACTTCTCACATTCACGCCACTCAGACTATATTCAAGTTCAACGATTGTTCAAGAACAAATAAGATCGTATCGTGCAGCGACAGTGTTTGAAGTGGCTTATAAACTAATGTCAATCATGTGCTAATGTTGCTAACGCTGCCATTGAATCCTGTTAGCCTGTCGATCTACTCATGACAAAAATAACCCATTCAACGTTGAAATGTGAAGCGTGTGTTGTTGAATCGTTAAAGTTCATTTGTGTTGTGATTGATGTTTTACAGACAGACACAAGCAGATGAACCGATGACAGGAGCTTCGCTACACAGGTGAGCTAACATCAGTTAGCATGTCTGACAGGACTCACTGCGTGTTTTCATCTCATTCATTTCGTAAATGTCACTTTGTCGTGAGATTTCACATCTACAGCGTGTTGTTAGTCGAGTGCGTTAGATCAATAAAAATGATGTTTTTGCTTGATAACTGTCAGTAATGTCAAAGTGAACGTGGAAAGTTCTAGAAAGTGTCCAAAATCATGACAAACACACGTTTTAACGCGTGTGTAAGTCGCTTTGGATAAAAGCTTGTGCTAAATGTAAATGTATAGGAGTGTTTCTGGGGTTTATCGTTTACATGATGAATTCCTTTAAGTGTGAGGAAGGCTGTAGTAGCGTGTATGTAAATGTATGTGAGCCGCCTATATAGACATCGTTCTGAAGCATCACACGCTGATCACTTTCACTCAGAAACACATCGAGTCCGAAATCTCCGCACGTTAAAGAATAAATACGAGCTCACATTGTGTCAATCACATCTACACACTCCGTCCGGTGTTTTCGTCCGTCATAAATATTCGGACTGTGTTCGATTTAGAGAGTCACCGTCCAATCGAGCCAAATACCAAAAAACGAAAATGTCGGACTGTATGTGTAAAGACCTGTAGACAGCGCGGCTGTTTTAATCTAGTAGACACTGACTGGTCACGTGCTCTTAGGCAGCAGGAGGGTGTTGTGTCAACTTATGTGTATTGTGACTTTTCTTGTTATAGTTACTGTAACCCTGGACATAAATAGTTTTCCTGCATTGTCCTAGTTTCTCATCACATGACACGACGCATGACATTAAAGGTGTAGTTCACTTAAAACATCACTGTTAAAGGTGTAGTTCACTTAAAACATTACTGTTAAAGGTGTAGTTCACTTAAAACATCACTGTTAAAGGTGTAGTTCACTTAAAACATTACTGTTAGAGGTGTAGTTCACTTAAAACATCACTGTTAAAGGTGTAGTTCACTTAAAACATCACTGTTAAAGGTGTAGTTCACTTAAAACATCACTGTTAGAGGTGTAGTTCACTTAAAACATCACTGTTAAAGGTGTAGTTCACTTAAAACATCACTGTTAAAGGTGTAGTTCACTTAAAACATCACTGTTAAAGGTGTAGTTCACTTAAAACATTACTGTTAAAGGTGTAGTTCACTTAAAACATTACTGTTAGAGGTGTAGTTCACTTAAAACATTACTGTTAAAGGTGTAGTTCACTTAAAACATTACTGTTAGAGGTGTAGTTCACTTAAAACATTACTGTTAAAGGTGTAGTTCACTTAAAACATTACTGTTAGAGGTGTAGTTCACTTAAAACATTACTGTTAAAGGTGTAGTTCACTTAAAACATTACTGTTAGAGGTGTAGTTCACTTAAAACATTACTGTTAAAGGTGTAGTTCACTTAAAACATCACTGTTAGAGGTGTAGTTCACTTAAAACATCACTGTTAAAGGTGTAGTTCACTTAAAACATCACTGTTAGAGGTGTAGTTCACTTAAAACATCACTGTTAGAGGTGTAGTTCACTTAAAACATCACTGTTAAAGGTGTAGTTCACTTAAAACATCACTGTTAGAGGTGTAGTTCACTTAAAACATTACTGTTAGAGGTGTAGTTCACTTAAAACATTACTGTTAAAGGTGTAGTTCACTTAAAACATTACTGTTAAAGGTGTAGTTCATGTAAAACATCACTGTTAAAGGTGTAGTTCACTTAAAACATTACTGTTAAAGGTGTAGTTCACTTAAAACATCACTGTTAGAGGTGTAGTTCACTTAAAACATCACTGTTAAAGGTGTAGTTCACTTAAAACATCACTGTTAGAGGTGTAGTTCACTTAAAACATCACTGTTAGAGGTGTAGTTCACTTAAAACATCACTGTTAAAGGTGTAGTTCACTTAAAACATCACTGTTAGAGGTGTAGTTCACTTAAAACATTACTGTTAGAGGTGTAGTTCACTTAAAACATTACTGTTAAAGGTGTAGTTCACTTAAAACATTACTGTTAAAGGTGTAGTTCATGTAAAACATCACTGTTAGAGGTGTAGTTCACGTAAAACACTACTGTTAGAGGTGTAGTTCACTTAAAACATTACTGTTAAAGGTGTAGTTCACTTAAAACATCACTGTTAGAGGTGTAGTTTACTTAAAACATCACTGTTAGAGGTGTAGTTCACTTAAAACATTACTGTTAAAGGTGTAGTTCACTTAAAACATTACTGTTAAAGGTGTAGTTCACTTAAAACATTACTGTTAAAGGTGTAGTTCACTTAAAACATTACTGTTAGAGGTGTAGTTCACTTAAAACATTACTGTTAGAGGTGTAGTTCACTTAAAACATTACTGTTAAAGGTGTAGTTCACTTAAAACACTACTGTTAGAGGTGTAGTTCACTTAAAACATCACTGTTAGAGGTGTAGTTCACTTAAAACATTACTGTTAGAGGTGTAGTTCACTTAAAACATTACTGTTAAAGGTGTAGTTCACTTAAAACATTACTGTTAAAGGTGTAGTTCACTTAAAACATTACTGTTAAAGGTGTAGTTCACTTAAAACATCACTGTTAAAGGTGTAGTTCACTTAAAAGATCACTGTTAAAGGTGTAGTTCACTTAAAACATTACTGTTAAAGGTGTAGTTCACTTAAAACATTACTGTTAAAGGTGTAGTTCACTTAAAACATTACTGTTAGAGGTGTAGTTTACTTAAAACATTACTGTTAAAGGTGTAGTTCACTTAAAACATCACTGTTAGAGGTGTAGTTCACGTAAAACACTACTGTTAGAGGTGTAGTTCACTTAAAACATTACTGTTAAAGGTGTAGTTCACTTAAAACATCACTGTTAGAGGTGTAGTTTACTTAAAACATCACTGTTAGAGGTGTAGTTCACTTAAAACATTACTGTTAAAGGTGTAGTTCACTTAAAACATTACTGTTAAAGGTGTAGTTCACTTAAAACATTACTGTTAAAGGTGTAGTTCACTTAAAACATTACTGTTAGAGGTGTAGTTCACTTAAAACATTACTGTTAGAGGTGTAGTTCACTTAAAACATTACTGTTAAAGGTGTAGTTCACTTAAAACATCACTGTTAGAGGTGTAGTTCACTTAAAACATCACTGTTAAAGGTGTAGTTCACTTAAAACATCACTGTTAGAGGTGTAGTTCACTTAAAACATCACTGTTAGAGGTGTAGTTCACTTAAAACATCACTGTTAGAGGTGTAGTTCACTTAAAACATTACTGTTAAAGGTGTAGTTCACTTAAAACATCACTGTTAGAGGTGTAGTTTACTTAAAACATTACTGTTAAAGGTGTAGTTCACTTAAAACATCACTGTTAAAGGTGTAGTTTACTTAAAACATTACTGTTAAAGGTGTAGTTCACTTAAAACATCACTGTTAAAGGTGTAGTTCACTTAAAACATCACTGTTAGAGGTGTAGTTCACTTAAAACATCACTGTTAAAGGTGTAGTTCACTTAAAACATCACTGTTAGAGGTGTAGTTTACTTAAAACATTACTGTTAAAGGTGTAGTTCACTTAAAACATCACTGTTAAAGGTGTAGTTCACTTAAAACATCACTGTTAGAGGTGTAGTTCACTTAAAACATCACTGTTAAAGGTGTAGTTCACTTAAAACATTACTGTTAAAGGTGTAGTTCACTTAAAACATTACTGTTAAAGGTGTAGTTCACTTAAAACATTACTGTTAGAGGTGTAGTTTACTTAAAACATTACTTTTCATGATCATTAATAGTGCTGGGTATCGATTCTCATGTCCCGATTCGATTCCGATTCACAAGCTCTGGATTCGAGTCATGGTGACCCCGATAGCAAGTAACCATTGAATCAATTAAAAAAATAGTTGATTAGTCAATGTTAATTGTATTGAATCAATGCAATTAATGCAGATTTTTTTTTTGAAATTTCAACAAATAACCATTATTGTGAACTCTTTTAGCACTTTCAATTTTTACAGTAGTGCTTTAATAAGAACACTTATACATTGATAGAGAAAGAGATGTTTTGAAAAGTTGACTTTTAAACATGACCAGTTAAAGAAATCAACATTAAAATACAAGAGTCTGGAGCTAAATCAAAAACTGATCACAATAATGGTGATTTGATGACATTTCAAAAAAAATATCACCATTAATTGCGGGTGCAAAACTGATATTGATTCATTCAATGCAATTAACATTTACAAATCATCTATTTTTTTTATTGATTCAATGGTTGCTTGCTATCTGGGTATAGATTTAATACAAATCCTGTAGATATTTCTAAAAAAGATCAGTAAATATCACATTACAATGGTGAATAGAAAAATGAAATGAAGAGCCACAAACCTGTATATTAAACTTGAAACACAGTGGGGTATATTTAAACAGAACTGGTTATTTTAAATGTAAGATACAGTATAAGAAACAACATTTCACAGAATGATGTGTAAAGAGAGTAATCATCTGTAATCATGTGAACCGCTGCCTTTTATGTGAAGGTGATGTTACATTCAGCACATCCGTCGCTGCCTGTTGTTACATCCACCCGTTGTAAGAAGAAAAGTAACATCTAGTGGATAGTTGTAACTGTAACACTCACGTTAATGAATGTTCAGTGCTTGCGTATATATGAAAGATTTTTTTTGATTCACAGCCTTTGAGAATCGATATTGTATTGATATTTAAAAGAACCGAAATGAAGGTTTTTGATGAAAACATTCCAGGATTTTTCTCCATATAGTGGACTTCAATGGACTCCAAATGGCTGAAGGTGAAGATATCAGTTTCAGTGCAGCTTCAAAGGGCTTTAAACCAAACCAGACCATGAATCGCTCATTTAAAAAAAAAAATCAAAATGTTTTTGCTTTATAAACACAAATGCTGGCCTTGCTCTGTTCTGCGATGCTCGTTCATGACTTCATGTAATACGTAATTACCGAACAAAACAAGGCAAGCATTTGTGTTTATGAAGCATATACATTTTAATTTTGGGGAGAAAATGACCGAAGGTTTCTCTAGATGAGATTCATGGTCTGGTGTGGTTTAAAGTCCTTTGAAGCTGCACTGAAATGTCATTTTCACCTTCAAATGTTTGGAGTCCATTGAAGTCCACTATATAGAGAAAATGTTTTCATGAAAAACCTTCATTTCTTTTCCACTAAAGAAACAAATACATAAACAGCTTGGATGACATGGGGGTGAGAACATGATCATGAACATTTATTTTGAAAGTGACTACTCCTTTAAAACGATTTATTATTTGTAACAAATGTTGTTTTGTCTTTTTGACCAACTCTATGTTACAGCCGAAAGAATAGCAAGCGTGTGGACACAACCCCAGGACCAAGGTCGTCCGTCAGGATCATGGAAGAGCATGACCCTCTCACAGAGGCAGTCATGCTCTTTGAAGACGAGGAAGAGGACAGACTGAGCGGAGAGGAGGAAGACGAGGATAAGATCGCTCATTTCGACAAAGATGACGGCATAATATCTGGCCCCTCGTCCTCCACCGGTAGGGTGTATGATCGCACCACCGTGCTCATCGAGCAGGACCCCATTCGTCTGGACGAGGACGGCGAGGAGGACGAGATGGGTTTTCTGCAGGACGGAGAGGGTGAGGGGGACGAGGGGTCCCTGGCCTACATGGCTGACCCGGACGGCATGTCACAGGGCTACATTCATCACACCATCTCACAGGACCAGATCCAGTTCATTATCAACCCCGGCTCCACCCCTATGCCCCGAAACATCGAGGGGGCCACGCTGACGCTACACTCCCAGTGCCCGGAGACCAAGCTGAGAGAGGTGGGCATCATATTCCTTTTCCTGCTGTATTTTAGGAAAGAAGGAAAAACACACACCTCAATGACTCGTCGTTTAGCTAAACTGAAATACCTCTTTGAAGCAGATTGATATTTTAAGGGTGAAGACTTTTCAAGCATTAGAGCTTTGAAAACATCCTCCAGGTTTATCTCAAATTCATGGCTTTGTCAGATGAAGACATAATTTCTTGTTGAAAGAGGTTTCAAAGCTCAGGTGCGTTAGTCAAATACACAAGATTACTGTGGTGATGCGTAAATGAAAAGTATTCTTAAGCTATGAACACACTTGACGTATTTGCGTCTGCCCAGAGAAACAGATCGGCAGCGCAATAGAAGTCTATTAGAATGGCTATTTGAATGACTAAATCTGAGGCCCGTGCAGGGCTGTAAAAATGAGCATAAATGAAGTTTCTCTGAATGTTTGATGTGATTGCACAGCTGAGCTCTGGATCTGAGCATTCTCTTTGTCTTGACTGACAATTTATTTTATATTTGACCAATAAATGTGAAATGTTTGATCGTAGGTATGTTGTCTCTTTAGAGTATTTAAGTTTCCATACAAAGTTGCGAATTTATGGTATGTGCAAATTTGGAACATTGCATAAAAGATTTGTGAATAAGCACCGTTTTCATCCAACCAGTCAACTGTCATTTCCTAATAAAGTGCCACTAAATATCAGTGAGAAGAGTAAGAGAAGCCACTGAATATAATGATTGTCATATAGAATAATACTTGTGCACGCAGACGATTACAAAACACAATAAATGCGGTGCTTTTGTGGATGCCTGCTCTTTGGGGAACACGGTCGTAACAGTTCTATGAGACAATTACAGAAATACTTGAGGACTTTTGTTTGGTATTTAAGAATGACCATAACAACCGTTCAGATACTGTGTAATCAGTTCAGTATAGTCTGGTTAGTCAGGTTATGCCATCTATAGAAGGAATGCAAGTGTCGTAACTTTACCACGTGAACACCACGTGAGCTTGCCGGAACGTGCCCTCCTAGTTGGCAGAACATCCAGCAAAATGGCTACTTGGAATATAAGGAAACCCATTATTTGCATTAACCCTTTTTCGCTAAAAATGAAAAACCACCTCAAGCAAGCGTTAAAACGTTTTTGCAACTTAAGGGTTTTTAATTCGAAATTTGGCGTTTCCATCACTCGTTTCTGATGCGAAAGTTCAAAATGCAAATAAAACCAGAGTGATGGAAACCTGCTTACTTACTGGCTGCTTTTGTTGCATTATTTAGTCAAAAGCCCTATTGGCACGGGATTAGTATTACTGGGGACCTCTGGTCATTTGTAATAATTGCAGATTGTCTGTGATCATGTGGCGCATTCGCACGGGATAAGTGAAGCTTGTGATTTTACTCAAATTTACTGACTCCTTTCTTGGATGTGATGGCAAGGCTTCTGTATAGTTTTTATAGCCTATAGTTGCATTGTGTTTAATGATATATGACCGTACCTGTCAGCATTTAAGACCCGCTCTCGCAGTGATCTTCTGTCTGGTTCGCAACCATGGGTCTCAAATGCTGACAATGTTACAAGCGTTTCCATGATAAATAAATAAACGGGAGACTCACAGTCAAATCACAGTTTTGCTAATGTATGGAAATGACCCAGCAACCAAATGAATGTCAAAACACTTCATAGCAGCCTCCATTATTCGCAAACGGTGGATAAACCTTGAAAAATGATATGAGCCCGCCAAATCACAGAGATGCTGATTCACATTGGACTAATATTATCACAGGACCTCTGTGTTCGTCAAAATATGGCAGGTCAGTTGTGGGGGAATTTTGTCATTGTTTACTCATTCTCATGTCGTCCAGACCTCCAGAGGCTTTCAGTTGTTGTTTAGAAGCTAAACATGAATTCTTTAGGAAGTGGTGTTTTGAGTATTTTGGTTACAGTGGGAGTGGGCCGTGTGGAACTGAAGCTGTCATGTGAACTCCCGTCCAGAGACACGATAACACGAGCGGATCATATGCACATGTGTGTGTGTGTGTGTTTGTGTGTCAGCAGACAAACTCTGTTTTCTCTCTTTCTCTGTGTGTCTGATGAAGAACTCTTCAGTATTCATTCAGAGTCATAATGCTCATTTCAACACGCTACACAACAAACCTCTTTATACTGATGTCTACACCGTCACTACTGCTCATGTGAACAAACACTGTTCAACTGTTTGTGCTACAGGCTAAGTGATGACATCATCTCATTTTATATGAAAGTAATGGCAACCAGAACACCCGAGTAACCGCATAAAACACTCTCATCTTCAGCAGTAGCAAATCAGCAGACAGTTTTTTTGACAAATTAAATATAAATATGTCTTTTTATAACATGAGGTGCATCTCAATTCATTAAAATATCGTGAAAACCCTTTCAGAAGCCTGAGATTTCTGTTTCAAATATCCATTTTGATTGATCTTATGTAATATTCTAATTGCCTGAGACACTAAATTTGTAAAGTCTGTAAATCATAATCTTTAAAATTTCAAAAAATATTCCACTCTATGTGTAATGAATCTATATAATATATTGGTTTTACTTTCTGAAATGAGTGAGAAAAAATATTGACCTTTTCCACAATATTCTAATTAATTGAGATGTACATGAATCAACCAAATTGCCTGTTCATGACATTTGAACATCATTCTTACCTTAACACTCGCTGAAGATCTGCATTCAGGAAAAATAAGCTCTTGACATCTATCAAATTCACATTCATGTCCAGTTTTTCTCATGTGGCAAGTATGTGCAATAATCTGGTGTCATCTGTGTCATGACATAAAGGTTATTTGTCAGGCCGTAGTGTGTGTGTGTAACAGTTGTTTGTTTGTGTGTCAGGTGAAGCGTTATCAGTGCATGTTCGAGGGCTGCACGCGCACCTACAGCACAGCAGGAAACCTGCGCACGCATCAGAAGACGCACCGCGGTGAATACACCTTTGTGTGCAACCAGCAGGGCTGCGGCAAAGCCTTTCTCACCTCATACAGCCTGAAGATCCACGTCCGTGTCCACACGAAAGAGAAACCCTTCGAGTGTGACGTTCAGGGCTGCGAGAAAGCCTTCAACACACTGTACAGGTGAGCAGCACACCTCAGCAGACGCCTCTCGTTCTTCTGTCAGCCCGTGTTTATTCTGTGATACCTCACACGAGGTTTTGGGTTATTGTGTCATCAGACTGAAAGCTCACCAGAGGCTCCACACTGGCAAGACGTTTAACTGTGAATCAGAGGGATGCACCAAATACTTCACCACGCTCAGTGACCTGAGGAAACACATCCGCACGCACACGGGAGAAAAGCCCTTCCGGTGAGCTTTCCTCACACACTTCTGACATGCATTCCACGGGCCTTAAACCCGACAGTTTATTCACGCGTGTCATGTGTTTCTAGATGTGACCATGATGGCTGTGGTAAAGCTTTCGCTGCTAGTCATCACCTGAAGACTCATGTGCGGACACACACCGGTAAGAGAGAGAGAGAGCCATGAGTCTAAACTGAGCAGCTGTTTGTTAAAGAAAACCCAACATCTCAAAAGAAAATCGGAGATAATTCATTGCAGGGTTTAAAGTTTTGGAGCACAGGACATCAAACGGCTGTTGTCATCATTAAAAAATATACGAGTGCAGTTCATCACATGAATGACATTAGTGTTACATACAGATGGATAAATTAGGGCCATATAATTTTTTGTTCTAATTATTCTAAGTGTGTTTTTTGTTTTTACTATACAATAGTGGTATATTTGTCCACTTAAATGACTCTAGTATACTGTAGTGTTATTTACTATAATAAATAGCGGTACAATTCCAGATACTATCAACCTTACTATAGTATACTACAGTTGATCAATTTAGCACTACATATTTCTCTAGAAATAATACAAAAGTATTTTTTTCATCTGAGTGTTCAGGTTAACAGGACTTTTATTTTGACGGGTCGTCGGGAGAAGGCTTGCGTTTTAGTGTGGATTTGACGATAGCTTTGAAATTCTGGTGAAATAAACTCTCAGAGCAAGTCTGGAGATGAAGTTCATGTGTTCATATCATCATACAGTGCAGACGCAGACAAATCCACGAGCGTCACACGTAGGGTGACCACCACTAAACAAACCAAATGTGGGACAGGTGTGTGTGACAACATTGAAAATGCGTAAAATTGTGATAAAATAACAGAATGACAATATTTTAAAATCATTTTATAGCTTATAATTTTTTATTTTATTTAGTCCATTCCAACTACAACATAATTGAGGCATGGATGAAATGTTATATAACATTAAAAAAAAGATTGTCGTCTCTTTAAAATTTGAGCACAGATCAGATGTAGAGCTATCATGATGTACACTTTGAAGATCTTCTCAAAAAGAGAAAACTAAAGAAAGAAAGAACAAACTAATAATTCCTGTAGCTCAGTGGTAAGAGCATTGTGTTAACAACGCAAGGTTTGGGTTGGATCCCAGGGGATTGCACATACCTATGTATAAATGTAAAGGTCACTTTAATGTAAGTCGCTTTGGATAAAAGCGTCTGCCAAATGCGTAAATGTAAATAACGAAAAAGAATTTCTCTTTTAAAACGTATTGTTGTCAAATAATGAATTTGAAACTTACTCTGTACATAATAAAAGTCTGGCTTTTGTGGCTGCGTTTGTATGAGCTCGTTGGACACTGGTGTGCGGCAGTTTGATACAGCGCTGTTAAATATTTAAATAAACAATGGCACAAATAAACGTCTAATTTTTCGGGTTTAAGAACGTGTTTCTTAATGTGAAAAAAATTACTGACAGACTGATGACATTTTCTCAATAGGCAACATGGGGGACAAGGGGTGAAAATGTTGTGTGGTACAGCGGAAATCGGGACGGGTGGTCACCCTTGTCACGTGTGAAGTATGTTAAATTGTGTAAATCACAGAACAGACATGCAGAACAGCCAGATAACATATTAAAAAAATGTCTGCATCTAGTTATATGCACTTAGTACATTTACATTTATGCATTTGGCAGATGCTTTTATCCAAAGCGACTTACATTGCAATATCCTATATATTTATACACTGAGCTACAGGAAAGCTATTACAGCTGAATAACTCACAAAATAGACTAAAACCAGTCAAATATGGGTGCGCCAGTGATAAATGTCACACACAACAAGCACAATGAGAAACTCACTTCACACAAACACGCAGCTATGTCTAATGCACTACACTGACTCATTACTCTCAGCACTGTACAGCGCTGCTTTACTCAACTGTGCAGGACAGGAGCGCTCCAGCGGCCATTTACACTTATAGAATATACATACAAATATAGAAACAAATTTTTTGTTAGAAACATATCAAATATTTGTTTAAAAACGTCATGTAAGGTAATAGTCATTTTTACCTGTAGGAGGACCGTATACTTTTTTGATGAGGTTGCACACATGTCTGAAGTCTGAACTGAGAAAGGAATATAGAAACACTACTAATCTTCTCCAGTAGATATAAAAAAAAACATGGAAAATAATTCTTGAATATAACATAAATACAGACAGTATTCTGTGTTTGAATACAGGGGTCGTCAGTAAACTGCAAGCATCTTGTTAGTGTGGGTTATCTTGTTAGTTTTAACTAGGAGTCAAAACTAGGAGAGACGCACACGGTTTGTTTATTTCACATTAGCTCAATGTCTCTGTTGATATCACACCAGTCAGGGTTGTTTTGAAGGAATGAAAACATTTGCTCTAATACCAGCTCATCTGTCTCTGTGTGTTCCAGGAGAGAAGCCATTTCTCTGTACGAGCGATGGCTGTGAGAAGACGTTCAGCTCTCCGTACAGTCTGAAGAGTCACATTCGTGGTCATGATAAAGGTCCAGGATTCACAGTGAGCGGCTCTCATCCGCTCTCAGAGGTAGGCGCCTCCACGAGCTCACCCTTGTCATGGGCTGGACGGCAGGACTCGAGTGATGCTGTTGCTCTTATTTCACATTACAGGACGCCAGTCATTCGCTGTGCCTCAGTGATCTGAGCCTCATCTCCACAGACTCTGAACTCCAGGACACCCACAGCGTAAGTGTCTCTTTTCTTTATGAAGACCTCAGCTCAAGTGTCTCCAGCTCATCTCGGCAAACGCTTCATGTTTCAGTCGCAGGGTTTGGATCTGAACAGCGTCACTCCAATAAGGATCTTTGAGCTGATGTTCCAGAGTCCTGAAAACAGCCAAGATGACCCTAAAACCAGCGGTGAGTACTTCAACTCCACCAGGATTATTATTCAGGACGATGGCGATGGATGAACCTGCTTTAGTAGTTCAGTGAGCGCTTTTATGCCACTCTGCTTTGCCGTTTTATGCAATAAAGAGAGATAGATAGTAGTATTTTTACTCGGGTCAATTGAAACTTGGAATTTTGTCATTTTGATAAAGAAAAGATCAAAATGAGAAACATTGCAGACTTGTTTTATTTGCTCATATTTACCAAGGTATCATTCTAGTATTTCATAAACAGATTTTAAAAGTTTTTTTTTCCCTTTTATACAGTACCCAAGTACATTAAACATAGTCTTTTTTTACACAATTCTTTTTAAAAACATTTCATTAAAAGAAAATTGTGATTTTAAAGTAATCGAGGATTAAAAAATGTTAACACATCAAAATGTATTTATGGAATGTAGTGGAGTAAAAAGTATGATATGCTTTATAATGTTAGAAAATACTAGAAATTATTATCTATTGGGAAGTTTGCCAAGGTATTAATGGTAATCCAAAAAATCATTATTAGATTAGTTGACAATAAAAGTTGTTGTTAATTGTTAGTCGCAGTCCTAGACGTGAAATGACTTGCCAGCACAACGTCCTGTACATCAGTGTGATTTTGAGCCTCTGTTCCTGCAGATAACCTCGTGGAGTCTTTTGGTCTCGAGTCATCCCCTCAGTCAGCCGTCTCGGACGCCTGCACACACTTCCCTCAGTCCACTTCATCAACCTCATCCTGTTCCATCCCAGCTCCTCTTTTAGAGGCTCAAGCTCCGCCCACGACATGCCCCTCTGTGCCGGCCCCTCCCACTGCTGCCAGCGGACCATTATTGACCACGCCTTTCCCCTCTGCCCAACCCACTTCATCACACTCACCAGAAGTGCCCACCCCATTGATACCTTCAGTGGGCCAGCACTACACGGCTCAGAAGCCGGCTGTGCCGGTGGCGACAACGGAGGCGGCACCTTTGCCTCCTGCCCCTCCCACCATAACCCTCTCGCCCACTCTCGGCCTGCAGCAAAACATCGTCATGTCCGATCACAACCTGCAGTGGATCCTCAGCACTGCCCGAGGCACACAGCAAAATCCTGATCAACAGGTCAGCTCATGTGTGTTATACAATTACAGCTCCAGCTTTAGTGATAGCGAGTGATGCTACAGGAAATCTGAGAAGTTTCAAAGCAGAAACGTTTGTAGTTTGTAAGCGCACTGAGCCCGTATCCACCAAACTTCTTAAAGGTGTAGTTTGTAACAACTTTGCAGTAAAATATCCTAAAACCACTAGGCTAGTGTTATATATTTTGTTCAGCTGAGTACTTACAATATCTCAAATGTTTCCCACTACAAATCTCCATTCTAAACAGTGACACAGGGCTGTGCAGTCGCCTGTCAATGGCGTCATATCGGCGATACCCTTTGTGACCACCTTTACTGACGTAGAAACCACATGACAACAATGTTGTGGACAAATGCGGAAAAGTGTCTAGCAGGCCAATTTCGAGCAGTCACTTATTTATGGACTACAACTATTCGCAACATTTATAAAACTTATCATCTGCTAACATGATTACTCGTAGCCGTATGATTGATGGCCATCATTGGTGCAGTTGAATACAACAGATCCCATCATCCCAAGCTTCTTCACAGCGTCATCAAGCTATGGCATTGTTGATGTTTTGATCATGCGCCCTCTAGCGGCAGTTTCTACAAACTGTACCTTTAAAGTCCATCACTGAAATCATCTTGGAGGCGTTATTTTAAGGTTGAAAAACTAAAAGTGTTGCTTTAATGCTAAATGTATATTTTTCCCGGGTTGGGCCCCTTTAACACATCATGCTGATACATTTCTGTGATCTGCTGTATGGATTGGTTCCGATCATGAGTGAAGTGTGTTGGCTTTCTATTTCAGGGCTCAAAAGTGGAGAAGGTCTTTTTTACGACAGCCATTCCGGTCGGTGGACATCCTGGTAAGACCACCTCTAACTGGTGTTCTCCAATCACAGTCATATGTGATGTGACAATGTCTGTTTTTGTTTGTCGTCTCAGGGAGCGCGGTGCAGCAGATCGGTCTGAGTCTACCGGTTATCATCATAAAGCAGGAGGAGTCGTGTCAGTGTCATTGTGCCTGCAGAGACTTGGCTAAAGACAGGAGCGCATCACCTCCTCCACCTCCACCTCCTCCACCACCACCAACCCTCCCTCAGACTCCTCCCTTGTGCTGCCTGTTAACGAAGGAGCCCATCGAAACCTCCGCGCCGGCGACAGCCAACCCCCCCACCGACGGCATAGATGTGTCAGACCTGCTCAGTCCGGTAACAGCCCAAAACATTGAGGTGCTGCTGATGGTGGCCGACGAGCTCTCCAACAGCGCCACCCAGAGTACTCCGAGCTAGAACCCGCCGTGTACGGATGGGTAGCTCTGTCATCCGTGTTTGTGTTCTGGTGCACTTTTAAAGCGAGGGCAGTCGGATGAAAAGAGGCTTCTACACTGGCAGCATTGAGCCTCAGGAGAGTTCGACGAGCCCTTGTGAGGTGTGGAGGTGTTCAAAGGTTTTTGAAGGATTGCAGATGTGCACAGGAGATGATTGATCATCCAAAACAAACCCTACTTGAGTTTATAACTTGAAACCTGTGAGATTGATGTGAGAATGTTCTGCACATGTGTCTATCTGAGACTTCATCACCGCACATTCACCTGTTTTATGACGTGTAATTTATTAGGAAGGCTGCAGTCGTGGACTTGTGGTGAAGGTATTTGAAGTTCGTGACCCACTTGCCTTTTAAATGTAATTCCGAGGTTTGTTTGGCTGCCTATAACTTAGTATTTAATTTTTTATATGTTAATTTATTGAAAGACGTAATCGTTAGATAAATGTTGCTCCCCCGTCACTAAATGTCGAACACTTATTTTCTCTCTTGACTCCAGTTTATATTCTTTAAGTGAAGCCAGAAAAGAACATGCCCAAATGGTTTATATTTTACTCCTAAAGCCAGACTTGGATTTGGTGATGTTTTTCAAGCACGTTTACCCTCTTCCTGCCCCCTGGTTTTGAAATGATGTACTGAATTTAGATTTAGGTTTTGAGGATGATGGGCAGTTTTTGCATTCTGGTCCTGGAGAATTGGGGCACCACAGAGGATCAGCGTGCTTGATGGTCCCGTCACACTCCACAGCCAATCACTGACATCTTCTTCGGAGGGTTAGGGTCATTGGTTGTTACAAATCGGTATATTCCTGCACTTTTTCCTTTGGTTTTAAACCGGCGTGAGTGTGGATGCAAGTCGCTCAGGGATACAGAGCAGTGCTTTATTATCATGTTGTGTGTCTGCTGCGTTCATTGGTTCCTGCTTGACGTGCATTACCCAGCCACGCTTCAGCCGAACCGTTGTATGACGCGTCACCTCAGTCACGTGCCACTGCTATACAGAGGTTTTAAAGAGCGGGACATCGTGTAAATAATGGCTTTGAATTGTGACATGTCTTAAGCCTTTAGATTGTATTTGAATTTGTATTTTTGTACAGAAAGATGAGAAATCAGAGATTGACGCCCGTGCATCTCATGCACTTCTGCTTCTTCACATGTATGTCATTTCCCACATAGAAACACAGACAGACTGTTCACGTTAGACAAAACTTGCCTTACCCGGTATTCCCTGGGTTCTTTCATGTCAACAATAATATGTGACTTTCCACGTCATGAAACCTGACGTCTCTCCTTGTCGGACATTTGGCCTTATGTGGCGTGCCAAAAACGAATCCTTTTTTTATTTACAGTACGTAATGTCAGTAGGTCATCGTGCATCCATACGTTTGGCTTTACAATGACAGCGGAATTGAATATCGTCCACTGCGAGTGTTCATATGCGGGTGCTGTGTGTGTACCTGAACTAATGAACACTTCCTCTCGTGGATCGTTAATGATGAAACTTTACAAGGAAATGATTGAAGATTTACCCAAAATTCACTTTAAGGAAAATATGTAACTATGCAACATCATGGAACATTGAATACAGACAAGAGAACGAAGCACTAAACGCTGGACCTCCCTCCTCACATGTTCTCACTTGTCAATGCTCCTTTTTAACCATATGCAAATCATCACTAGAGAAAAAAGATGAGTGTCTACAAGCCTTTTTTTGTTGCACACACGGTTTTGTTGCTTCGTATCATTTTACGATGTGAATCTGGGCATTGCAATGTTCTTTATTTTTGTTCCTATTCAACTTCTGCAGGTTGTACTTCATGTCACCCATTAACACTTTTGGATTTATTGTATAACACTCAGTTTTATTTTCGCCTCCATTCCCCATGATCCTCCTCTGTGCCGTAAACCCTTGCTGTTTCGCCCGTCTCGTGCCATCTGAAGGCATTTAACTGACGGGTTGCAGATTGTAGACATGCATTCCTTCTCATGATGATATTTATTCCTGCTTCAGAGGACCCCAAACATTTGAAGTAAATGAGTATATGGATGAATGGAGTCTCACAAGCTTCGGAGGTTAAAGGGGAGACAAGAACTGCTTTTGTTACCCAAAGTGTGCGGAAACTGTACATGTAAAGATCTGTATTTTTAAAGAGAATGTGTAATGTGGATTTTCCCCTCATATGCTTGTTTTGTATAAAGTATTATGGCAGAGTAATAACTTTTTGAATCAAAAAGCAATACAATACCAATGAAATCCTGTCTGCTTTCTTGCATTACTACACGTGTTGCTTGAATCAAAAACATCAAGACTTTATTAACACATACCAGCGAACACCATTATGATAAAAGAGAAAGCGTTCAGTTATCCGGTCCTTGAAATGTCACGTTTTCAAGTCCTCTTTCCTGTGAAAACGCAGATTTGAATGAGCAGTGTTTCTGACACTAGATGTGTCAAGGATTGAATATTATAAACTTACTTGAATAATTCTCTGAATCTGCAGAAGGTCATCGAGGATCATAGTGGAGAGTTCAATCTGCTGCTGTCTGTCAGCAATCCTGTGGTCCAGTTGACTCACAGACGGGCTGCAGGAACACTGCTTTACCAATGAAACACCACTAGAATCACTGAATGACTGAAATAGAACCAATTCAATGACATCACGTGTACCTCATCTGAGAGAAGATCTTTCTTATGGCTGTTTGCATCTGTAGAACCGACAGGACGAAAACATTGAATATATAAAATGTGTTTTCCTCCTGAAACAGTTCCTTACACAGTCTTACCGGAATTTAACTCCATGTTTGTGGGTTGTGCATTGAAAAAATCCAGAAACTTTTTATAATAGCGTCCTTAATTATATTCATTAGTTAGGGCGGTAATTGTATCAATTATCTTTAGTTCCTAATTGTATTAATTATATATCAGTGTTAATTATTCGGTTGTTAAGTGGTGACGTAAGGAATACCGTTTCCGGGTCCAAGCATCTATTCTTGTGAAGCGGGTGTAACGTTAAATCTCAAACAGCTGTTCATGAGAACTGTTTATTAACTCAATCTACAGTCTCCAGGTTTAAGGAATTTAAGACATCAATATTCGCATAAATGATGAAAAATGAGTCACTCACTGGTCATGAGGGATTTCTTAGGTTACGATCGCGCTTTTCCGACAGTTTTACTGCTCGCGATGAGCTTATTTTAGCAATTTTGTTATTGTTTGCCCAAAGCATCTTACTGAGCGTTTGTACCCGGAAGCAGTATATGACCTTCCATATATTTTGATTCGTGGCGTCAGATTTAACAACCGAATATTAATTATGTATGGGTGTTAATTAAGCGCATTAACGCATCAACTGGGTGTTCTGCAACGCTGCGCAGACCGATCAGCGGTTGACATCAAAGTATCGCGTGATTAGACTGCTCCGAATGCCCTCGAGTCGCTCTCGCGCTACTAACTGACCTTGAGATGTCATTCGCTGATCAGTCTGCGCAGCGCCGCATAAATGTCTACGAAAAATCTTACATTTCTTTCTTTTTTTTAAACCATGATCAAAAGGTTTTTGTTGCTCACTCCCTATTCTCACTTATTTTTATTTGACGTAGACTCTCTTCTCAAATCTCTTTATTTAACTATTAAAAATGTAACAGATTCATGAAACTAACGTACATTATCGGAACATAATTACCAACAACGTCACTTCTGCCCTCAATTTCAGATTCCTTTAACCAATTTCATTCGCACTTCCCAACATATTCATGTTAAAATAGTTTATAAGAAAATGGTAACGGCTGTCATATTTCTGAACTAAAGGCTTTTATTTGATCACTTCCGTAACAGGTCTTTTATTATGAAGTGTTGCTGCAAGTGTCCGACTGAATGAAAGCATGTTGTGTGTGCGGCGTTACTCTTAGCACTTTATGACTTTCTTTCGATATATTTGTTCGACCATCACACGCTTACACAGAAACTCTTTATCTTGTCGTAATCTCGTGAATAAAAGTGTGGACATGTGTAAAGAGCTGAAGACGAGAGTCCTGCGACTGTCAGACGACCTGAATACACACACACATGGTAATGAAATGTTACTCGTGTATTACAAATGTGACAGAAAACTGTTATCTCGAGTCCAACTTAAGGTTCTGACAAGAGTTCTATGAGCCAAAGTGTAATGATCGTTCTAGTGTACAGATCGGATGGTGATGTTTCTATCGGACTGTAGTGACGCCTTGTTCTGTACACCTGAATACTCATGGGGACTCGTGTCACTGCGGGGAACAAAATTGAGCTCCATGGGGGAGAAAGCTTTCAAAAAATGCAAAAAGTTTTCTATGATCTTTAGGTTTAGTGGAAGGGGATGTACGACGGCGTTTTAGTGCCACGTAAAAAAAAGATTTCGAAAATAAAGTCGGAATGTTACGAGAATAAACTCATAATATTGAGAGAAAAATCACAGAATTTCTTGAAACTATGACTGTGGAGGATTTGGTTAAAGTACTTCCGCCGGGTTCAAACGTGTTGTGGCATATGGATTCATATGATAAACTGAAGCAAACATTGAAATATTAAAACAATCTGGTCGCATCAAGCTTAAGGATTTATAAAAATGTACAAATGTGAACTAAAGAGGTTTTAAAATGACTGCTGGTGTTTGCATGGCCTTCTGTAGAACTGAGAACTAACTCACTGGTTCAGATGACGTAACCTAACTATTAAAAAACAACATTCACGTAAACAAAGTATGTTTTACGACGAGTTTATTCTCGTAACATTTCGACTTTATTCTCGACAGCTTTGATTTTTTTATTTTTAACGTAATATACAGTTAGTACAGTATAAAAAACATCACGCCAATATATATTCCTCACAAAGATAATAAACCAGACATGTGTGTGTCTTGTTGTTTTATTTCATGTGAACACAGATGTGACAGAAGTGTTGCAGTGTACAGCGATGGCTCTGAAAGCGGGGCAGGTTGTGGCGGTGCCCACGGACACTATCTACGGTCTGGCCTGTGTGGCACAGAACTCAGACGCCGTCCGGAGAGTTTATGACATCAAAGGCAGGAATGGAGACAAACCTTTGGCCATCTGTGTGGGTGAGATACAGGACATATACAGGTTTGTTAACATTTCATACATCAGATCCTAAAAAGACTTCTTTAGGCCTTATATAATGAGCACACTTACAAGAAACTGCAATAGCACGATGAGGACATGGCCAGCAGTCTTTCAGCAGTGCACCCATAAAGCGTTCAGACAGCTTCAACGTCTAAAAGGGATAGGGTAACGATTCACTCAGCTCGCGACGCGATCCACGATTCTGATCTCACCATGTGATTTATTCAAGATTTACTTAAGATTTATTTTGACAAAATGAGTCAAAACAAATTAGAAATGAACAACAAGAGATCACCTGCTTTCATATTGTTGTGTGTCGAGTACGTTCATGTGTTTGAGTATGTGTGAAGCGTCTGACTGGTGATTTCAGTTTCTGTAAGGTGTCTGTGAAGGAGGATCTGTTGAGAGATCTGCTGCCCGGGCCTGTCACACTGGTTCTGGAGAGATCCGCCGCTCTAAACAGTGATCTCAATCCTTTCACCAAGGTGAGCGTGTCACTCTTTGTCACATGTGATGTTTCATGGATGCGTTTGTGTTTCATGGTGATTTGGTCCTGTAGCTCATAGGAGTTCGTATCCCAGATCATCCGTTCATGAGACGCCTCTGTCAGATGTGCGCTGAACCGCTCGCTCTCACCAGCGCTAACGTCAGCTCACACACCAGCACGCTCTCTGTGCACGTACGTACACAACAACATCATTCAAACATGATCAGCCCAGTGTTTCCTGGAGTGCACGCTGTGAAAACTTGATTTTTCTCTCTGAAGGAGTTTGAGGACCTGTGGTCCAGTCTGGCCGTGGTGGTGGACGGCGGCCCAATCGCAGACAGAAGTCGTTTGGGTTCTACTGTAGTTGATCTGTCTGTGTGCGGCAGATACCGTATCATCAGATCTGGCTGGTGAGGAACACAGCCAATAAAAATGCTCGGACTCTTTGTGAATGTTGTATGTAATCTATCTCTCATGGTTTCGTTGTGGTGTGTTGCAGAGGTTTCACTTTGTGGAATTTGAGTGATGTCATTTGTTACAGCTGCTGTTGTTGTCTCTTGCAGTGCTCTCTCTGCTACGCTGAAGATACTTGAGGACAAGTACGGATTGCTGGAGGACTCTGTCGGTCATTGAGTTGGTTGGAGACCAGCAGATGGGTCACGGATGATCTTCAGATGTTTGTCTCTCTCTCTCCTGCGGTGAAACGTGTGTCAGCACTGGGAGAATACAGATGAGAGATCTCGTGGACTGGTGTTATGTTGGAGAAATGAAAGACTTTTACAGGATACTGTACTACAGTAGATTCACAGCCTGCTTTATTACTTCTGGGTTGTTTATTCCTTTCAAATGTATTGTGTTATGCTTATGATCGGTCACTCTCTGGCAGAGCTGCAAGTTTGTATAAAAAATGAATCTAAACTGATGTGAAGAGGAACTTCTTGCTGTACTGAGTTACATTGACCCAAACTGGGTTATTTCTTATTTAACATAATAAAACTACTTTTACTAAACAGAAATATTCATAATTATTTCATAGCAGCTTTTCTAAACCACTTCTAAGTCTCATCTCATGATATAGTCAACTTTGCTGGGGAAGATATTATTTGTTCTGGGATGGTAACTGTGGAAAGTGACAGTTGTTTTGTGATCTAGAATGATGGCAAACGGGTCAGTGGTGTGATGGATCTCAGTGATGGATCTGACATGAACATTAGCAAATCACAACAAAATAGTCCATAGCCACAAACAGGGCAAAGTATAACATAATGTATAGAGTATAATTGTGCCAGAGCCTCTCAACTGACAGAGGACCAAAAACCAGCACACTTGACCTAACTAACACTAGACAAAACATACACTGAATCTATAAGAGGTGGCCATACAAACGATCAAACCACTAACAATAAAAACCAGGAATTTACATGATACATTTAACAACATTTAGAGCCATGGATGAACTTTAGTTAATGCGAAAATAATTCTATGAACAAAAATCACATTAATCCAACCATCACATTTTGTGAAGTCCCCTCTTTTACATTGAAGATGGTACATTCTCACCTAATTGAGAATTCCTATCAAACAGTTAAACTTCCTGCTTGATCCTCTTTGTCACACAACACAGGTACCAAACATTTCTAGTTTCTTAGTTAAAATATTATAATTATTATATGTTCAATCTTTGATTGTGTTTTTAATGTTTTTAACTTAAAGCCAAACAATTGTACTCCGTACAATAACAAATAAAGATATTAAAACAAATCAATATAGTAAAGTCTTAATTTATTGATCAATGCAATGATGAAAATATAAGAATCTTGTTTGGCATAAAAATCATGTGTGGCATAAATCCTTGCCGTCCCAATCTGCATGCAATTGTGATCCAGACGCTGCAAACCTACAGGATCACAATTGTGACGTCTTGTGGAATTATTGTCCTGATGTTACAATTAAGAGAAGAAGTGTCTCCATGTGTCACTAAGTGATAATAGAGACAAATAAATCCATAAATCTTTACCTAATGAATCTACGCAACTTATTTGTTAAGTTTTAAATGTGTTATGGTGTAACAAAAAAACAAGGATATGTATGACAATGGCAGCCGATCAATATACTACGTTTATCAGTTAAAACAGTAATGGGAAACACATTAGATTAAATAAAAATGGTTAAATGTAATGTAGACTACACTCGGTACAACACAGCACACGGTTAGAAGATAAACACACAACCTGCACGCATACATTCACTGAAACATTAACAGTTCATTCCAAAAAATCATTCCAATCATTTCTAGATGTATTGTCTCCAGTCCAGTGTTTGTTAAATTTAAACAAAATCAAACGTCAGGAGTGGCATGAAGTCATCTAACAGCAGTGTGGAAGACACACGACAACTGTGATCAAAACTTAGATTATCACATCAAAAATCTTTCTGAACTTTTCCTAAAATCATGTAGATTTGTAATGCTTAAAGTAAATTTGTTTTTTTTTGTAGGATTTGAGGTCTTTGAGCATCTTTTGTGTTATTTTCTCCCGTAATTTGACAGAAGTTTTCCCAGTAAAATGTAAAAAGAAAGAGTTTTTAAAATTAGATTTATATAGATAACATTCTTACAGGTTATTTCTAAAATACAGTCAAAAACTGTAAAACTACAAAAAAGACAGCAAATTTACAAGAAAAACTATTTATTAAAAATATCCTTACAGCCTGTAATTCCACAGGGAAAAAAGCTGTTTTACTGTAGGCCTATATGTTGCTCAAGCTGACAGAAAATCAGTTTTCATTTTCTGCAAATAGAGAAACTATATTTTTATTTAAGATTTGTGAAAAATATTGTTAGTAGTTCATAGAATGGAAAAGAAGACCATTTTAACAGGACGCATACCTAGAAATAGTCCTTTTTAAAATGAGTGAAATAGTCTCTTAATGTTTTGTGTGGCTTTACACAGCTAAATGAGCATATGGCCCCATTCTAAAGAGAGTTAAAGTAACTCTGAATCAGATAATGAGGTGATGAATGAAGTGATGATTGAGCATTCGAGATGATAATGAGTAGAATCACTGAAGCAAAGAGAAACACAAGAACTAACTGACTTCATCCACAGCCTCACATGAAATCAACTGAAGATAAAACTATCTCTAGATATTCAACTCCACAAACAGCATTACCAGCTTCACTTATACTAACCAGATCGACTTGATTTCTGTCAGACCTCTACACAAGCTCTTATTGAGAATGTTGATGTTTGATTCTAAATGTTTGGTCATCATTATGGCCATCAGTTTTTCCTTTAGTTGGGCAGTTTACCATTTTCATTTTTCTATGTTTGCATTATTGTTTACTCAAACATTTAATTTGTTGAAAAGAAAGTCAGAAACCAAGATGATCTGATGATGCAACGTTCTGAATTAAAATGATCATTTTATCATTAATTCACTCATTTTATATCTGACCAAAAGTAGTTATTATAAAAAAATGATATTCACCAACGAGGTTATAGATTATTGGTTAGGATGCGGTCTGATCTCTGCTGTATTTGTTGTGTATATGTGTTCTTTCACTACTGTAAAGTAACGTCACTGGCTGCCAGATGTCTTAAGAGGCAAATATACATATGAATAAACTGTGTTTATAATAGTTTACTGTTTGTTCTTCTGTGTTTCAGAACATCATATCAGAGAGAAGCAGCGGTCAGGATTCATGGTTTCTTCAAGAGAACCTGTGAGGCTAAACAGCGGCTCTTCATCCTCCACCGATGGTACCTCCACTGCTGCTGGACCAACCTCTCCGAGATCCAGACGTCAGACATCTGTGCCGTGTCAGTGTTCCCTCCTGGCTTCAGCAACCACAGACTCGGGGTAATATCTCGAGAGCAGTTTTTCCTGACAGAATTAAGCCTTTCACTGCTTTAAAGTCACTTTCTTAGGATTGTGCTGATTAGTTGTAACAATCCTTAGAATCCGTCCTGTGTGGTCACAGATGTGTGTGTTCTTTTGTGTTTCAGACCCCTGTGTCTCGAAGAAGTGGCCATGGTTTCTTTAATATGATGTGAAGGCTGTGAAGCACTTTCATCCAGGACCTTGAGACCCGACTGAATCCGATCGTGTCTCTGGACTGCTGCTGCCAGACGCTCGTCCGCTCGTCCAGACACCACACCTGTGCTGAGATCACCTGACTGAGAACAGACCGTTTCAAACGGGTCTTCCTACACACATCCCTCCCGCCCCGGGTCTGACAGATTCAACTGTGATCTCTTATCCCTTGAGCCGACTGATGTTGATTCACTCTGGAGTTATTCCATGACCTTATGTTAGTTCAGCCCTGCTTTTCTGTTCCATTTAATGTCTGTTTTAATTAAAAATCTGTGTTACAATATTAAGAGCGTCCAAGTACAGTTTTCAAACTAAGGTCATGTACACACAGGGTCTGTTGCTTTATTTTAAAAAAATTATTGGAATGCGTCATCAAGTTTCTATTCAGTTGGGATGACAACTCTCTTTTTGTTATCTCAAGATTGCTATACATGAACCTTAAAAATGTATGTGTATGTATCTTAGTCATAATGCTGTTCATCGTCCAAAGACTGAACTATGTGAGTGAATGTCAAGCCGTGGTCACACTCGAGTTTTCACTCCATTCATACGCATGCGACAGCCCGGAAACGCAAGGCCGTGTGGAAATATTTCTCATTGCGTGACAAAATTCAAGTTAGGTGAACTTTGACCAGCGGATTCGTATCACGTGAGACCAAAAGAAGATCAAAACTTCACAGCGTGACCTCTCGGTACAGAAAATCCAAAATGGTGGAATCGCTCATCGTAGCAGTGTCACATCATCCTGTTTTGTACAACCCAACTTTAAAAGATTACAAAAAAAATTAAAAAGAGAAGCGGCTTGGTTTGAGGTGGCAATAGAAACAGGAGCGGATGGTAATGTTTAAAGAGTGAAAACTTTCATTTAATATGATTATGCGTGTCATATCCTGTTCCCGCACATTTTTACAGCACCGTCTGATTGAATTTCGCATGTGCAAATTCAAGTGTGATCGCTGCTTAAGAATGATGCACCATTAGCCAGCGGACACATGAAGACATGTTACACACACCAAACACACTACACAGTCGTCCAATGAAAAGAACTGCAGTGGTTTGAGTTTATTGAGCGTGTATGAGCTCCCCCTTCACAGTTATGCTTTATATTAGGGAAAGGTCAGAGTTTGTTAACATCAAATCTGTTCCATACATTTTTGTTTTGTTGGTTTTACATGTATGTGAAAAATACACACACATACATATATATACACAAGATATTTCTGCTTTGAATATTTTCATCTTTTTCTGTATTTGGCAGCAAGACATCAAATAATCATAATTACGCCTACGATAATACACATTACATTGAATCATCTTACACACTGTATTCAGATACACATCTATATTGGTTGAAACAGTAAAACTCCAAAATCAGCCTTTGACAAATGAAAATAAAATTATTAATTAAGGTTTGAAAATAATAATGACATCATCTGTATTTGACCTCAACAACAAAAAAATAATCAAAGATCGGACTGCTTTAGGTGTTGCCTAATTAATAATAATGTCCCAATAATCACAGAAAAACAAACATGTGACTAATGAACTTGATGTATAGCTTGATAAAATAAACAATGAACATTTAAAACCAAACAGTGCAATAGGTTTAGAAGCTTTCTTCTCCAAACCTTCTAGAACATCTTCATGTTAAACTATAGATAAAACCACTGATATTACAACATACATGAAACACTGAATGCACACGTCCCTCTTCATGTGAAACAGCAGGACATCAGAGAGACGATCAGTCCATATCACTGTCACTGCCCGATTCACTCAGCTGAAGATCATTTCCTGACAAAACAACAGCACATCACTACAAACATTCTACACACTGAAGAGATCTTTATAACAGCCAAACAAAATGCCACAAGATTGAAAGCCCAATCCTCAAACATGTACCCTGAGGGTTGCTGTGAGATGACAATGAAGTTGACATGAAGAAACCTGACAGAAGTTACTCTGGTTCATCGGTTTCATGGCGCTGGTTACCAGCTTTCTCTAGTCTGGTTGAACTCTTACAGCAAATCACCGATTACACGTGACGTGACTCACACATGCTACTGAGTTTGGTTCAGTTTTTGAGGCGCGGCGCTTCACAAATAAGTTCAAGGAGAGGAGATGACGCAGCACATCCTTGTTTTCTTTATTTTGCAATAGCACAAAAGCTCACTTTGAAAAGGTTAAGTGACGTACTCATACTAGTCATATCTGTTTGACCATAAATGTATTTAAAGTTGTTATTTAAGTTGTTTCTGCCGTTATAAGTTAGTGCCCAAGCGATTGCACCGGCACCTTACACAAACCCACTAAGTTCAGCACATTGTCATGAGATACACAGAGCTCTGGAATGCTTGATTCTGATTGGCCAGTTGTGACACACCAGGGTTTGTTATTCTCACATAACAACCTCTCAAAATTAACCCGGATGATGTAAATCATTATGACAGGTGCAGTTTAATATTACAAAAAATTCAATACAAATATATCTTTTAATAACATATATGACATTATAAAACAGTCAGTTCTGGTCCTTGATTTTGATTGTCTGAGCGGAGTTCTAAGCTGTTATAAAATACCCACGATATATATCGTCTGACCGCACCACATAGCCTAAATATCATTTTGTTTACATTATTTTATGAATCCATGCTAAGCAAATGGAGTAACCGTTTTATAAAAGCAATAATCCCCAAGAAGCAGTGTGTTACAGTGCCTTTTATAACAGCTACAGGGTTTAAATGACTTTGCGTCGTGCCACCACGCCCTTAGTCGTTATAAAAATGCACTGTAACCCACTGCTTCACATGGTTTATTTCTTTATTATATTACAAATGATTCATTCAAATTGCGGGTTCATGGCATTTGAAAGGTCGTGTCGTACCTAAAAACCAAAAGTAAACGTAGTTTCCTTGTGTACGGTCTGTAATTCTTTAAAAGGAGCTAATCAAAAATTTCAAGTCAATTTTCCATGCTCAATAATTTACTTATGTGGCAGGTAGTGTGTAAGTGTGTAATAAGTGGTATAATGTACAGGCAGCCGGCTGGTATTTGCGTCGGGTCCTGATCACACTATCGGTGCTAATTTCTGCCATAACAACCGGCTGCCTGTACATTATCCCTTACTTATCTCACGAAGAGGCGTTAATCTATTTCAGCGTGCAGACGAAGACAGACAGAGAGAAGTTACATGCACAGAAATGATTTAATAGCAAAATGGCAATTCACACACGAGTGTTAAACTGTGGAGGTCGTAACAAACGATTCAATATAATATATTGAGAATTGTGGCATCATTAGTCTTGGGCACATGTTAAATCCTTTAATGCGCAGCTAGCCGTGGATTATCTCGCTTATACCACAGTCATTTGCCAAATTAAAGCGGTTAATGATGTTTATAGTGTCATTTGTGATCAGACAGGTAAAAGCGACTCGGTTCATTTCAAACATTGATCAAACTGACAGGAACTCCCTGTGCATTAAACGCTTTTAACACACACCTTCCAGCCAGTCAGAATCCAGTATTCAAACAGACCATGGTATAAATAGTGATAATTGATGTTTGTTTGTTTTTCTTTCAAACATTCGTCCCTGCAAAGTGCAAATGATCCCCTTGGGGCTCTCTGTCATTTTGTTCAAGACTTGATTGGGAAAGCACGTGTAGTTCCAATCCCGATGAACGCTGCTTTAATCCACTTCCTTGAGTTGAAAAGAACAATGTTTGCTCAAACTAGAGCGCAAACTTACCTTGGGAGCTCCTGAAACGGGCTTTTTGTGACCGGCGTCAGAACTCCTCTGCTATAGTTCAGTTTCTCTATTAAGCCCAACACACAATTGTACAGACAACACTCACTCAGTGTGTTCATCAGCTGGTTGCTGCCCTGGGGTTTGCTTGTGCCATTGGCCGTATTATTCCTGCCGGGTGAGATGTGATTGTCCTGTTCTCCATCACTGCAGGAGCTGTCGTCACCGCTGCCTGAGCCACTGCCGGAGTCTGAGGAGCTGCTGCCGCTGCTGCTCATCTGCTCAATGATGTCCACCTCCGCCCGCAACTCTGAGACGGCACAATGAAAACAACCTGCATGTTACTGGCCCATGTAGAAATGTATGTCTTACATGACATCCCATATTCAAAACCTGACAGAGCAGTCATCTTGTTGTACTTTGCGTTAAGCCTAGAGTTCCCTTATTGTCACACAGCCTTAAGCATTGAGCACGCGTCACAAAGACGCACACCCCTGCCACACAAGAATGAAGAAGAGAACTCTCCAACCTCGCTTGATATCATCCAGGTGAGGCTCAGGTGATGGGTTGTCTTTACTCGGTGAGGTTTTGGGGCCGGCTCCTGGTTTGATGGGGGCTCGGAACTGTGATGACGGCTGGTTGGCTCTCACTGACTGCTGCTCTATGCGAGCCTGGATCTTACTGCTGCCCTCAGCTCTGGACATCCCAAACAACAACACAATCAGGAGAAAGAAGAAGATGTGGTTTACATGGCGTCTTAACCGACCAGTGTGTGTGTGTGAGTTCTCTCTCTTAACACTCACAACATAATGAAAAGTCTATTAGCTGCTGGTCAGGCTATTTAAAGCAAGTCCTGCCGCTTGTTTATTCTGACAGGTTGTTATGGAGTGAGCTGTAATGAATGCTTCACCTTGTTTTCTTGACCTGTATGCTGCTGCTGAGCTTTTCCAGCATAAACCCTCCGGTGTCATGATTGATGATCAGAACGCAGTCTTTCTGATACGGCCGCTTGTTGCCCTTAAACACCGTCATCGGTGGAGTGGAGCCCTTCGGAAATAGATTGCAGCATGTGGAAAATGCAGAAATGCACATAAGAAGAGAGAGAATTTTGAAAAGATGAGCTCTTACTGGTATGTGTGGTAATGTGATGGTGACCTCATCTCCTTTTCCTACTTGTAACTCTCCTTCACAAGATGTGTCTATAGATGCAGGTTTAAAATCATCTGTAAAGGAAAAACAGCACACGTTTGTCTCCTGATCAATAACAATATTACATTTGCCTCATTCTACTGTGTATTTGCCACTGTTGCTTTTCTTTGAAACGCTTACAAATCAATGGAGAGATGGACAGTAGGAATGTGCGAGATATGGTGTAAATGTTGAATTAATGACGTGCGAAATCTCATTATCGCATGTCACTCACTTTTAATAAACAATCAAAAACCCTTTCTTAGTGCAGTGGTTTGTCATTTCTTTTTATGTTATTTAAAATATTTAACCTTTTCAATTTACTGTTTTCATTGTTATTATTATGAGTAATCAATATTCTTATAATTACAAACACATTTTCTAAGGATGGAATTAAAATATCGTTTGGTTATCATTATCAGCAAAATCCCAGAACATCGAGATCTATTTTTTATTTTTATACACTCCTAATGGACAGATGTACAAACATTAAATCATAAAAACAACTTTTTGGTATCCTTAAAATATTATGTACGCATTTAGACAATGGTGCATCATCAATGTTGTGAACATTATATCTCTCATAATCCTACCACTAAAACTAACCATCACAGAACACTTTTGGCTTTTTAAAAATATATATAATAATCACAGGAAGTGCCATGTTTACGTTGTTATACACGTGATGTCATCAATGACAACAGCACACACACGGATACGATAGCGATTGTTTGTCATTTCCTTAATAAACAAGACTTTGGTGTGTTATCAGCTTCTGCTGTGTGGAATGTGTTGTTGTAATCTATAGACTCACATCTGACGGTGTGAAACGATGATTTGGGTTTCTTCTCGAAACTCTCCCCGAGCTTTAACACGTGCTCCTCTTTATCCAGAGTCGGGTTCAAGCTGCCGTTCATCACTGCACATCACAGCTCACACATTCACATCAATTCTGACCTTTTACCATCATGACCATCATCATCAACAACAACAACAACACGCCCCAGACAGAACTAGCACTTCCGGAACACAGTTGAACGGAAACTAATATAGATGCTGCGCTGAAAGTCACAAAAGTCCGCCCCCTCGCGGTGAGTTCTGGGTAATATCACCTAGTTGCGTGAACAAATTTACATACAAATTTTCCATTTAACGAACCATTTTAACAATTGTAAAAAGGCAGACAGTCAAGATAACTTTCAAATTAAAACATGATAAAAAGGAAAATAAATAATCTGTTTAAGAAAACGATATTGGAGGAATGACATATATAGGAAGGAACAGGGTAGAGCAACAAGGTACTTAGATCATTGAAGAAAGTGTTAAAAGGATACAAAGCAATAAAATAAAGAAAATAAATTAGGGCTTAAGTCATTTTCAAAATGAGCATAAGGCTATTAAGAAAGTAGTGTTGTAAACAATATTTCTTAAGTACCCCAAACTTTACATTTTCAACTCTGATGAATTAGCACTGTATTTGCAATCTTATTACATTGCAGCTTTAAAAAGACTGCCTTACAAACCCTAACAAAAGATAGAGAAAGGGAATTATAGTGAGAAAAACTCACTTGACAGATATACAAATACTACTGAACGACATTTATTAATGTAACTGTAATCATTTACAGTATACTTTTACACGTTTTCTTTGTTTTTTAAACATACTGGTGACCCCTTGGAACGTTCTGATCGACAACAATTTTACCACTTATTTTTTAAATAAACATTACCCAAAAGATTTTTATAAACGTATGTATCAGCTGTTCCACAAAATTGATTAAAAAGGTAATAAAGGTAATCATCATATACATATAATCTCACATTAAATAAATTTAGCAATTACAAAATAAAAATGATTTTGCAAAAAAAAAAAAATATTAACATTAATACCAACACATACAGCAAGCAAAATACATGGGAAAACTGATACTTTTATTTTGAAATCCTGAGAATCGCTGCGTCTCTCACTTCCAGGTTCCTTTCAGAAACCATACGGTGGTTAATAAACACTTATATAATGTCATGTTGGATCTGATTTTCATTATTTATAATCTATACAGTGATTGAAAAAAATAACTAATGTTGAATGTTAAATATTTAATAATAAATATATGAAGCAAATGCCCCGTGAGCTGATGGCGTGACGCTTGTCCGATTACCGTCAATCCAGCTAAGAAGTATAAACGACCCATTCACGTACACTTTAAATACACCAGTAACAGTTAAAAATCACACAAAGCCTTCACTTACGCCCCAAAACAAAAACATGAAGGGTAAATTATCACGACGGTTCATAAAAACTTAAAGAGTAAATTAGATCAAAGCGCGTTTGTACATTTGATGTGCGCAGGGTGTGTGTGTACTACGGTACTGTAAGTAAACACGAAGGCGTGTCTAGTTGAACATCGGAGAGCACATAAGACATGTGGCGCGAGTTGAGTTAACGCAGATAAAGTCATGACACCTGCACACCCGAGCAGTGTCCTTCTATTCAGTGGAAAACGCAAATCAGGGAAGGACTATGTGACGGATTTACTCCAGAAAAGGTGAGACGTCGAGGATTTTTGTGATATTTGAACATGCACATATGAGCGAATATATGACTAATATTGTATTGTACTACATTACAGACTGTCTTCTGAGACGTCCTGTATTCTTAGACTGTCTGCACCTCTCAAACGGCAGTACGCTCAGGTACCACGCGCACGCGCACGCTCAAATACTGAAGATGTGATTGACAGTACAATGTAAATAGATGAACAAAGTGTGAGTGAACAATGGCTCCAGACAGGTTTGGACAAATCGGGAACTGGATCATTTAAAAGAACAGACTGTGTGGATATAGAGTAGCAAACACATGCATATCAATTATTTGTAAGATGTTAAAAAGGTTCAAACTCGTTTGGAGTGTTTGCCTAAATGTAGAACTTCAGTCAATACCTGTTGAACCTTTTATCACTTCATCTGCTTCACTTAACCCACTACAATAGCAAATTAAGTTTATTATCTTGTTGTTGACTAGTCTTCGCTTCAGTCGACATAAGAAACCCTTTCTTGTTAGTAAACACCGTGACATGTTTTTGTGGGCGGAGCATAGATCTAGATCAAATCTGATTTAATTTGAATATGCATTTAGTCATTTAGCAGAATATGCGAGATCACTGTCTGCCTGGGACCGCAATAGAGCGTTTTCACAATGACGTCAGTGAACTTCCGCGTTTCTCAAAGCAGTGTAGTCCAACATCCGGTTCGCCATCATCTGTAAAATGCAGGTATGTTAATAAAAGATAACTGTTATCTAGCTATCAGGACTTATAGCAAGAATATGACTTAACTAAATAGAGAAGTCCACGATCACCAGCAGTTGCCAGTAGTGCAACACAATGGATGCAAACTGACGGTAAAAACCAAGAAGGAGAAGTTTTGAAATGTCGTGAGGAAAAAATAACCTTCACTAATAAACAAGTAAAAGAGATAGCCTGATATCTCCCGCAAACACTGCTTCAGAAGATCCGTGACGTCATGTGAAAAGGGCCTATTGTTGTTATTAAAAACTTTAACGGAAGGAACCATATTGGACGACACACACACGCTCGCTCACTCAGTGGATTTGCAGACAGTATGACCTCCAGTTAAGTGGCCAGACATTTACAGCTGTCAGACGGAGAAACCAAACCAAGCATGTATAGTGAAACTGAGCAAATACAACTGCTTGAGCACACTCCTGACACATAACATGAGTCGTCTCACTGTTGCCTCTCCCTTCATTCTCATGCACTTATGGAAACTGAACAACAAGAGATGACAAACAGTTTTATTGATGTTAAGTCTCTGGCTGCTAGTTGCACAGCTAGCAAAGTTTCCATATATATGCACTCAAATGTTAAGATTATGTAAAAAACAACTTTCCCCGGTTTCTAATTAGGTTATTAGACACATACCCAGACCATAATCCAGACCAACACAAGACAATAATTTATTTCATCTAAAGTGATATGAAGTGTGCGCTGCAAATGTGAGCACTTAATGATTGTTACTGTGGTGTTGGCCGGTTTTATTATGTGTAATGACAGCTGTAGTCAGTGGTTTAGTCTGGCGGTGACACCAGGTATGTGTTAACCTTCACATGAGAGTCTGTACCGTAATCTCTGATGAAGTTCATGTATATGTGTGAACTTTAGGATCATCATCTGGACTACGAGGAGCTGTTGGGTGCTGGTCAGTATAAGGAGCGCTACCGCTCCGACATGATCCATTGGGGTGAGATGAAGAGACAAGAGGACTCTGGCTTCTTCTGTAGACTCGCCGTTAAAAACGTAGTACAACCCATCTGGGTACGAGCGCTGACAACAACCTGCAGTCTTCAGATATTATAGAGAGATAAATTGATCCCGGAAGCTGCAATCTGTGAATGTTTGGGTTAAAAATAAACAAAAAACAGTTACTGACCAAGTACATAAAACAAACTGTGTCTTTACCTTGCGGCCGAGCCCCGGTTAGTCGTCTGGGTTAGTTTCTCTGATGTGTTCCGTTTAAGTAAGTCCCGTCTCCTGTTGTATCGGTGGTGGAGCCCGTCTGGGAGTCAGATCACTCTCATTGGCTGTTCATCTTGGCGAACTAGCGCACAAGAATAAAAACTGAAGTGACGACAACAAGGAAACCACGAAGATAACAGGGAATGCACTCATTTGTATCCCAGTTGATATTGTTTTGGGTATCAAATATCAACTACTGCCACCTGCTGGAACAGAAAGGCATAACACACGTAAAGACTCCTGCAGTTTTAATTTTTAGACAGAGGCGGTGGAAAGAGGCAAACGTTACGGATTGCAGCTTTTAGATTTTTTTAAATGACATCCCAAAGATATTTGAGTTTTAAATTCAGAGTCACTTTATATTGATGACAGTGAATCTCCTTCAATCACAATAGTTGCTAGGGTGATAATTGATCATCTGTGTGACTGATCTCACACCCATTTGTGTTCATAACTCAGATCATCAGTGACTGCAGAAGACTGTCAGATGTTCGTTGGTTTCAAAAAGAGTTTCCTGATCAATGCATCTGTGTGCGGGTGGAGGCGTCTGAGGAAACACGATCACAGAGAGGCTGGAGTTTCACTTCAGGTAGATATTTGAACCGTACTTTCTTGAATTGACCCTTCATTTCCTTTATGTGTTTACTTCTCCTGTTTGACTCTCCGTAGGCAGGTGCTGCACAGATACACTTTTTGCAGTATGGTTATACACTCACCTAAAGGATTATTAGGAACACCATACTAATACTGTGTTTGACCCTCTTTGGCCTTCAGAACTGCCTTAATTCTACGTGGCATTGATTCAACAAGGTGCTGAAAGCATTCTTTAGAAATGTTGGCTCATATTGATAGGATAGCATCTTGCAGTTGATGGAGATTTGTGGGATGCACGAAGCTCCCGTTCCACCACATCCCAAAGATGCTCTATTGGGTTGAGATCTGGTGACTGTGGGGGCCATTTTAGTGCAGTGAACTCATTGTCATGTTCAAGAAACCAATTTGAAATGATTGGAGCTTTGTCACATGGTGCATTATCCTGCTGGAAGTAGCCATCAGAGGATGGGTACATGGTGGTCATAAAGGGATGGACATGGTCAGAAACAATGCTCAGGTAGGCCGTGGCATTTAAACGATGCCCAATTGGCACTAAGGGGGATAAAGTGTGCCAAGAAAACATCCCCCACACCATTACACCACCACCATAATTGCATTAATGAGAAATTGAACAGATGTTCCTAATAATCCTTTAGGTGAGTGTAGATCAGTGGTTAGGAAACTATTGCTCTCAAAGAAAATCATGTGCCTCGCCGGTTGCGTTACCCTGCACCATCATTTGATCCTTACAAAACATCATCGTAATATATATCAGTAATATATTTCAGGTTGTCATGGCCAGTGTATGTATGCAGTGCTATGCACAAGCGTCACAACACTAATCAATGGCAAACTACGTTTCCATGGTAACACCTCACAATCAGATTCAAGCTACCCAGATCGTGCGGATTTGTAGACAGACATAAGATTGTGGACTACGGGTCTGTGCCGATTGGTTGATGCAGTCTTTGTCCCACCCCTCCTGCGTTGTGATTGGACGGTCGAGTGAACATTGACATCGATGAGCACAATCCTTATGCCCTCCGCTCCACTTGATGTACAATGAGCAGCAACAAACACAATTTTTGCATTTTAGAATGAAGACACTGCTGAAAAAGCAACAGAATCCATTACATAAATTCTACTGGATTTAATGGTGATGATGGGAATTTTGTTGGTTGTAATGAAAACTATAGTCTTTATTAAATTATGCTCAAACAATGCCCAAAACGCACTACAAAAGGGTATTTAATGGAATGGAAACTGTCAGAATTTCTTTGATGTTTTTTTCAGCAGGGTAGTCATACTTGTGGTTATTTTATTACGAGTAACGCTAAAGCACTGTAACGCATTACAATCAAAGACCATAATATTGTAATATAACTCATTACTTTTAAATGACAGTAACTAGTAATATATCATGTTAACTTGCCCAACACTGCCTGTGAGCAGCAGGAAGCAAACTGTGATGCGTCAACCTTCGATGCGCCGTGTTTAACTCCTGTGTTTCGCTCAACACATACATTGTGTTGAGCAGTCTTTCTCACATGAACCAGATGAAGTTCTTGCATGCACGATAATTTAACGTGATACCAATAAATCCTATTGAAATCGAGCTGGCTGCGATATGCAATGTGTCAAAACTCTTTTGAATGCGTAGCTTGTCCGTGAAGCACGGCTCTGGGATCAGTAGGAAATGCTGCTCGATCTAAAAGCACTGCGAGATTGAGTCGCTTATAATGTGCATTTGAAAAAGCAACAGCCGTCAAACACGATCATTAAAAATATACTTTATTATCATTAAAAATACCTGATGAGGCTTGAGGAACAGTGATAAAAACTTTAGGCATTTCCTATGGTGTGTCCCAAGTCGCGCACTTATGCACTATTCTACGCCATTTTGTAGTATAAATAGTGTGAGTAGTGCATTCACATTGAAAATTCTTTGCAAAGAAGTCCACTGTAAGTACCCGGATGATGCACTTTTTCCACCAAAAATATGAAGTGTGGAACTGTGGACCCTTCACGCACTCGATGGTCGCAGTTTCGGGAGGCGAGGCTATCAGACGCTGCTCGAGCGAAACTCACCTGCAGAGGAAATACGTTTCAATCTGATGATGACTAAAGTCATGCAGAGCAAAACAGATGAATACTACATAAATGTACAATGCACAAAGTGATTAAAGACCAAATGTAAACCTGTTTGTTGTTCGTAAGTCATGGAAATCATTTTCTCGAGCCCCAATTGTAGTGGAATCAAGTTATTAGTGTTGAAGTCATTAAAACATGTTTTTTATCACATAAACTAGTAGCTTTCGCAAAAATGAATCAACTAAACCTGTATAAATGTCTCTTTGGTGAAAAAAGGTTCCTAACATTCTCCTGATACAGATTGTGGCGATGACGTTCTGATGGGTCTGACTCTGACTCAAGTGTTAATTTGCTTTTGCAGGTATCGATGACGCCGAGTCTGAGTGTGGTTTGGATGAGGGTGTGAAATTTGACCTGATCATCAGGAATGATGAAGATGATGATCTGGAGAAACAGATGCAGGGATTAGTGTCACTGGTTACAAACAGGATGAAACTGAATTGATAAAGATGCTTAACAGATCACTGTTCTGTATTCTTTAGCTCTTTTCTTATATGAAGACTGCGTCCTCCGATGGCTGTGTTCCAAAACCAGCAAAACTAAAGGCTGGTAAGGCCACTTCACCTCGAAAGCTCCTTTAAAGTCCCAGTGAAATAAACAATTACAAATCCATTTTTAATTAAATTATGCAGTGTTTATTGTAAATAGTTAAACAATGTGTTTCATTGTTTTTTTTTAATTCATGTGGCGTCATAATCTTCAGTTAAAATCTGAAATTTCACTTCCGCCCACTAGTGACTATCCATCTTAAATGACGTCATTTAGACCGCTTGGGCGTTACATCTGTTAACTCCTCCCATTCAACGCTCTGTCTCCTGTCAGTTTAAAATGATTTAATCCATCCAATCAAATAGCAGTTACAAACAAGCCTACGTTTTTCTCTTTTAAAATTCTGTTTCACTCGGAAATGGGTCGGAATACAGAGGTAAAAACGATAGCAACTTCTGGTTCAGGGGGACTTTAAATGCAGCCTCAAAATGCACCTTCTCTCGCTTGTCACAAATAACAGAAGCAATGGATCATGGACAAAGCCTCGGTTACCATGTGAATTATTCTGCGTCTGTTACGGCTGCAAATTTTTAAATATCAGAAATCAAAGAGCCCGCGGCTTCACTTTTTAAGAGATGTGGCTCACCTGGTTTGTAGTCTGCAAAAAACGGTCCTTGCCAATGTTTTAATATCATAATTATGTTTTTCAAGAATATCTGCTGTATTTTTGTGTATGTTGCATACAACTGTAAAAGTTGATGAATTTCTGTTCAATTTCCTTGAACTACTGTTGGGCAGTTTATTCTAGTTCAAGTTGAAGCGAGCTCTATTCTCATTTACTATATGCAGAGACATACAGAAGCAATCTAACAAATAGAAATGACTTTAAACAATCATTTAACAACATGTAACAACACAGTGGGAACAAACTCTGGATCAATAAAAAATGTGGTTTTAGTTAGTGCAATGGGTTTAGCCAGTCTTAAGTCACGATTAAAAAGCCAACGAAACATACATGTTGGACGATTGCATATCTACTAACGGTCGTAATACATATCTGCAATTGAGTGTTTTTGTCAATTGAAAAATGAATAATACACACATTTGGATCAGATGTTTACTACAACAATAACATATAATCTACTGTGGCCTAGTTATATACAAATATACAGAAGAGTGAGTGTTTGTTGTGAATATATAGCCGTGTTTAAAGTTACATTCAAATATTAACCATATTTAGTCCATCAGACATTAAGTATAATCTTATGAACCATCAATTAAATATCTGCGATGCATTTAGAACAGTGTCCTGCTTATTATTTAATGAAGAAAAACACAATTTACCGCTTTAAGACTTTTCTAAGGTCATTTATCTTCAAATAAAAAATGACATGTTTCTTGTGAACAACATTATTTATTGTGTATATTATCATTATCAAAAACAGGATTCAAGGATTTATTTGTCACATACACAATAATACAGAATATAATCAGTCAGGTCGTCTATGGGATCGGAATATTTATATATATAATGTTCTCTTCTCTGGCTGTGGCAAGCCTCTCTTTAACACAGCAAATAAAAGCACATATTTGTAGTGTATCAGCATGTTTGACAACATTTGCAATGTAAAAGAAATCTTGAGTAGATTCACACAATATGTTTATAGTATAAATCCATGTGCTATTGACTAAAGACGAGCCCTGGATTGTGATTTAACGCTCCGCAGCCCATATTCATATCAAGGTCCAAAAATGCTTAATCAAGCAACAGGAATCAGTTTAGGCTGTTTTACCTTCCAGGTCATCGATGGTCTTCTCAAGCTTGGACACGGATCTCTCAGCAAACTCTGCTCGAGTTTCAGCCTGGCAGAGACCAGCAATCATACACACACTGTAAAGATAGCTGTGCTTGAAGTGTTAAAAGAACATGAGACAAACTTAATAACAATTGTTCACTTCTTTCAGTCTGCCAGTCAGGATCTTGATTTCCTCTTCATATCTGTCCTCTTTATCAGAGTACTGCAGGAGACAAGCACAGAGAAGCAATCAGACACAAGAGTCTGTACAATCTCCTCTTTATTTATATGAAACATTTAACACAAGATGCAGTGAGCTGGAGGCCACAACATGACACAAACACATGAGGGAAAGTATCGAAAGTTTTTGATTTGACTGACATCGTCTGAAAGATTCACATGAGATGCCACAGACGCCACAACCTCACATCTCTTTACTGGCCATCTGATAAATAATGTGCACAACATGGCTAGAGCTAGCATTACACAGATGGGTAGTTGACGAACCTATCGTACATGTGTCCTATGGTGTGACACAGCAAAATAAAAAACAAATAAACTGTTCATATTATAATAAAACTTAATGATAGTATATCATATTATTATTATTATATAGTTTTACATAATGAACATTTATATTTATCATATAACAGAGCATACAGCCGTTCAGACAGACCGCCAGCGACAAAGTGATGCGATGTCATTCATCTCAGTGGAAAGCTGGCGACTTCTGGTGACACGAGCAAAAGTGATCATTGCTGACAGGAAGTGGGCGTGTCTATATTTACATTTATACATTTGGCAGACGCCAAAAGAGAGACTGACATTGGAAATGTAATATACATGTCCTTCTGACTATGTGCTATATACTGGGATCCAACCCATGACCTGGTGCCATGCTCCAACAACTAATCCACAGGAAAGCTACCTTTGGTGTCTAGCGACGTGACACAGTTGAGATTTGCTCAACTTTATGCAAATGATGAGAGACTTTTGGGAGTAAACAACAGTAGGAGTAAAGCAGCGGAGCTCACATCATCTGTCTCTTGTCAGCAGAGTTTGTTTATAAATGTTTCTAGAGCAACCAAAGCTAGGAACGCCTTCTAACCAACTCATAGCAAGAGACTAGTAGCTCTGAACGCACGATAAGAGAGTTTTATCTTCATTGTTATTAATCTTCATACGACACGTTTGCATAATAGTCTGTCAACTACCGTATACAAAAAGAATCTTGACAGTTTCTCTTACGTCAAATTTGAAACATGCTCATCTTTAAAGGTACAGTAAGGTTACAGCAGAACACATTACAAGATCATTGTGCCAGAGGAAGTGTTTCATGTGATGTGATGGGGAAGCAGATGGAAACAGACATTGCACTTAAATAGGGCTGTCCAACGGTTATTCGTAACAAACTGTATGCAAAAAGTTTTTGTTTACATAATATGTGTGTGTAGTTATGTTTATATAAATACAAACAACATAATAATATCATTGAAATATGCAACTTGTATACAATTTATATGAAGCAAAATGATTTAATATATCAATATATAATTTCTTAAAAGTAAACAATGTATGTGTGTAATGTGAATAATAATTACACACACACATATATTATGTAAACGAAAACATTTATTTTCCAAACAATTCCAGAACAGAATGTCATGATGTCTATTGCTAAAGTTCTAACGTGATTCATCTAATTAATTAAAAATCAATCAGGTTTGACATGATAGGATGGTTTGACATCTTGCATCTTTACATAGACAGTGTTTTTCCTTTTAACTAGTCCACGCATTATTTTTAACAGGGTTGTAACAGGGTTGATTAATAGGATATAGGATACTGTTATTTTTTATACATGTATATATATATATTTAAAAAATAAGTAGCTTTTGTTTCTAAACTTCCTAGTCATTGGGCGCTTCATACTCCTTTCCAGTAAGTGGTGGGGATGCAGCTTTTAAGTTGGTTTGGAACCAATGACGTTTGAGGTTACACCAAACAGCAAGTCCCGCCCCGCGACTGCCAAAATAAAAATGTTCGCGCGAGCAAAAGCAGCAGGCGAGAGCGCAAGTCTGTATAATCGCGTCCTTCGCGCGCAAGTGTTTGTAATTGCGCGCACAGAAGATGTCATGCGCGCGCGATGGCTTGTATTTCGCGCACATTGGATGCAATGCGCGCGCGAAGGTTTCTAACGATCTCGCGGGATCCCGTTTCCTCGCGTGTAGATCGGTTGTCCTCTCGCGGAAGTTGTTCGCCGCGCGCAGTCATCATCAGCAGTGCGCTCGTTTCTTTTTGGCATTGTAATGCCTTCATACTGGTCGCCCTACAAACTACAGAGAATTCATCATTCCATTATGGGGTCAGATTTGTTTCATTATTCTGAATAAATAAACTACGATTCGCAAATAAATACAGAGAGTTTCACAAACAATTTTTAAATCCACAAATGCACAAAAAGCAAACCATAAATATATGTTAGACGTTCCACAAAAATAAATGGAATTCACAAATAAATACAACGACATTTGCAAATAAAAAATTATTTACAAATGTATTTTATTGATATATATTTGTGGATCGCTTTCTTCACATTTGTGGATCGCTTTCTGCGCATTTGTGGATCGCTTTCTTCACATTTGTGGATCGCTTTCTGCGCATTTGTGGATCGCTTTCTGGGCATTTGTGAATCGCTGCACGCATTTGTGGATCAGTGCACGCATTTGTGGATCAGTGCACGCATTTGTGGATCAGTGCACGCATTTGTGGATCAGTGCACGCATTTGTGGATCAGTGCACGCATTTGTGGATCGCTGCACGCATTTGTGGATCAGTGCACGCATTTGTGGATCAGTGCACGCATTTGTGGATTGCTCTCTGTGCATTTGTGGATTTTGAAACATTCCTAACGTCAAGACGTGCGCACAATCCACAAATAGGTGGACTCCGCCCACTATCTACGCAAGCCAATCGGTTAACTTCCGCTTTTGTTGTCCAATAGGCCACGTTCTAACTTCAGCCAATCACGTTTTGCTATGCACTAAGATTCAGGGAGCTAACATGGCGACTAGTGGCGGTCTAAAATCTGTGTTATACTAAGAAATGATAATGGCCTCTTCTTTATACTATGTAATGATCGCTTGTGTTCATATACATTGTCCGTATTGTTACATATATGCTGTATTTAAACGTGTATGACTTGATAACAGCGTGCACGGACTGGAGAGGAATATCCAGGTGACTAGGGAGTCAGGACTGATTTGGTCATCCAGCCTTTTTATTGTGTTTATGTACCAAAGGGCTAAATTCCGATTTTGTCATTCGATCAAATATGATCTATTACTGCATGGTTAAGCAGCTATTTCGATCCAAACACTCGGCGCGTGCCTCCTTTCAAGTTTCGCAGAGTTTGCAATGCGCACTGCAGCTGTCGGTGTAGGCTACTAGCAATATAACGATTGCAGAATTAATGTGGGGGAAATCATCAGCATTTTGAATTTCTATGTCATTCATAATTCAAAATAAAACCTAATTTATACAGTCATTTCGGTTTATCCCATTCCTGAATGATCTCTGCTGCTATCGCTACACTGTTCTGTTTACTGTCTAACTCTCTGCCATCACAAAGGATGTCGATTCTTTTACTATGATCTTGTGCACACAATACATTCTTAAATTCAACCCCAAAAGTAAATGATGTTAACCTATACAATTTGTGTTTTCGAACCTTACCATAGTAAATATTGGTATAGGCTACAACTGCAGATAATCAATTTACTGTAGATAATAATAATGGATGTGGCAGTGCTCTCAGTAGCGTGTTAAACGACAAACGTCTCCATTTTACCTGGTGCTAAATAAATTATTATTGTTGGGTTATAATTATGTATATATTGCTGCCTTTTAAATGACATATAGGACAGCTTTAAAATACTGTTTATTTCCATTATTTAATGGCAAATAAAAGCACAATGGGGGCATTAAGAGTGCAAGGGAGGCAACACAACTTTTTCTTCGATGAAAAAAGTATGAAGCAAAATATGAAACTGCCAAATAAAAATGAATTGAAGCCAATTGTACAAATGAATGAGTTCTCCATACAAACGCACAAAAGGCACTGGACATTACTGGACATTTCAGTAAAGCCATTTTCATACAGAGATCCCCGAAAATATGCGGAAGGTGTCCCGGGATGACGGGATCGGTTGATATTGGTTTACAATGCCAGTTACCTGCAATTAAAAGGCAATTATTTTGTTTTACTTGATTTTGTTGAGAAAAAACAAGCATGCTCAGGTAGGCTCGAATCAGTCTGTTAACAAAAAAATGGCTCTTCCGCGTCATGTACATCAAGAGACGTACTTTTAAAGATTGCTAAATGTTTAAGTTAATTTAAGTGCTCTAGCATTGTAATTTTGTGTTGATCGATGAAGTCATTTAAAACTTGCTGCATTTAGAGGCGACATAGCCTATTCTCTCTCAATTTCAGTGAACATGCTCGGGACACATACAAACTCTGAATACTAAAGCGAATATTTCGGACTTCTGAGCGAATCACTGGTAGACTACTGTTATCATTGCAAGAACTTTACTCATCCAGAGGGAGCGAGTAAAATGGCTCACAAAATCTCTCTGGACCCCTCACACCCAGCACTCTATCTCTTTGAACTGCTGCCGTCTGGTCAGCGCTACAGAGCACCGAGCACCAAAACAGCCAAACATAGGACAAGTTTCTTTCCTCAGGCCATCTACCCCATGAACATTTGAACAGTTAAATGTTCACTGTGCAATACATATGTGCAATACTAAACTAATCACTCACACTTATATTTATCTATTATACATATGTTACTGATTTAATATATAATATAGCTATCCCATTACCTTACACCATTTTTATAGCACCTAATAACTTGTATATATGGCACATGCATAAAATATGGCATCCGGTTCTCTTTTGACATGTATTGTTTTTTTTCATATGTGTATTGTCTATTACATATTCATTTTTAGTATTTTGTTACCTGTGTCTTGTCACTTTATGTGAGCTGTTTAGTAAATGTATTATACTACTATAGTATTTCTATGTGGGGAATTGTGGACAGACTTGTCCCACATGATAATCTTGCAATATAATCTATTTACGCTGCTGCCACTAAGACTACGCTTGTTATTGTTAATGTATATAACAGGTATCATATGGTTTTGTCATGGCAAAGAGTTAGTTAGTAAACAGAACAGTGTAGCGATAGCAGCAGAGATAATTCAGGAATGGGATAAACCGAGATGACTGTAGAAATTACGTTTTATTTTGAATTATGAATGACATAGAAATTCACAATGCTGATGATTCCCCTCAGGTTAATTCTGCCATTGTTATACTGCTAGTACACCGACAGTTGCAAAAAAATCGGAATTTAGCCCTTTGGTACATAAACACAATAAAAAGGCTGGATGACCAAATCAGTCCTGACTCCCTATTCACCGGGATTTTCCACTCCAGTCCGTGCACGCTGTTATCAAGTCATACACGTTTAAATACAGCATATATGTAACAATACGGACAATGTATATGAACACAAGCGATCATTACATAGTATAAAGAAGAGGCCATTATCATTTCTTAGTATAACACAGATTTTAGACCGCCACTAGTCGCCATGTTAGCTCCCTGAATCTTAGTGCATAGCAAAACGTGATTGGCTGAAGTTAGAACGTGGCCTATTGGACAACAAAAGCGGAAGTTAACCGATTGGCTTGCGTAGATAGTGGGCGGAGTCCACCTATTTGTGGATTGTGCGCACGTCTTGACGTTAGGAATGTTTCAAAATCCACAAATGCACAGAGAGCAATCCACAAATGCGTGCACTGATCCACAAATGCGTGCAGCGATCCACAAATGCGTGCACTGATCCACAAATGCGTGCACTGATCCACAAATGCGTGCACTGATCCACAAATGCGTGCACTGATCCACAAATGCGTGCAGCGATCCACAAATGCGTGCACTGATCCACAAATGCGTGCACTGATCCACAAATGCGTGCACTGATCCACAAATGCGTGCACTGATCCACAAATGCGTGCAGCGATCCACAAATGCGTGCACTGATCCACAAATGCGTGCACTGATCCACAAATGCGTGCAGCGATCCACAAATGCGTGCACTGATCCACAAATGCGTGCACTGATCCACAAATGCGTGCACTGATCCACAAATGCGTGCACTGATCCACAAATGCGTGCACTGATCCACAAATGCGTGCACTGATCCACAAATGCGTGCAGCGATTCACAAATGCGCAGAAAGCGATCCACAAATGCGCAGAAAGCGATCCACAAATGTGAAGAAAGCGATCCACAAATATATATCAATAAAATACATTTGTAAATAATTTTTTATTTGCAAATGTCGTTGTATTTATTTGTGAATTCCATTTATTTTTGTGGAACGTCTAACATATATTTATGGTTTGCTTTTTGTGCATTTGTGGATTTAAAAATTGTTTGTGAAACTCTCTGTATTTATTTGCGAATCGTAGTTTATTTATTCAGAATAATGAAACAAATCTGACCCCATATTCCATCCGTCAAACTGCCTGGCGTCACACAGGGAAGAGACTCTGGCATAAGTCTGAATACGCCCACTCAATAAAAATGATTAAAACTGGCCAGTTTTACACATGGATAGAAATCAACAAGACCATCACTTCAACAGATAAGAATATCTTCCTGTGTGCAACCTACATCCCCCCAGCAGAGTCACCCTACTTCAATGAGGACAGTTTCACGATCCTGGAAGAGGAGATCAACTACTTCCAGTCACAGGGCAATGTTCTGATCTGCGGAGACCTAAATGCCAGGACAGGCGAAGAATCAGACTCAGTTCACTCCAAGGGAGACAAACACATTCCAGGAGGAGATGTCCTTTCCACACCTACTCACACACAAAGACTAAACTACGTTAAAACAACAAACAAAAGTGGATTAAAACTTCTCCATTTTTGTCGCAAACTAGGTCTGTACATGGTCAATGGTAGACTACGAGGAGATTCATACGGTAGGTAAACTGGGTAACAGTACGGTAGACTATTTCATCACAGGGATTATTTCATGGGGATTTCATCACCATCCCTATTGTCAGATCACAGTAAAATCACTCTCTACCTCAATAGATCCAAACCTAACACAGAGGCATCAAAACAAACTCACCTCCATACCCTAAAACAAACATTGAGCATAACTCGTGAACCAAAAATTCAAAACCTACTGAATAAATTCCTCGATACCCCATTTCCACACAATAATGAAGGTGTAGATCTAGCAGTAGACAGGATTAACCAAATTTTTACAATATCTGCAACTCTATCTAACCTAAAACCCACTAACACAAAACCAAACAAAAAGCCCGTAAATGAGAAATGGTTTGACAACGAGTGTAAAAACCTTAGAAAAGAAGTAAGAATTATATTAAATCAGAAACACAGAGATGCTGACAATGTAAACACACGCCAACTCTACCATGAAAAAGTTAAACAATATAAGGACACACTAAGGAAGAAAAAGAAACAAGATACACAAAACCAGTTAAAAGCAATTGAACAATCTCTAGAAACAAATCACTTCTGGGAACATTGGAACACACTAAACAAACCCCACCATGAAGATCTTCCCATTCTGAACGGAGACGTATGGATAAAGCACTTCTCAAACCTCTTTAGTAAAATAACCAAGAACCATGAACAAACTAACCTACACAACAAACTATGCACTCTGGAGTCAACAATTAAAGATTACCAAAACCCTTTAGACTATCCATTTACACTCGCTGAGCTAGCCCAAAATATACCAAAACTTAAATCCCAAAAAGCAAGTGGTATCGACAGTATCCTGAACGAGATGATTAAACACGCAGACCAAAAACTTACACTCGCCATCCTCAGACTGTTTAATATCATCTTAAGTACAGGTATATTTCCCACAATCTGGAACCAAGGTCTCATAACTCCAATCCATAAAAGTGGAGACAAATTCGACCCTAATAATTACAGCGGAATATGTGTTAACAGCAACCTAGGTAAACTCCTCTGTAACATTCTTAACAGCAGACTTCTCCAATATCTAAACAACCAAAACTTCCTGAGAAAATGCCAAATTAGTTTCCAACCCAAATACCGCACATCCGATCATATATAAACTCTTCGTACCTTAATTGACAAAGAAACAAACCAAAAGAAAAGAACGCTCTACTCATGCTTTGTTGACTTCAAAAAAGCTTTTGACTCAATCTGGCATGAGGGACTTTTTCTTCAGTTGATTCAATGCGGCATCGGAGGAAAAACCTACGACATCATCAAATCAATGTACACCAATAACACATTTGCAGTTAAAATTGGCAACAAGCACACAGACTTTCTCTCCCAGAGTCGTGGAGTGAGACAGGGCTGTAGTCTAAGTCCTACACTATTTAACATTTACATGAATGAATTAGCTGGAGCTCTAGAACAGTCACCAGCACCCGGTCCGACCTTACAAGACACCGAAGTGAAATGTCTCCTGTTTGCAGACGATCTGGTGCTGCTGTCACCCACAAAAGAGGGTCTACAGCAACATCTGGACACCCTGCACACTTTCTGCCAAACATGGGCCCTATCGGTTAATCTTAAGAAAACTCGAGTCATGATATTCCAAAAAAAGCACAGTAGCCAAAACCAACATCACCGTTTCAAACTAAACAACGTGCCCCTAGAACACACCAAGAACTACACATATCTTGGTATAAACATTAGTAACACCGGAAACTTAAACAAGGCTGTGAATGACCTGAGAGACAAGGCACGAAGAGCCTTTTACGCAATCAAAAAGAATATCAAGAGTGACATCCCAACCGTAATCTGGCTGAAAATAATACAATCAATTATAGAAGCAATGGCGCTGTATGGAAGTGAGGTTTGGGGTCCTCTCGCCAACCAAGAGTTCAGCAGATGGGACAAACACCCAATAGAGATTCTGCAAACAGAAATGTGTAAAAACATTCTACGGGTACAGAGAAAAACTCCAAACAACGCCTGCAGAGCAGAATTAGGACTGTATCCACTAATCATTAAAATACAAAAAAGAGCTTTAAAATTCTACACGCACCTTAAGAACAGCGACACAGACACACTCCATCACAAAGCCTTAAGACATCAAGAGCTGAGCCCAGAGAGAAACCCCTTCATCCAACTGATCTCACAACTAACTCTACAACCCAAACATGCCCAAGTCAACCCCAAACCCCAGCCAGACTAAAGCAAATGATCAAAACACAAAAAGAGAAATATCTCAAACACTGGACAGAAGCAACAGCTCAGCAAAGTAAACTGGAATGTTATCTGTCACTAAAGAGAGAATATAAAGTGTCAGAATACCTCACAAGCGTATCAGACCCTAAACTAAGAAAAGTGTTGAGCATGTACAGACTCAGTGATCACCAGCTCACTGTAGAGACGGGCAGACACAGACACACATGGACACCGAGAGAAGAGCGACTGTGTCCACACTGCACACACAATCAAGTGGAAACAGAGCTGCACTTTCTCCTCTCCTGTCCCAACTACACACACATCAGAGAAACATTCTTCCCCCAGTTTACAAACTTACACAAAGACTTTGACCAGTTTCAACAAAAGGACAAGATCTCATACATACTGGGAGAAAAGTCAAGAAGCTCAAACCTGCTGCAAGATATGTCAAGTCCTGCCACGACCAAAGAACAAGCAGCACAACACAACACAACACTGACAGGACAACACACACAAACTGACACTATCACCCTCATTGAGAACTTTAATTAAAACTCTTTCTGTTTATATTGAGATGTATATATATATATATATTTACTTATAGACGGTATTTTTGTTTTATCTTACTTTTATCTTAATCTGTATTTCTGCATGTTTATATTTAATCTTGTGCTTTGGCAATGTAAAAAAAAATGTATCATGCCAATAAAGCTCCTTTGAATCTTGAATCTTGAAATAACACGGTGACAGTTCATCATGAACGTGCTTCAAAAACCACCGTCTGTACGACCAATACAAACATTGTAATTCTGTTCATTCCTTAAATACCACAACCACCCCACCAACTGCATATTTGTGTGGACTCACTGCATATTTCTAGAGTTCAAAAAGCCAGACGTGAGCATGAGGATTCAGCTGTACTCTTGCTGTATGTTTGTGCGCTAGTAATGAGGAAAAGCACTCACGCTTCAGCCAGCCCTGCTCTCTCTTCTACACTCTCCAGATCGCCATCCATCACCACCAGCTTACTAGCCACCTGACAGACCAAACACAGCACGAGGCGCATACTCAAATAATTCAACCTTTGGTCAGATTCAGGTACAGATAACTTAACCTGGTACCAGAGTGCCATGAAGTTCATGTAGTATTTTAACTAACATACAATGGCATGTGTTACTAGAAGAAGCACTTGGTAGATACCAAAGTAGACATGCAACAATGCAGCGACTAACCTCATCGTCCTTCAGTCGGCCTCCACATCGATGTGTCTGGCCTCATTCAGCAGGACATCCTATAACTCCATCTTTTCCTCATCCTTAAGTGCTCGGTTCTCGATCACCTTCATTGCTCTACGCATCACAACATACAACAGTCAGTTTTCAGCATCTGGAGGGACCGCACACGTTATCATTTCAAAAAGACAAATGGCTGGACTAGCGGAGCATTTGTTGATAAGATGTGAAATTCTAAATGCATTTTAGTAAAAGCAGCGTACAGTAAGTGCACAAATGTGAATGTTTACACAATATATTCTACAACCCCAAATCGAAAAAAGTTGGGACAGTATGGAAAACGCAAATAAAAAAAGAAAGTAGTGATTTCTAAATTTACTTTAACTTTACTTTAAATTTACTTCATTGCAGACAATATGAACACAAAATATTTCATGTTTCGGTCTGGTCAACTTCATGTCATTTATAAATATACATCCTTTCCTGTCATTCAGACCGGCAACACATTCCAAAAAAAGTTGGGACAGGAGCAATTTAGGGCTAGTAATGAGGTAAAATGGTTAAATAATGATGTGATTTAAACAGTTGATGTCAACAGATGTTTCTAATTATGATTTGGTACAAAAGTAGCATCCAAGAAAGGTCTAGTCCAAAGCTGGGCCGAGGATCGCCAGTTTGCCAACAAATACGTGAGAAAATTATTGAAATGTTTAAAAAAAATGTTCCTCAAAGAAAGATAGGAAGAGATTTGGATATTTTACCTTCAAAAGTGCATAACATAATTAAAAGATTCAAGGAATCTGGGGGAATTTCAGTGCGTAAAGGACAAGTGCGCAAGCCTAAGCTGAACAAACGTGATCTCTGATCCCTCAGGCGGCACTGCAACAAGAATCGTCATTCATCTATAAGCGAGATTGCCACATGGGCTCAGGACTACTTTGGCAAACCTGTGTCAAGTACTACAATACGTAGTTACATCCACAAATGCCAGTTAAAACTGTACTGTGCCAAAAGGAAGCCCTATGTTAACAGTGTCCAGAAGCGCCGTCGACTTCTCTGGGCTCAGAGGCATCTAGGATGGACTATCATACAGCCGAAACGTGTACTGTGGTCAGATCAATCAGTATTTCAGGGTTTTTTTTTTGGGAGGAATGGACGCCGTGTGCTCAAGACCAGAGAAGAAAAGGATCATCCAGACTGTTACCAGCAACAAGTCCAAATGCCAGGCTCTGTCATTGTATGGGGTTGTGTCAGTACCCTAGGCAAAGGTAACTTGCACTTCTGTGATGGCACCTTTAATGCTGAAAGGTAGATAGAGATTTTGAAGCACAATATGCTGCCTTCAAGAAGACATCTTTTCCAGGGACGTCCATGCATATTTCAACAAGACAAAGCAAAATCACATTCTGCACATTACAAAGTCCTGGCTGCAGAGGAAGAGGGTACGGGTACTTGACTGGCCTGCCTGCAGTCCCGACCTGTCTCCAATAGAGAATTTGTGACATTTTGAAGAGCGAAATGCGACAAGGAAGACCCTGTATTGTTGCCCACCTTAAGACTTGTTTGCAGGAAGAATGGGACAAAATGACACCTGAAACACTTCATCACTTGGTGTGTTCAGTCCCTAAACGTATTTTAAGTGTTGTGAAAAGGAATGGCAACATTACAAAGTGGTAAATGAATTACTGTCCCAACTTGGAATGAGTTACAAGTCTGAATGACAGGAAAGGATGTATATTTACAAATGACATGAAGTTGACCAGACAAAACATGAAAGATTTTGTGTTCATATTGTCTGCAATGAAATACAAGTTAAAGTAAATTTAGAAATCACTACTTTCTTTTTTTATTTGCGTTTTCCATGCGGTCCCAACTTTTTCTGATTTGGGGTTAGGGGTTGTACTTTCACACTATTTGTTCCTTTAAAACAGATGCTACTGAAAATGCATAAAAGAACTTGAAGAATGAATTATCCACAACAAAAAATTCAACATCAAAAACAGATACTTGTTTTTGCACACGCTTGTTTTGTAAGACACTTTCCTGTCTGGTGTCATCCTACACATTATGAAATGGTATAACCTCTCGCTCTCATCAGCAGCTTTCTCTGCATCCTCCAGCTTCTGCAGCGCTGTAGTCAATCTGTCCTGAGCCCTGTCCAACTCTTCTGCCATCAGCTGAACACGTCTGGAACACACTTTGAACACAAGTACACAGTCCTTTGAAGAAATATGTGTCTGCATTCTATTCAACGTGTACCTCACCAAATGAATTTTAAATGTATTGTGTTAAACAAATGCTATGCCAAATAGATCAAAACCTGAAGTGTTTTGATATCCTGTATAAATCTCGTAAAAATAGCCTGTAATGTGAGTATTTTCTTCAAGAACAAAATTCAATTGTAGTAATATTTTAAACGTAGATTATAAAATAAATAGTTAATAAACGTATAAATAAATATACCGCAAATTGAAGCACATAAAAGATAACATATCAGTGGAAAATCAAGCAGACGGCTTTAAAACCGAAGGAAAACTGAGCTCAAGAGCGAAAAAATATGAATATACATACATTGTGCTATTTACGGAATAAATAAAATACAAAGCAGTAACTAAACACTAAAACAATATAGAGCATCAACTTAACTCGCCTCAGTTTTTGGCGTCATCATGCCCTTCATCATAAAGACTGGCGCAACGTTTTCACAGAGAACATGAAGATACAAGAAGGCCAAACTTATGTTCCTGCGACATTCCAAAACACTAAATGTTCTGTTTACACCATATAATAAAGCATATTAGGTAACATAAAGGCTCACGCTCATAATTTGTCCGGTGAAGTGCTTTTTGTTCATGTTCAGGCTCTTCTGCATTTCTTTAGATAATACGCTTTATAAAGGCGAATGCTTAATGTTAATGGATTAAGCCACATTTAGCTTTTTGGAATGTCGCAGGAACCCAAGTTTTGTACACACCGCTGGAAAACAGCTCTGTGTCCTGCACACAAAGAAGCGGATGCGGCTGCCGTTAGAAGTGCACAGATGGTGGAGGGATGCAGCGCATCATGTGCTCAACAGATCTGACAAACGTCTGACTGGACATTGTTCCTTTTTAGCCACCATGTTACTCTTACACCTGTTATGGCAAGCCGAATTAGCTTTTAATCATTCTCAGGATATGCGTCTTTGATATCGATAATTCAATTTTTACTAGTTAAAATGATCATTCTTGATATCAAGAATATAATTTCTACTAGTAACAATTACTGTTTTTTTGTCAGTAATTACATTTTCACTAGTAAAAATGTGAATTCTTGATATCAACAATGATGTCATCACTCGCAGAAATGTGTAATCTGGTTATTAAAAGTTCAATTTCGACTAGTAAAAACGAAATTAATATCCCGAGAATGATTAAAAACTAATTCGGGACGTTTAAACAATGGTTATGATAGCATTCCTTTAAAAAATACTAATTGGACCTTTTAGTTCAGGGCACAAAATCGTGCATGTGCAGTGACGTTTGTTTATGTTGTTGCTTTGAAAGTGTCCATTAATATATACAAAACGTCTGAAATATATGCCTGTAATTGTCCAATCCACTTGATTATTGCCCCTTTACATTGAAAAAAAACTACTGTAAGGATCTGTCACACTTGTCAATTTCATGACCACAATAATCTCAATAGTTGCACATGCAGACCGAAGAAAATAACCAAACACACCAGTATTAGTCTTAATAACTAAACCAGCTCTCTGCTGGTCTGGATGAATCTCTTATGGTCACATTAAGCCCAATTCGATGTTAAATATAGATGACTAGTGTATGATGGGAGAACAGCATATTATACTGATTCACGTCAGAGTCTGTGTTAACTGCACACATAATAATCATGTTATAGAAATACCCTTCAGATTCTTCTGTTGTGAGATTAGATGCGAGACACAACAAACAGGCAAAGAAACACATGAAAATACAAATAAAGGGAAAAGTGAAATGTGTGCGTTTAAAGTGAGGTGTTTGTGTCCCTGTTCTCTCTGTCTTTTCTCCTCCCCCCCGCTGTCTCTGTAAGGCTTCAGCGCTCTCCTCAGCTTCATCCACCTGCTGTTGAAGGACTTTTATCTTGCGTTTCACCGCTTCAACCGTGTTCGGTGTGCCTGACATCTTCAGTTCACACACGATCACTTACCGACAGATAAAGATACGCACTGGTAAAGAGACGCACAGGTAAAGAGACGCACAGGTAAAGAGACGCACAGGTAAAGAGACGCAAAGGTAAAGAGACGCAAAGGTAAAGAGACGCACAGGTAAAGAGACGGACAGGTAAAGAGACGCACAGGTAAAGAAACGCACAGGTAAAGATACGCACAGGTAAAGATACGCACTGGTAAAGTGACGCAAAGGTAAAGAGACGCACAGGTAAAGAGACGCACAGGTAAAGAGACGCACAGGTAAAGAGACGCACAGGTAAAGAGACGGACAGGTAAAGAGACGCACAGGTAAAGAGACGCACAGGTAAAGAGACGCACAGGTAAAGAGACGCACAGGTAAAGAGACGCAAAGGTAAAGAGACGCACAGGTAAAGAGACGCACAGGTAAAGAGACGCACAGGTAAAGAGACGCACAGGTAAAGATACGCACAGGTAAAGATACGCACTGGTAAAGAGACGCACAGGTAAAGAGACGCACAGGTAAAGAGACGCACATGTAAAGATACGCACAGGTAAAGAGACGCACAGGTAAAGAGAGGGACAGGTAAAGAGACGCACAGGTAAAGAGACGCACAGGTAAAGAGACGCACAGGTAAAGATACGCACAGGCACAGGTAAAGAGACGCACATGTAAAGATACGCACAGGTAAAGAGACGCACAGGTAAAGAGACGCACAGGTAAAGAGACGCACAGGTAAAGAGACGCACAGGTAAAGAAACGCACAGGTAAAGAAACGCACAGGTAAAGAGACGCACAGGTAAAGAGACGCACAGGTAAAGAGACGCACAGGTAAAGAGACGCACAGGTGCACAGGTAAAGATATGCACAGGTAAAGAGACGCACAGGTAAAGAGACGCACAGGTAAAGAGACGCACAGGTAAAGAGACGCACAGGTAAAGAGACGCACAGGTAAAGAGACGCACAGGTAAAGAGACGCACAGGTAAAGAGACGCACATGTAAAGAGACGCACAGGTAAAGAGACGGACAGGTAAAGAGACGCACAGGTAAAGAGACGCACAGGTAAAGAGACGCACAGGTAAAGATACGCACAGGCACAGGTAAAGAGACGCACATGTAAAGATACGCACAGGTAAAGAGACGCACAGGTAAAGAGACGCACAGGTAAAGAGACGCACTGGTAAAGAGACGCACAGGTAAAGAGACGCACAGGTAAAGAGACGCACAGGTAAAGAGACGCACAGGTAAAGATATGCACAGGTAAAGATATGCACAGGTAAAGAGACGCACAGGTAGAGACGCACAGGTAAAGAGACGCACAGGTAAAGATACGCACAGGTAAAGAGACGCACAGGTAAAGAGACGCACATGTAAAGAGACGCACATGTAAAGAGACGCACAGGTAAAGAGACGCACAGGTAAAGAGACGCACAGGTAAAGAGACGCACATGTAAAGAGACGCACAGGTAAAGAGACGCACAGGTAAAGAGACGCACAGGTAAAGAGACGCACAGGTAAAGAGACGCACTGGTAAAGAGACGCACAGGTAAAGAGACGCACAGGTAAAGAGACGCACAGGTAAAGATATGCACAGGTAAAGATATGCACAGGTAAAGAGACGCACAGGTAAAGAGACGCACAGGTAAAGAGACGCACAGGTGCACAGGTAAAGATATGCACAGGTAAAGAGACGCACAGGTAAAGAGACGCACAGGTAAAGAGACGCACAGGTAAAGAGACGCACAGGTAAAGAGACGCACAGGTAAAGAGACGCACAGGTAAAGAGACGCACAGGTAAAGATATGCACAGGTAAAGAGACGCACAGGTAAAGAGACGCACATGTAAAGAGACGCACAGGTAAAGAGACGCACAGGTAAAGAGACGCACAGGTAAAGAGACGCACAGGTAAAGAGACGCACATGTAAAGAGACGCACAGGTAAAGAGACGCACAGGTAAAGAGACGCACAGGTAAAGATACGCACTGGTAAAGAGACGCACAGGTAAAGAGACGCACAGGTAAAGAGACGCACAGGTAAAGAGACGCACAGGTAAAGATACGCACTGGTAAAGAGACGCACATGTAAAGAGACGCACAGGTAAAGAGACGCACAGGTAAAGAGACGCACAGGTAAAGATACGCACTGGTAAAGATACGCACTGGTAAAGAGACGCACAGGTAAAGAGACGCACAGGTAAAGATACGCACTGGTAAAGATACGCACTGGTAAAGAGACGCACAGGTAAAGAGACGCACAGGTAAAGAGACGCACATGTAAAGAGACGCACAGGTAAAGAGACGCACTGGTAAAGAGACGCACAGGTAAAGAGACGCACAGGTAAAGATACGCACTGGTAAAGATACGCACTGGTAAAGAGACGCACAGGTAAAGAGACGCACAGGTAAAGAGACGCACAGGTAAAGAGACGCACAGGTAAAGAGACGCACAGGTAAAGAGACGCACTGGTAAAGATACGCACAGATGCTCAGCTTCAGGATGAGAGTCGCGTGATGTGAAGTGAGTTTCTCAAATCATCACACACATACACCTGACGTGCCTCTCGACGGGAAATGATGTTTCGCCTGAATCCTCCAGTCAAAATAAAAGCTGTTCGACCAAAGTCCCTGGAAGGAAAGTCACTGCACTCGGTGGATTGAAACGCCTCTTGGCCGCTATATATTCTGTCTGAAGTCGCGCGACACCGCTTCCGGGTCCATGCGCGTGATCAAAAGTCATAGACACACAACAAATAATGCTGATAAACACTTACTCAGGACGACGTGCTGTAAACTAAAGGAAAAAACTCGACCCTAGCCCTTATCTCCATAAAGAAATCAAACTGGGCCAGACACCGAGGGCTGCAGACTAGTGTACACTATGAGCTCATAAAGGGCTGTTTAGTAGTCTACCCTCACTTACCCTCATTGTACGTCTTTTCTAAGCAGTGTTTATTTTTATAACAAGATTACAACATAACCATAATAAAGAATATAAACAAAACAGGCAAATATACAGCAAAATAAATAAAACGGGAAAACGCTGTTTATTAGAAATACTAATCAAAAACAGTAAAAGTGTGTAAGCACTCTAAATCGTACAGGTCTGAGTGACGTTTTCTAAACTGATAGTGAAATGTGATTAAATAGTGGCGTGTGCAAAATCAACATAAGAAAAGAATTAGGTTAGTTATTAACAAGCATTTTGAGCCACTTAAATAAACCAAAAAGCAATTTTGGAACCTTTCAAAATAGTATTATAAAAAATATATTTCCAAAATATAAATGCATGAACAAAACACATAGAAAATACTTCATTTCATTCTGACAAAATATGTATTTAGTTCAGGCCGGATCAACTGTGATTAAATCGACAGATCGTTATTTAATAGAGAATAAAAGTAAATATTTAATAATAAGGATTTAATTTTTTATCATTTTAATTGTGAGCTGGATATTTTTTGGGGGACCCAAGAAAAATCTTATTCAGCGCTAGATCTGATTGAATCATCTTGTTATTGATATAAAATGATACCAGAATGTGATAACTATCAAACATAAAATCCTTCTTTATTGAAGAACTGCCTAACATGAAATATTATCTTATATTAACTTATATATGACTTATTTATTCAAGGTTCCTGGGCATGTTGGGGCCCTTAACATGCTCAAAAACACAAATTGTGTATTTTGTGAAAAGTGTATGTGGTGAACCTTTCCTGTGGAATTCACCCAGTTGTCTCCAAACTTAGTGAACATAATATCAAGACATGCAAACATATTTTTTAACATGTTACTCTGCAGTACCCCCTTTTTAACTACAGTAGTGGGGTTAGTTTCTCCTACCATCAACAAACTTGGTACATATATTGTTCTTCCCAAACTTTCAAAATTACATTCATTTGCTCCCCAAACAGGAAGTTGGCCATTTTGGATTTAAGGTGAAGTTTTGACTATGGAGCGGTGCAGAGATGACGTATTTTTATAGGCAAACCCATAACTTGCTTCCAGGGTTTCCATACAAAATACATCATCAGCTCTGCTCCCTATAGGTGATCGCCCTCTTTAAGCTGAAGAATGTCATCACCCTGTGTGCATATAGTCTATTGTTTCTGTGAGATGCTAAATTGACAATGGATTTTAAATATCGCTGAGGCGAGGCAATAAATTGATGGCAAAATCATGAAAACATCAAGTGGTCACATCTCTGGTTATTTTGATCAATGAGTCGTACGTTTAGTCATGCGGTCTGATCACATAGATGTTGTGAGCTCATGTAATAACACAACCAACTGATAACAGCAAGTTTATCACTTACGCAGACCTTATAATAGTCCACTTATATTTACCCAAGATGCTTCGAACAGTGTAGAGGCTGATGTAAAATTGCTTAATTTGTGTTGCCATGGTAATGTGTCAGACTTTAATGCACTGTAGCTCTTTTATAGGTCACATGACACAGCTGGTGTTTATTTAGATTAAAGCGTAGAGGAGGGGAATCTGCTAAATTGCAAACTGATTTTTGGTGTCTCGAAGGATTCTGACATGGCGAAGCAATACATTTACGGTTAACAGTGTTTCATTTCACCTCCATGTGTCAAGAGATTTAGATCAAACTTAAAAGCACACTGTGCACTGCGATGGTGCAGTAATGCGTGAGCTCGTCTCAGGACAGCTGTGTTGTTATATTTGAGGCCGCGATCAAGGAAGTCAAGATAGTGTCATGTCTGAACTGTAACTCAGTTTTGGGTATTCACCCAAAATCACACCTTAATCCAACAACTTGTCAATGTATTCATAGATAAAGAGTAAAATAAAGTGACGAAAAGCATGATTGCCTTCATGTATTTCAAGAGTACAACAAGTTAAAAATGCAATATAAACAAAATGCAGCTATTCATTAGCTTTGATATGAGCTCACTGAAACATTCCAACAAAATTGTCCACACAAAATATCACCAGTGTAACATTAAACAAAACTTTAGTGTCATTTTCAAGTGGCCAATAAAGAGCTCCTGATCATGTCATTCCATTATTAACATCAACATCAATATATGTACTGTATATATAATATATATATATATTTCAGAAGAGACTCTCAGCTCTTCATCACCTACATTTACAACCAGTGTTAGGTTTGAGTATTGATTACTGCATTCAAAGTCCTTCTCAAGCTGGGCATTTTCCATGCTACATGTCATAATATCGACAATATCCCACAACTCCTGCACCCCCACCCCCCAACATGATAACAGCAGACTGGACACAACACTATGAACACAGTGACAATCTACAGATCCACATGAGCAACAGAGGTCCACTTTGAGTTGGACCTGGAGTTTAGAGTTCATAATGAGCACAGAAGAATGTGTGGATAGTGTCCTTCATTAACACAATTACAAGACTAAGTTGTAGTGATTCTTCATCTAAGTCATGACAGAACAGCTCTGTTCATGAACGCACACCGGAGAGGAAAAACCGCAATCCAATTGAGAGTTTGTGGCATGATGTGAATGGGACGGTGACTCTGAAAAAGATGCTTCAGAGAAACGGATCTGTTGAAGGATAAGCAGGGGCCGTTGCTGCTTAAAAAGGAAAATTGGCAAAGTTTCGTTGTTTGTTTGTTATTAGTTTAGTCAGGCTGTGACATTCACAGCCAGTCAGTCACATTCCACATTTCATGAGAAATCAATGCAGATATCCAGACATGTTTTCAAAAGTTTACAAACAGCTTTTCGTTTCATGTAAAAATGCAACACAATTTAAATTAAACATCATTTTAAATCACAATCCCCTAAAAAAGTCTAAATTGTTCTAAACTACGATAATATTATATAAATGTAATGGCATAAACATTATTTTACAAAAGAGATACATGATTTTTAGGGTTTTGGTTGAGGTCCTTAGGTTGGTCGGGTGTTAACTGTGGGCTTCATTCCCGCACTCGCCTTCCTCTGGGATATCCTGCAGATCTGAACACACACACACACACACACACACACATGTGTAATTAGCAGAGAGAACCGGACATTCAGCTATTAAAGTAAACCGTGTCTTTATGAAGTCTGACATGCAAGCAATATGGTGGAGAACGAAGGCAAACATCTCAAAAAGACATGTCGGGGTCACAAGACAACGTTTTAGGGATAAATGTAAGGGCTTGGAAATATTCTGGAGCCTTTTAAAGAACATCTAGACTCATCTACACAGTGAACAGAAGGAGATACAGTACCCATCTGCGCAGACAGAGCTGGGAAAGCGAGGCACATGTGGCCTTAATCCTCAAACTGACACAGCAATGGATGAAAGTAGAGACTCACCTCTGGGGCTGTCAGCCCGGGGGGATATGACCGTGTCACCATTCTCCTGTACCCCTTTTGTTTGATCCACTGTATCCTGTGATGTCACTGGGTCCCTGGCTTCCGTTGAGTCTTTAATACACAGCTTTTGAAGTTGTTTATCCGCTTGATTTTGCGCTCTGTCGCCCTTCTTGTGTTTGTCCTGGGTGGCCCGCAGTCGCATCACTTCCTCCTGTAGCAGGTTGTAGTTGCGCTGCAGCAGTGCCAGATCACCCTGTGTACCCAACGGACCGCCGTCCTCCGGCCGAGCATCCCGCGACGGAGTATGAGCTGACGGATCTTCCAGCATGTCCAGCTCCAGGAACGAATCCTGTCTAATCACTGCGGCCTGACACACAGAGAGATTCTCACACGTCAGTGGCAGCGGTTTATAAAAACAGAAAAGCGGCTGAAGGTCATGTACTCTGTGAACCTCACCTGTAGCGCATGCAGCTGAGTGCTGAGGTTTACAAGTCTCTGGTGCACCTCCTAAAATACACACAAACACTTGCATCACATATGCCCTGTTCTCATGCCGTGCACAGCTACAATAAAAAAATACCCATCCTTGTTCACAGTACTTAAAGAATGCAAGTAATTGAATTAACGTAAGTGTTTGACTGGCCAACTTAACATTGTTGAGAAGAACGCAAAACCCTATACTATTGGACCTATTGTTGAGTTGACTTCATATAAACAAGTTAATTCAACATGACTGGTTGAGGGGGATTTTCAGTTCCCAGCATGCTTTGCGTAATACTGCATTTAGGCAGTAAATTTGTTATTTTAAGTGTTTTTAAGGGCACTTTACTCTCATTGGCTAGTGAGAATGGGATTGACAGCTCCCTCACTAGGAAGCCAGAGCAGCGAATTTTAGAGAGCATTTGTTTGTACTCAAATTACTCTCTCAGTTTATTAGTATCCTAGCAGCGAATTAACCACGATTCGCAAAATTCAGAGTGCTCTGTTTTGATCTCGTTATATATTGTTGTTGGTTTCTTAAAAGTTTGCGTTCTTATTGGCACAAAAATAACTCCATATTACACCTCACAACCTTTACCTGTGAATTGTGTGCATTTGTTGGTACATATATGCAAATAAGCCAGATTTGATATAATGCACAAAAGTTGTGACTTTCTGTAATATAGGCTTTCTGAATATATATATATATTTTTTTAAATGATGTGATTAACATGAACGGGATTAACTGTAGGCCTTAGGCCCTGTATTCACAGACACGCTTTTACGGGGCTGAAAACGTCAGGAGCTCGACTGAAAATGCCCGCTGTAGGCGCAGTGTCCTGCCCAAAGTTAAGCATTTTTCCAATATGGGCGGCCGGTCAAACGCAGGCGCTGATCGTGGAAAAAACGCTTAGCACCAGCACTGAGCACGATTTCACAAAACGCTGCGTTTCTATTGGAAACAATTGAAAAAACACGCTGTACGCCGGCAGAAACGCCTTGGTGGTCAAAGCCCCTTATCCATAAAACATGAGCAGAGGTCATTTCTGTGCAAATCAGATTTAAATCATTCTTCATCCAAATAAACAGGATTCTACGCCTTCACTGGTATTTTAAGTGTGATTCATTGGCCAAAAGAAACACTAAAATGAAGAATAAAACATGAATTTAACCAAGAACTCAGTTATTGTGTCAACGGATTGATCTATTTGATAATTTTGAAAGATGTACCTCATTTAATGTCTTTTCCAGTAGCTGGTTCCCGTTTCTGTCCTGTAAAATGTATATGATGTGTTTAAAGAGATGTCAGAGAAGCAGATGAGAGCATGTGGCTGTCTTGCTTACCTTGTCTGATGGAATGTTCCTACCACGTTTTCCTTTAACTGAATTCACTCCGTCTATTTGAAGATCAGGAGGAAATAATTTGATCAAATTTGTCAGAAGAAACAGGAAGACATTTGTGACGGAGCAGTTACAGCCATAAGATGATTTTATGATGTTCATCTTATTTGCATGTGCACTATAACCTAATGTATTTATGTTTTAATATTAATCACTACTAACACTGGTTTAAATTCGTCTGTCCACTCCATTTTTAATGTATGTTGACAAATATGCACATTCATTTTCACTCAACCATTCGCATTCTATAAATAGACCTGTAAGATGTCTGCTGATGCATAAAGGGACCTTTCGTTTGTAGACCTTTATGATCTAAAATAACACAGATTTTCACTCATAGTGGACTAAATCTACACATATAAACCTGTATTCTATTCAACAAAGTCTTGCGATCTACATGGGCGTGTACAGTATATTGTACCTGTTGTTTTAGAGATCAGCTGCGCCTCTTTCTTTTCACCGTTCAATCTGCAGGACTGTGGACGGTCGTTGCTGGAATCCAACAGCACTTCACTCAGTCTGTCCACTGAACGTTCAAAGAAATAAACAATGACCATTGTGCCTTTCATACCATGTTCTGTTCTTTACATGAGGAGATTCTACCCGCTCACCCTCATTGATGGCATCGTTCAGCAAGCGTTCAGCCTGAGGAGCGTACGGTGAATCTGCTCTGAATATATTCCTGGAGTTTGTGGGAATGGTAATATTTTGACCTCCCGTGACCTCTGCTAGATCTGAGAAGAGCGTCACTCGCTCCTGTAGCAGCTCCAAAACCTCACGGTCCTTCTGCTGGATGTCAGCTGGAGAGACAACAGGACAGAATCAAATCAAGAGCACGAACAGATCCAAGAGACTGCTGGGAAGTAAAATAGGACGAACCTCGAAGTCTACGGAGCAAAGCTTTGTCCTCGGTTTCAATCAGAGGAAAATCCTCCCTCGATGGGCAACTAAAAGAAAGAAGGAGATAGATGGAGCAAAGTCAGAGTCATAGGGGTCGACGGTGCAGCGATGTTTCAATGTTACGTGTGGATTGTGTTGAGAGGATGGTGCAAAAAATTGGGACTGATTCTGACTTGCTCACTGTCTGCTGAATGATTTTCATCCAGGTCTTCCGGTCATTTTTGGAGGTGGCGTGGAGCTCATACATCTCTGGAGGTGTGGAGTGACTGATGAGGAACATTCCTCGCTCCTGATTGGCTATATCTCTAACAATCAGGTTTTGCAGGCACAGCACTGCTGGTTTGTCCTGTAACGAGAGGCATACGTGGTCAGTTTCTGGCCCACCTCCTACGAAATATCATGTGAAAATAGTTTTGAAAAAAGACTACGACCCACCAAACAGGGAAAAATGTATTTTTGGTCTTTCTCCTGCATGAACACGAGGATGTCCGTCATCAACACAACGTGCACGTCTACGGAAACAAAATGAAGGGTTACTGATAATCCACCGCGTCTATGTGAGGTATCGTAACACGCCGTGGCACCGATGACTGGAACCTTTGAGTCTGGATCCCTGAGCCTTCCACAGAAGTGTTCCTTCATGAATGAGTCTGCGGCGGAGCAGCTCGCCACCACGAAACACCCCTCCACCCTTCACCTCCGTTTGAGCCCTCGGGTCCAGACGGGACTGGATCTCCTGCAGACGTTGTGCTCGCTCCAGCTCCTGAACTTGCTGATCCACCGAGCACAACAGCTCCCGGATCAGGGCCAGAGAGTGAACCAAAGACTTACTCTCCTCATCACTCCCTAAAGTCAAAGAAATCGGTTTTCAGATCAACACAGGAGCCAACCAAGAATGTAGCTATAGATATGATGTGAACCAGTCCCTGCAGGATTTTGCGAATGCAGAATTTAATGCATAATCAAACTTGGCAACTTGCAAAATTTAGAGATTTGGCCTAATTTGCTTTCCTGTGAGTCAGTGGTAAGAGCATTGCATTAACAGCACAAGGTTGTGTGGGTTGGATCGCAGGGGATTGTACATTCTTAGAAACTAATGTATAAGACAATGCAATGTAAGTCACTTCGGATAAAAGCGTCTGCCAAATGCATAAATGTAAATTTGGCAAAAGACACGCCATGCGACGTCCTCGCATCCCTTATTCTTTCAAAACCTGCTCCAAAATCAAGCAGAGAGATACTATAGAATGGAGATAGAAGGGTCTGTAACACTTAGAATTTGCTAACATCATCCATTGCAATATATTAAAGAAAATTGCCTCTTGTCTCCTTTCCTTCAGTCGCTGAAGATGTAAGCATTAGTCGTTGGGCTTTTTTGGCTAAAGGTTGGCTTTGAGTCAAGTCAGCATTAAGGCTGTGACTTGACTTTCCAATTCCGTGTCCGTCTCGCGGACGTCTGAGTTCTACACATGTGCAATAGAAATGAGTATGTGTGTTCTACCAGACCATCAGAGGGCAGCGCTGAGTCACGTCACTCACAGACCTACTGCAAATGAATGATTGACGAAGTGTTTTCCCCCATTCCAAACAATCAGAGCAAACAGCAAGACAACAACCAAACGGTAGTGAGAGGGATATGTTTCTAAGCTAACTGTTCTTAGTTTCAGTGTGATTGTTTTGTATCATTCTTCGTTGACAACAGCAGTGTGCACACTATCCGTGTGTGTATTGACCCCTAGTGGACTAGTGCACTTTTTTTGCGCATGCACTGTTGTACGCTGCACGTCCACGTGGTCTCAAACAACGGGCTGCACACGGACGGGGTGTGCGGACGGCAGCGGATCCTTCTGATGACAGACTACACTTCCTGCTTTACCGCTGTGTGTGTGTCACGTTCTTAAACAACACACATCTTTATTTCGGTGTCAATGAACATTCATCACAATCAACTAAACGCTGATTCCTTACAACTATGCAAAGTTCATAAACTCATTGAATAGACATTTCCACAACCATAAACATGACAAGGCATGAAACCATACGTGATTGGTTGCTTGACCTGTCAGTCAAAACGGGCTTTTGGTGCCTTTTTATCATAAGTTATGCAGAAGTAATGTTTTCACGGGGGGTAGTTTTAGAGAAGAACCTTATTTGCCAATTCAAGGAGTTTTTTTTTTTTACAATTTCTTAACTGCAAATGTTATAAAAAAAATAAGCATTTTTGGTCGCAGAAATCACCAGGTGTGTATAACCAGTTTCCATGTGACCACAGTGAAACATTAGAAACATTTGTAAGGGATCACACAAACCAGACCTTTGGTGTTGTCCAGTATGCGCTGGATGAGTACGGGATATTTAGTGATACGCTGAGTGACCAGTAATATGCACTCTTGAACTCCATGTCGCCGAAGTAAAGAACCCCTGCTGACTCGCTTGAGAGAAAAACATCAAGTCAACATATCAGCCAAATATTGCACTCAATACATCGTAATAAACAGGAACAGAAATGAATTCACACCACATGTTATTAAGCGCTCGGCTCTGAATCAACACAGCTCCGTCTTTCTCTGAATGCTCACCCGTATGAAGTGCTGGAACTTCTTATCTCGGGCCAACAGCTCCTTATAGAGCTTGACAGATTTAAGGTGGCGACTGCAGAATTCCACATAGCACTTTCTCATCTCCTCAGCGTTCTGACCTGAAAACTAATGGACACCAACAATCAAAGCTAATGTGTACTTTGATCAATAATTTCAGGATGACATCTTCATTTTTGGAGGAACTTTCACAGCAATGCGACGGAGCTCACCTGCTCCACCAGAATATCTCCCAGCTGTTGGATGGTGAAGTTGCGGGTGCTGCCAGGTGCCAGGCTGTGACTCCTCCGTGCCAGCAGCAGACTCAAGAAGCGCGAGTGGAAGGACAGCAGCTGGTCTAAGCAGGGGAAAATGGCATGGACTACACCCATCTCCAACATCAGCTCCTCCAGCATCCCTCTGCGAAACACCCCCTCCATGATCCGCAGCGTCCGCACGTGGTTAAACTCTGTCTGGATCAGCTCTGAGAGAGATGCATGATGTCAATTTTCAATCAGCATCACCCAAAACACAGTACTCTCAAAAAAAAGAACCCAGTCAGACTGCAACGTCCTGACCATTCTACAGATCTGATATTTTGATCCAAACTAGGGCTGTCAAACCATTCATCACATCCAGAATAAAAGTTTGTCTTTGCATAATGTACTGTGTGTCTGTACTGTGCATATTCATTTTGTACATGTATACATATCAAATATCAAAGGAATAAACATATATATTATTTCAATTATTGGTAAATAGAAATAAATGTAATTATGTAAATATTTCCTAAATCTGTTTGTGTATGAGTTTATAAATACAAAACGATTATGCACAGTACACAGACATATATTGTGTCAACACAAACTTTACATAAACTTATTTTAATAAACACAAATGTTTATTGTTGTGTCTGCTTACTGATGATGTTTACAAACTAGGATGGACTATGTTGATCATGATGAGTGTGAATAGATTTACCCAGTAAGTTTGGGTAGATTTGACTATTTTCACCCGAAAAAGGCTTTTAACCCCTTCATTTCTATCTTTTGCTGTAGTGTCTCAGTACAATTTGTTTGTAGAATTAGAACTTATTTGTAATAACGCAGTGAGATTGTTTTATGCACAAGGAGTCTGACAGCGGCCGGTAATCATTGAGTCCGTCTACTGTTACATGAAGAAAGAGAGAAAACAGAGACGGACTACATCCAAAAGAACTCTGGCCATGTTGCATTCTGGGTTTACTCTGTCTCACATGCACACTGTCCACCGCATGTCTCACCATATATAACATCTTGTCTCTTAATGACATCTTTGCGATGAGACTGCAGATAAGACGAGTCCACAGCTAGGCTCCAGGAGTCTGCCTCAAAGTCTTTCCCATCATTCTTCAACTCCTCAAGCATTGGCGTGTAATACATCTCTCCTGTGGAAGTGAGAGCACATCCTTTTTAGCAAACCACATACAACCCTATTTCCAAAATAGCCCAGTGTGAAGTGCAAAAAAATAGAACACTGTGACTTCCAAGTCTCAATAACACACATATTATCTTCCCAACAGAACGAAGAAAGAAATGTTTAAACTGAGAGAATGTACTAACGAAGTGAGTTTAAAGATGTCGCAGGAAAACAAAGAGTTGGAAAAAAATGACTGAAAAACCCAGTTTAAGACACATTTTGCAATTCATAAGGCTCACTGGCAACGGATCAGTAACATGACTGTATAAAGAGAAAATCTTAGGTAAGAGGCTAAATATTAAAGTTAGCATACTCATGTTTAAGTAACAAATAGTTATCGCTCACTTATTGAATAGTCATTATTCACTACTAAATGCTATATGTCTTATCACGCTCTAACTCCAGCAACTGGTCTCCTCAGTTTCCAGACTTATGCCGCACGCGGTCAGACTTTACTTTGAGCATGTGACATTCGTTCGGACGCTGGTACAAAAAAGGGCAGGAGCGATACCCCCTATTTTAAACATTTGTGTACTAAGAAGTCACTGTGATGTTTTGATCTTCTATTGATCTCACACACTCCCGTGACATGAATTTGCAAGTCCGAGTTCCGCAAACTTGAACTTTGCTACGCAGCGACATATCTTCGGACAGGTTTGCGTTTCTGGTCTGACGCATTTGCATGAATGGAAGTCAATGGAACCAAAAGTCAAGTGTGACCACAGATTTCCGTAGACTTAAAGAGGGTATATGCAATATGCAATGGAATTATATTGTTTCTCCTTAAAAGTTGCAATTTGACATGCTTTTTATGTTGTTTTGCAAACAAAACATTGCTTTATAAGATTTGCAAATCATTACATTCGGTCTGCATTTACATTTAACAGTCTCCAAATAGTTTTGAAAATAGGGTTGTACGTTCTCTCTTATTACTCAGCTCATTTGAATGTTTGATTCTGATTGGCCAGTCGTGACATTCCACTTGATGTTATTTTCAAGTAACAACTGTTTAAAACTAATAACTAATTAATCAAACTAATAACACCCTGTAACACTGCCCCTCTAAAATCATTTTGAGACGGGCAGTTTAATAACACACAAAAATGTATTATAAATCTGTCTTTTAATAACAGATAAGATATTATATTTACAAATGATTAAACCAATTTGCCTGTTCACGACATTTGAATGTCGTTTCTTACCTTTAAACAAAAACTAAACTGCTTTTCCTCTGTCATTTTTTTCTCATGTGGCAATTCGCTGTGTAATAAGCGTGATAATGTACAAGCAGCCGGCTGTTATCATGAAATAAACCCCTTCCGTGTGACACAAGACCCTCTGCTTCACATCCTGATCACACTGTCGGGGATTATTCTGCCATAACAACCGGCTGTCTGTACATTATCACTTACATGTCTTTGTTCTGGTTGTAAATGTCCTCACTTGTACCTTCATCATGGAGGGACTCCATTGACATGGCTCTGTTCCTAAAGTTCAAGGAGTCTGTGGAGTGAGAGAGAATCCGCCGGAGTCCGAGAGGAGAGTCATCGTTCAGAATTCTGTTCCGAACACAAACATCAAGTGTCAAGATCACACAGTGTTTGGTGTGGTTCAATGTTGTTATAAGGTATTGAACTTCACGTACACTGGATGTGCTGACATAAAAAAAACTGAGACAGACATGTGCATGTACATCTAAAAGAGCGATACATTTTTTAGAAATAGATATATTCAGGATTACATTAGAATGCTAAACAAGTGTGTTGGAGTTAAGTTAGATCTAAACTCTCCGGTACACTGGCCATCCATGAAGGAAGTTATATTTCTACAGCGTCATGTTGCCAGAACGTACACATCTACATGGTAGTCAGCAGAAATCTAACGTAAAACTCAAACAATAGCACCGACTCAGACAGTCATACCCAGCTATGTTATTGGTGGAAACGCTCTTGTTGAGGGATAGGCTGGAACGGCCTTTACGGGAACCCAGTAGAGACTGTCTCAGTGTCTCTGACGGGTAGATCGCAGAACTAGGCCTCTCCTTCAATATCGTGTCTTGCAAAAGAAAAACAATGGAATGAACGACTGTATTAATACTTCGTGTTTTTGCAGATTCTCTTCATTCTCAAACTATCAAAGCTCCAGATCTCAAGCAGCCACACCCACAACTGTGTTTCCTGCTGGGAAACCTGCAACTTTCAGGTAACAGTGGGGCTCTACTCTGGTATAAATACAGAAACAAACAGAAGTACAGTAAACCACACTGAAGGGAACTGAGACAAGCACTCACTTTTGCTGCGGAGCGCCACGTTCTGTAAAGATGTTGTGTTCCTGACCAGCGCCAGCCTCTGTTGCTACAATGCAAATATAAGATTGTTCACATTAGAGTCATGTCTGAAATATTCACATACATTTCCTAGATTCTAGATTCGAGGTGGGCGGGAAGGCCCAAAATGTTTTTCATGGAATGAGTCATTTCATTCATTATCATTCTATATCTTATACCTCGTTTTTCTTAGATTGATTTCCTTTATTTATAACAGTTCATTTAAATGCTCACCATAGTTAAAACAGGCAAGTTATTAAAATGCACTGAAGATATCAGATTAAGTTCTGATAATGAGATTTATTGTTTATTTATATTTATCATCAGCCTATATCATATGTATACAGAAGGAGGATAGACGACATGTATAATATATGCACAAACACTGAGAGTACAGTATATGACTGGTGTTCATGGGGTCTGTACTGAAGGTCAGATGATGTTTGATGTCTCTTTAGGTTTGTTTATTCTCACGCTTGGGCTGCAACAACTAATCGATAAAATAAAAAATTATTAATAATGAAAATATTGATCAATGAATTTCATTATCGATTAGTTCTGCGACGTCACTTTGGAGCTGCGCAGTTATTAATCAAGTGCGTCTTCTTCCCTTTTAAATGTCCCTCCGTGCAGCATGAGCTGCATAGTTTTAAAGTCTAACATGTCTCTCTGTGCATGCGCCTCTCCGTTCAGCACGCAGTTTTTAAGTCACGCGTGTTTTGCATGCATCTCTTAAAGGAGAGGTTGTTCGAATGGTTTCACTAGATGTTAAATAAGTCTCTGGTGTCCCCAGAGTGTGTTTGTGAAGTTTTAGCTCAAAAAACACCACAGATCTTTTAATATACCATGCGCTACATGCCCACTTTTGCATGTGAGGAGAAATGTGCTGTTTTGGTGTGTGTGTCTCTTTAAATGCAAGAGAGCTGCTAGTCTCCGCCCCCTTTTCAGCAGAAAACGTGCTGTGTGAGCCTGTGCATCCAGCGACAAAACATTAAAGTATGGTCACATAAAGCGAACGAGAAACAAGGTCTCGTCCTTGAACACCAAACACATTGTTTCCGATAAGCACACCGGTTTCCCCCGGGGACATTCGCGAAGCCCGTCCGGTCACGACCGCATTAGGGAGAGAGAACCGCGTTGCGTGTTTACAAACCAATCACACAGTTTTCTGAAGTGAAGATACTCGAGACAAACGCATCGCTATTTCTCCAAGTCCAATTAATGTTACACAGGACAATCCTGCCTCATGTTTACAAGCCACACACATGGCATTCTAACAGTGAACGGACAAACCTGTCACAGTGACATTTTATCTACTTTAAGTTGCCGTAGGTCCCTGGGGTTTTACTTAAAAATACCTGTACTTACAATGTCTTTATTTGTAGATTTGCCTCGCTCAGTGTGGATGATTTCCATTGTAAACTAAATAAATCCATCGCTCTCTTGTCTCTTGTGAGTCTGGGAACATTGTTCTGATCAACCAACAACACAACAGTTCGTACGCTTTGCTACTTTTTCCATGGTGTTGAAACTTCACACATGTGAAAACAACAATGGCAGCGGCGCGATTGGACACGTTCAGAACAATGGGCGGAAATATTATAATAAGAACGACTTCTTACATCAGTAAGAGTGCGATTTCTGATGCGCTTGTTTTCTCAATGGCTTGCAGAGATAGAATCACATAATAAAAGTTAATGATTTGTCTTTTTTTACGTTTTCTGAGTTGACAGATGCACAAGAGACCAGATTTTAGCATTTAAACATGGAAAAAGTCAGTTTTTCATGAAATATCCCCTTAAAGCTGCGCAGTTTTATGGTTTAAAGGGGAGAGGTGTTTTAAATTACAAAATTAAATTTTAAATTAATTTAAAATGTATAAATTAATCGCCCTATTTGTGGCGTTTGCACTTTGCAAAGTTCACAATAGGCTAAATACCCTGTTTTGGGGTTTATTTATATCAAAGGTGGAATGTAATGAGGAACACTTTTTGTACCATACTTATGTTTTATTTTTTATGGATACTTTTTACTGTGCTTCACTACATTTGAATAACAAATACCTCACTTTTCATGCCACAAAAAAATATTTCTTTGGGTTAGTTTTAAACTTTATTAAAACTATTAACAGCTTCACAAAGCAATCTGACTTCTGAAATACGTGAGAATGAGCTTTTTTATATTCTCACAAAGATCACTTCATGAGCACTGCGAGTGAGAGATGTGTCGGACTGAAATGGATCACTAAAATATAGACTGACAGAAGGTCAAAAAATGATTTGATGGGTTCATTTGTTACGGGTGGATTCATTCACGTGTCTTTTCAGAATAACACCCAACTTGCAGAGCACCAAGTCAACCACGCCCACCTATATACGTTCTGTAATATTCCGTTACTCCGCACAGCCCATAATTGTAAAGATTCAGAAGATTCTAGGAGTGACCAGCCTGCTATCTGGCGAATAGCGTTTTGGGGATTTTTGAAGCTTGACAGATATGGTCTTGATGAAGTGATACATTTTTTTTGCAAATCTCAAACACCACAGTGCAAAACCATAATCTACAACTGTTACTAACCACAACATAAATGCAAAGCAACAACAGAGCTAGCATTAAAATATATGGAGAACATCTGCTAAACATCTTAGAAAGAGCAGCTTGACTTCCATTCTAAATCATAACCACTAAAAAGTTCTTCTAGAGTTCTATATGACATCTGACAGCAGACATCTCTGAGACCTATTGCAGATGAGCAAATCTTGCAGATGTAAATGCAGACATCAAATAGACGTCTGCCAGATGTTTGTGTGCTATCAGGAAAGCCTCTCACAGAAGCCGTTATTAGTTTATGAATGCAATGCACATCTGCCCCATAAATTACTGGTTAAATGACATCTACAGTATCAGTCTGCATGTTTAAAAAAAACTTTTTTTATGACCCTCTTACCTTCTGCTTCATTTTTGCGCAGTTGGCCAGTGAGTCACGGCAGCGGTTATGGATGGTCACATTGCAAGCTGGAAAACAATAGAACACAAACAAAAATAATCTCTCAAATAACCCATCTTAAATAGTAACAAAATGATACCAAAAGAACACTACAAATGAACACTTTGCTCGTCGAATGACATCATAAACCCACAAGTCTTTGTGCAGAAGAGGTCAGCTCTAACATGTGAACAAGCTAGTGTGTCTGAACAGCTGGTTGAAAGAAGAGAAGACTGTGTGATTGTTTGACAGGAGGCATGCGGCTGCATCTTTAACCGAGAATGTACAGACTCGGTCTCTTCACACGCATGTCAGTTTTATAATAGTCATACTTACTGTTGCGTTCATTTGAGCTGATGTGACTAATGTTAGAGAATGTTTTTAACAAACTATTTTCAGGTGAGCTAGTTGTGACTTTGCAGCAGACATTAACAGTTGCTCGTGTGTTCTTTGGCTTCATATGGATATCTTGGTCAATGTCAAACACTCCCTGGAGACTCAATGTATTGAACATCTGTTGTATGTTAAAGGTTCAGACTAGGGGTGGACAAACTTTTTACCTCGAGGGCCACATCAAGTTTTCTTTTGCACACTCCAAGCCATCACTACAATTGTTCACACCTGCACCTGAATCAACGGGTCACTGCTGCTGTTATGCACTATTCAGGGAGAGAGACTCTTTCTCGAGCACTCGGGATCTTCAGGATCTTATACTCTCAAGGTCACGGCTCATTCAGCTGCGGTCAACACAGTGGGTCTGTTACAGAAAACACTTCTTCATGACTCATGTTCTCGGACAGTGGGCGGGAACCTATGGCCCCCAAACCACGTGTAGCTCTCTTCAAAAAACTTTTGTGTTTTTGACAAGCCTTCAGTAAACCACAAAACAAGACCGCTGTATGAAGCCTCTGAATGTGCTCCAAATACAAAACTAACATGTCGAGTCTGACACGCCTCATCTCTTAGTGTCTCTGATGATCTATTTAGAAGCAAATAAGAGTTTGTCGGGTGTGAAGGAAGTAAAAAGTGTGATTTTGAAGAGGATTGTTGTGTGCGTGACTCACTGGGGCAGCTGAGGGCTTCTTTGGCAGTGATGCTCTTGTTGCATGCGGAGCAGAGTGTGGTCGCAGAAACGCTGAGAGAAGTGAAGAGATGACCATTACTGTACCGCGCCTCACGCTCTTTCGTCTCTTTCTCTCGCGCCTTCATCCGCTCCTTCTCCTTGTTCTGCACATACACAAGAAATAAAAACAATTGCTTTCAGTTTCGTTCAATACTTCTTTAGATTCACCAGCAGGTTTCATGTTTTAATGGGAAATGCATACGGGGTGATGACGTACTTCCACTGAACTCTCAGTCGCTTCCAGGTCATGTGTTTGCTTTGAAAACCTTCACATTTCAACAAACCGACAGCACTACAGCTGAGCATTTCGATGTGGCTCTGTGATCTCCAGTAAGTGCAAAAGTTTACTTCACTTTTTTTTATTATTTGTGGAAGTAGCTTGAAACGGATAACCTGATACTAATGCCTAATTTATGATTGTATTCATTATGGACCGCATACATTTCTTATTTTTATATCATTCTTTATTGTTTAGCCCATTTCACTATAAGACGGCCTGGCATGTAAGAACGACACCTGCCATGGGTTTTACTTTCCCAATATTCTCCTTACATATATGGAGACTTGGCATGTTTAGCATTCACTTATGGAAACATATTTTAAGATTCATCAAATAAACACAGTAACAAACATATAATTGCCAAGGAACACTGATGCGGTGGAACAGTGATCACAGGTGTGTGTTTCTGGAGTTATTTCAACAGCTTTTATGGACACATTCATGTGCATCTACACTGAAACTGCATTATCTATGGTGAAATGAAAACTCTGGGCTAAAAACCAGACATTTACATTTAGTCATTTGGCAGACGCTTTTATCCAAAGCGACTTACAGTGCACTTATTACAGGGACAATCCCCCTGGAGCAACATGGAGTAAAGTGTCTTGCTCAAGGACACACTGGTGGTGGCTGCTGGGATCGAACCAGCAACCTTTTGATTTACCAGTTCAGTGGTTTAACCCACTAGACCACCATCTCCATATAAAAGAGTCTTCTAAGTTCAGACTTTGAGCATGCAAAAATTGATGGACGGTGCTGAATATGGGCGGGAACAATTCCACCATCTTTAACATTTCTGTACCAAGAGGTCATCTTGTGACGTTTTCATCCTCTATTGGTCTCACGCTTTCACGTGACTCGCAGGTCAGAGTTCACCAAACTTGAACTTTGCTATGCAGCAAAATATCTTTGGACGACGTGGGTTTCCAGTCCGACGCATTCAAATGGCTATGAATGGAAGTCAATGGATCGAAAAGTTTTGTCTAGTTTGCTCTGTGCCTAGTAGTCAGCATTCGATAGTCAAAACAGGAACTGGAAGAGCTTGTGACTTCTGGGATAGAAAACATAAAGCAGAGTTTGTCTACCAGTTCACACAAATCTTGCTTACAACAGACATATTTGTGATATATCATACGTAGTGATACTGTATATTCAACAAGTGAAAACGGCTAAAAAAAAAGAGCAAAGCCAATAGTGCGAAAAACATCAGAAAGACCAAGGGCCATATTTTAATGATGTAAGCGCATGGTTTTAAGCGCATGGCGCAGGTGCACTCAGGGCGTGTCCGAATCCAATTTAGCTAGTTTAACGACGGGAAAATGGTCGGTGCACCCAGGCACAGGTTCTCCTGATTCTCTTTATGAACCGAGGGTGTGTTTTGAGCAAAACGTGCAGTAAACCAATTAGAGTCTCATCTCCCATTCCCTTTAAGAGCCAGTTGTGGTCGCACCATGGTGGATTCGTTATTTACATGGCGGAGTAAAGAAACGCATCTGCTTGTGCACGAGGTTAAAGAGGTTACATCGTAGTCCTTTTTTTAAACTTGGCATGTTTGTGTGCTGCTGCACATCCCGCTGTGTACCTGCAAAAAATCATAGAGGCAAATTTTTTGCCTCAAAGTTTGGTTAAATCTGTTTATTTGGGCAGAGAGAGAGCGTGAGATACAGCCTAAAGCATGTGTCTCACAACAAATGTGTGAAGACTGCCAACACCGTTAGAAGCATGTCGATAGTTCACAGAAAATTAAAGTTCTGATAATGTCACAAAACGCTGGGTTTAATTGTTATGAGGAACAATGCACGTCAGTTTCAAACATTCATCTCCGGTACAGGAAGCACACAAACACAACTTCCTCTTGAGAGGTCAAATAAGGGCGTCTGAGGTAAAAAAGGGAAAAGGGTGCATTGCAAAATAAGATAGCAGAAGCTACAGAGTGCAAGACATTTCCTTCTCACTGCAAATATAGCACCGGTCATAACATTGTTTCAATTCCCCATCAAACTCTCCTCAAGAGTGAGTCATTAGCTAGAACGCTGAGCAAATATCCTCAAGGCACACATTGAGTGTACTGTACTACATTAAACAAGGGTGTGTTCAACTGCACACTTCAGTGCTCTGGGTATATCACATGCTTTCACTCAAAGGTTTGCTGATTTGAGACAGATGCTGATGGTTTTTAAAACTTGTCATCTGCTAATATTGATTTGATTCTGATATAAACCCCACAACACCCAGTAAAATTACAGATATGAAGGAACCTTTAAATTTACCAAAACAAACCTGTTGGGTTAAATGAATCCAGAGTATTTTCATATTTGAAAAAAACATGGGATAGAAACAACACAACCTTTTGAGCTGAAAGAACCCAGCATAGGTACATTTATAACTTAAAATCTGTATAAAATGATTTTAAACCCACACAGATCAAGAGAGCCGACATGAAAAACTACAAACTAGCTGTATATCATCATAGCTGATGATTTTTATATAAAGCTGAGGACCAGCCTAACAAACAGGGCAGGAACACATTGGCCTAGTGAGAATTCCAGGTTTACATTTATGAAATGTGAAAATAAACAACGAAAGGTCTTTGTGTTCTAAGCATTTTTGTTATTCCTTCCTGTTGTGTTTTATGTTATTGATTCAGTATTCCCTGTCGAAAAAAAACACCATAATCTGGTTAGGTAGGTTTGAAGCATGATAGCTGGTTTGTGCTGGTTTGTGCTGGTCATGTACTGGTTATAGATTTTTTTTAACAGGGTTGCGATCAAGAGATATTTGACTTAGGGGTCGAATTAATGTCTAAATGTTGGTATCATGACAACACTACCTAGAGTCTCACACTAATGCGGTGCTTCATTATTTCAGTAAAAGAAAACATGAACGCATTTGGCAGAGGCTTTTATGCAAAGTGACTTATGCCTCGCTTCCACTGAGCGGAATCTTTTTGTACCTCACGATTTGATTCATATCGATTCTTGGGGTCACGATTCGATTAAAAATCAATTCACGCTTTTTCGATTTTTAATAAAGATTTTTCCTTTAAAATTCAATGTGATATATGTTTAGATTTTATTTCATTTTGCTGGAATGATGGCGTTCTATGTGCGTCTTTACGTTCATCTACGCTTTACAAACCTTGCATATTGCATAAGTCTTGTCAAGCTCCTTCTTACATTTACATTTACATTTAGTCATTTAGCAGACGCTTTTATCCAAAGCGACTTACAAGTGGGGTAGGTAATGGAAGCAATTAGGACATCATAAGTACAACAAAAGCATAAGTGCAATCAAAAATAAGGTTCATATAGTCCAACACAGTATACAGAATCATTCATACATTTTTTTTTTTTTTGTTTTGTTTTTTTAAAGAAGAGAAGAAAAGAGTAGAGAAGAGAGTTGAGTCAGAACAGATCAGTCAGATGTCAGATGTTGGCGGAAGATGTTGGTTTTCAGGCGTTTCTTAAAGATGGCTACAGAAGATGCAGATCTTGTAGCAGCAGGCAGATCATTCCAGATAGGTGGAACAGATCCGGAGAAGGTGCGCGAGAGAGATTTTTTACCTTTATGGGATGGCACCACAAGACGCCGTTCGTTTGCAGATCGTAGGGATCTGGCGGGTACATATGTCTGCATTAGTGAGTGAAGATAAGGTGGTGCCGAACCAGTAGTGGTCTTGTAAGCCAGGAGCAGAGTCTTGAATTTAATGCGAGCGGCTATAGGGAGCCAATGTAGCTTAATGAGTAGAGGAGTGACGTGTGCTCTCTTCGGTTCATTAAAGATAACTCTTGCCGCAGCATTCTGGATCATCTGTAGAGGTTTGGTTGTGCAAGCTGGAAGTCCTCCCAGTAGTGCATTGCAGTAGTCCAGTCTGGACAGGACTAGAGCCTGTACTAGGACTTGCGTAGCATGCTCCGATAGGAAGGGTCTAATTTTCCTGATATTGTAGAGGATGAATCTACAGGACCGGGCGGTGCTTCTTACCATAGAGTTTATAAAATCTGAAGTATTTCCAAAGACCTGCCCTCGCTAAAAATGGGAAAGGGAGTACAGGGCTCCAAATTAACCGTTAGCCACTGACAAAAATTTTTAGGAGAGCAAATAAAAAATTTAGGGGCACACCTTAAATCAGTCAGCAATGCATTCATTCACATTTTCCCCAAAATAACTGTATTACTGATATAAACTTATAAAACAGGTTGATAACAGCAGATTTGGTTCTGCTTATTTAAAAAGAGGCAATGTCTACAGTGCAGACAGGTGATAAATAGAGAGACTGTCATCTGAATTTATTTGAAACAACAGAAATTGTGCTTCTCCAAAAGTATGTCATTATACTGTTACAGTGTTACACATTAAAGCAATATGGAAGGCTTCGTGTTATGTTCTTACGATGATTATATTGTGTATTACATGTTCAAAACACGTAACGTCAAATAACACTAAACAAAACGATGTCTTCTCGTCTTTCCACATGAAATAAAAACTAGAAGAAATTCCAAATTTGCAGGTAACCCATGCGGTAGTACTTAAAATTTATTTCACCCCCGCCATCACTGTTGCTGAGCAACTGTACGGGTGTCGTACCGCTCTCGCAAATAAAATCAGATTTTGGTTTTGATAACATCAACAATTTGTATGGTAACTACAAAATAGATTTTTTGAAATCTGTGAATCGATAATAATCGCTAGAGGAATGAATCATGATTCAAATGTGAATCGATTTTTCACCCACCCCTACTATTTTGGTAACATTCACAGTAAAAATTGCGTTTCGTAGTGAACCGTACCATTCAGAGGAAACGAGGCATTACAGATTGTTCAGGCTCTACATTTTATCAGTTTGTGTGCACCCTGAGAATCAAACTCAAAAACATTTCATTCAGCTCTAACCACTGAGTCACAGGAAAACCGGTTTTGTGTATTTAACCGGTAATATGAGATTGTTTTGACTTCACAAATGGAGTATTAAGTGTTTTCTTATTGACATGAAAAGACTTTAGTACAGTTAAGTGATTTGGATTTGCTGGTTGGCTATGTGTATAAAAACATTGAGTCTAATATGAGATCATAGACAAAACCTCTTAACAGACCGTTCACTGTAATTGAGTTCAACAGATGACGGAGGACAAGCTGTACAGCACACTTGACCGTTTCATTTCACAGGTATCAGGCGAGGACGTGGAACATTTTTACAGTATAATTTTTACTTTAATACGTATTATTAATATATCGCTACTGTCATTCTGAAGGGATCTCAATTATTTAACATTTCTTGGCCATAAATCATTATCATGAGTCACCCTTTATATTTGTCAGTGAGTTGGCAAATATCCAATCAAAAAAAAGTATTAAAAGGTGCTCGTCAATCTTGACAACACAGTATGTAATCAGTTCAAAAGTGTTTTTTTTTCCATTTCCTGAAAACCAGATCATTTGGACATACAACGTTTCAGAAGGACAGCAACAATATGTTACTTGATATGAGTAGGCATGAGTCACGAATTTGAATATTCGATTAGTTTTTTAATTGTAGAATTTTGAATAGTGTGGGCGATCTTTAAAAAATTTGACGTGTTTTCACGCGTAAAGTGCTCATGTAACCAAAGGGTCGCACCTTAAACCTAAAGGGTGTCAATCAAGAGACATTAGAGAAAAACATTTTCTCACTACAATTTTTAACGAAGTTACGCACACTGTAGACCCGCGTGGCATAACAGATACGATAAATTGAGACGGTGTCAAAAATGTGTTCTGTGTGGGGGTCCGTTAATAAAATGAATGAGAATAAAGTGCAGTGCAAACTCTGCAATGCAAAGCTGGCTTATCATGGATCAACAACTACGATGCACAATCATCTGAGGGCGAAGCACCCAGCAGGTCCATCCAGCAGGTCAGCAATCAGTTGATAGTTTATGGTCACACCAACCAATTTGGTTGCCAGAAGAGCGGAGCAAATAACGGCTTTAATTACTAAGATGATCACTAAGGATATGATTCCGATCGCCTTTGTCGAAGGAGAGGGCTTTAAAAATCTTATGGATTTTATACAGCCTGAGTTTACTGTTCGTCTAGAAAAACCATCACTGCCAGACTGGAGAAACTTTTTCATGACAATAGAAATGGAAGCATTTTGAGTTGTCAATTCATGAAATCGTTCCAGACGTCTCATTCGGTTAATATGTTTTAATGCGTTTTAAGTCTGGTCTAAAATCTTTATGGCCTTATTATATTTTCCTTGATCGATCGCACTTCTGTTTTTTAGTTGGTATAAATGTGCATGATTATATTTTATAAGGAAATGTTCTAGCATTATGAGCGGTTGATGCTGCTCAACGTACTGTAAGCGCCGTCATTCGGTTGTTAATATATTAATGTTTCAGCGCGTTATCTTAACGTTTAGCTTGATGTAAGATTGCCTATTCCATAATAAATAAAGCAGTGTGTCATCATATGGATTTAAAGCGGAAACGGTCTCTCTCTCCGCTTATGTGTGTGTAACACCTTAAATGCGTCCACGTGGGGGAGGGGTGCGAATTTCGAATAATTTATGAATAGTTCTCATAGATCTTCGAATATTATTTTTGCTTTAAATGCCCATCCCTAGATATGAGTTGGACTGTCAGCATCAAATTTGTTCTGCTTAGATAGACACACCTTTGGCTTAAAGACATAACTTAAGACACAAGCTCTGCAATAATTTATACTAAAACTTATCATTTTATACATTCTTTAAAAAGATTCCATCCACCAGTGTCAAGTCTGATAAATTAGCTTTCCCTCAGTTTCACAATGACCACGTCTACATGAACAACAATAATCTGATACGAACAGGATTAAGTCAATCCTCTGATTAAGAATGGAGCACGTAAACAGAGTTTTTTGATGATCTTAATCCCTCTAAACTCATAATGGTAGTAAACACAAATGTGATTGAGACGGGTGGAGAACTTCTATTTAAGTGGCATTATGGAAGTGTGGTGCATGAACACACCTGAATCGCACTATTACTGGTGCAAAGGAACTTCGGCGGCACTTTGCGACAGGTCACACACACGCATGGCAGTGGACCGACTTTTGGTTTTACACAAACAACGTGGCTTCAAACAAGAAAGCACATTTTTGTGCCAAACGGGAAACAAGAAAGATGCCAACAATTCTAGAAAAGAAATGAAACACCAAAAACTGTGTGTGTTACCATGGTGAAGACAAAGTGTTTGATGATACATGAAATTATGGAGGGAACATGGAACGGCGTCACTTAGAGACGTATGTAGTGTCACATGTAAAACTGGAACATGAAAGGTTTATTCTTAAAGCAACTCATGTAAACACATTAATCTAATATCAGTTTACTCAGAATAAGGCAAATCATTTGATTACTGACGTCCATATAAACGTGGTCAATGTCACCTGATTTGGCCGAAGCATGTTCAGCCGTCTCTGTTATAGCTGAACAAAGACTTTGATTGTATGTGTGTTGACACAGCTGCACACACATCAGCGGTAAAAACACGTAAATGATGCATTGGCAGTGACACAGTTTCGAGCAGAGTTTAACTTCGTCCTCCTCCAACACACCTGTCTGTCATTCAGTGATCTTCAGCTGTGTGACCTAAACTCTGACGGACCCTCCATCTCCAGCAGCAGGGCCTCTGGTTGAGACTTGACATCATTGTGCTGAATTTCTGTGTGCTTGATTCTTTTCAGCTTCTCAAAGTGATGTAATTCAGTAGTCATTCAATGTCTCGCTGGCCCCCAACACACAACAATCCCACAAGTCTCCAGTTACACAGTGTTATTGTGAAGGGTCCGTGTTGGGATTACAACTAAGAATGACTTTTATATTTAGCAATTCTGTACAAAGGTATTTCTACAGGGTCTAGCTGAGCCACAACCCAACAGAAAGAGCGGAGGAGCAACAACTCCGCTTGTGAAGGGTGGGAACATGATCTCTGTAAATGTGTGAGATTGGATACTATATAAACTGAAGTCAATAAATAAGAGTCTAGCATGAGTAGTAGTCCCTTCTGAGTGCTTAAACACCCCTCACTTGAGAACATTTACATGCCCAGATGTAATAAAGTCTTCTCTCACCCGGGCAACCACCTCTTTACTGGTTGCCCTCCGGTAGACAGTATCAGTCTCTCAAGACCCTCAAACTGTTTTCACCCATGTTCAATAATTCAACTAAACTCCATGTATTATAGAGGACAACATCCCTCAATCATACTTCCCTCATAATAAACTAAGGTTTCTGAAATATTATAACACTGAGGGCCAAATAAGCTACGAGAATGAACTATACATAACGTTAAACTTGTTTATCTGTTCTCTTGTGCAAAACACAACACAATAACACCGGATAAAAAAACAATTTATAAAAAAAAAAAAGGGTTTGTATCCAAAAACTTCAGTATCTGCATACAATTATTGTGCTTTCACACCGCATCATTTCAAACCTGCAAATAAACTGCACATTTTTGTCTAATCCAAATATAACAATGACTGAGTAGTTTGCTTTTTTAAATGTATAAAACACTCGTACTCTAGCAAACAAGACTGTGAACAACCTGCTATTGTTGGGTGATATTCTCTATTAGTGGTCGACCAATTACCGAACTGGCCGATTATCGGCCTCGATATTAAAGATTTAGCTGATTCGGAAGATTCACCGAAAGCGCTGCGTCGGGTTCATGCTCTCTGAGGTAAGGCAGCATCAGACGTTGAAATAAATCACAATCCACTAGACTGAAAATGCAAAACACTTCAATATAATTAATGCCTGAATTTCGGAGCAGCTTTGCGGGTTTCCTGCAGGTTCCGCAGTATTTACGCATTATTATCATGTAGATATAATTCACATCCATAGTATAACAATGATTTGATCTGTAAGCGAGCAGCACAGTGCACACGCGTTTCTTGTAATTGATCGATCTGGCGTCTTGCACGTCCTTTTAAGTTATGCCATTTAAAAAATACGAGCCATTTTAAATCATAAAGAACTTGAATCGTCGGTCTTCAGTCAGAGTGCTCTCATGCACGCGCGCACACACACATATACTCCGCATTTCAAGCTGCTCGCGACAAATGTTAGATTGACTTATTTTTCGCAAATTATACACATAAATGTTCAGAGACACACATGGGTGTGATTAAATGCCCGTCTTGCCGCCAATACACTCAATGAATAGGCTAATTTACTAACTCAGTGTGCCTAAACTACGCTTTTAATGTTATAGCTTCATGAAAACATTTGCGGTCTTTTCTACAACATACACAATAAAGCTATGTAGGCAATTCAATTATTTACACTTATTATATAACTTCAAATTGCGCTAGTAAATCCAATGATGAGCAAAATGATTAATTGAATAGTTCTAGTATTGTATGCAATGTTTAAGTCATCAGAACATATTTTTCTTTTGTTATTATTAATATAAGTGTTATGATTAAGATTTCTCAGTCAGAATTCAAAATGTTTCAAATGTTTCAGAGCCTGTGTTCTTAATTTTTATATAAATTTAAGTTTTTACACCATAGATATATCGGTTCAAAATATCGGTTATCGGTCGAATTCACTTGAAAATAATCGGTATCGGCCTGAAAAACGCATATCGCTCGACCTCTAGTATACATAAACAATTTTTCGCTCCGCCTTTATCGGTTCTGCTTTCGCTCCTCAGGGAGAAAAATATTATATGTTACCTTAATGTTATCTTGTACATTTTATCTCAATAATAGTTTCTACTTTTCAATAAAACAAAGAATTAGGTCTTTGGCGCATGCATATTGTGTCTACACAGCGAACACACGAACAGCTGCACAGAAGAAAGACGCTCTTAATTCACGACGATGGCGTGAGAACTAAACGTTCAAAAGTGTGGTTACACTTCACCATGGCTGATGCTGACAGTGACGATGCTCGTTGCCAAAAGTCAAGTGCAACAAAACCTTTGCCTTTAAGGGTGGAAACACAAGTAATCTGTCAAAAGTGCATCGTGTACAGACAGAGAGATGCACTGTTTTTGACTGCTTAGCCCAATCTAATTCATCTCTTGATGCCCCATCTACATCAGGTATGTTTGCTGAATGCTAACAGACTTTACTTGAACTCTGAAGGATTAAGGAATAATTTATTCAAATAAAGCAAAGTTAACCCTGTTCCGAATTAGTATCTTTTTATATCATAAAGTCAAATAATTTATTTTGGGGCTTGTTATTGATCACCTATGGTACCGATGTGGTACCGATATTACCGGTATTAGATTCTGGTACCGTACAGTACAGAGTTCAAAATTTTGGTATCGAGCCAACTCTAGCGTTTTTTTTTTTGGCCATACTGGACTTACAGTTGTATTAAAAAACAGTATGTGACAGTTCAGAGAGTAGTGGCAAAATGGTCCTCAACAGACAAATGAAGCTCTGACATGACACAGGACACTTTTCCTTCAGTTCGTGCTCAGAGAAACCGTTGTTTCCTCACTGCTGTACGGGAACATAGACGCGATCCTGTGGGACAATCCTGTGGTGTCCTGCTTTCAGTAGAGCCCTGCGAGAATAAACCAGTGAACTCTTTTGATAGTCAAGGTCAGCAGGTTCTGGGAGCGAGAGTGTTATCAGGTAGATCTCAGGTGTAGGGTTATGTTTGGTAAAGGGAAATATGAGGCTTTGTGATGATCTGTTCAATAGGGGAATAAAGTCTACATTACAATTCTTTATATTTCTTTAGTTAAAGTGTAATATTATCTTGATGTACGTTATCATTACTGATACGGGTAGTTTGCAACTAGGGATGCACCGATCCGATACGGGTCTTTTTTGCTGGATCGGGTGATACTCTAAAGCTTCAAAATGGAATAACTATCAGGAAATGACCATAAATGTTGTCATGCATTGTATTCGATGTCATGTATTTTGATTGCTTTATGCGAGGAATAAACCAATTTAGCATAATTAATAAACTCTGACCTCCACTGGTGCGGTCATCTGTCAATCTCAATACAGCATGCGTGTGTCCAGGAACAGTCAGGACGTTACTCGTACAAAAGTTTACAATATTCTTCATAACCACTAGATAATAGACTGTGGTTTTGTTTAAAATGCATTTTGCCGGAGACTTTACTCGCTGAGTGTAACGTTATTAGATTCAAGCACTGGAAGCGGTCTATGTTATGCATCATTCATACACAATAATTCTTTTTTTTAATTTAGGCTGGATGCAATGTACTATGATTTAAACACATAACATATCTCTTGTCTTTGTGTTATAACTGTTTTGAACTTGGGAAGCAAAAATCCCCGGGAAATCAGGATCATCGCTCGTGAGTGAAGCGGGTGCATTAAGAGCATCATTATGCGTCCAATGCGCATCACTTAAAATAACATATAAGCGAGTGTATTTAGCGCATCATTTTGTGTCCAGGATGTGCAGGAGCGAGTTTGGAGAATTTTATACTGTAATAGTTTTGTGTAATAGACAGAGATTTATTTTTTAAACATTTTGTAAGTATCTGTGGTTTATGAGACCACATTTTTGTTTTGTATGTTTTTTTAAGTTTAATACAGCACTTAATTACTTTTAAAAGTAGAAAAGTATGATTTTTTTTAAAGTAAAAATACTTAAGTAAAGGAAAGTGGTAGATTTGTGTGGACATTCTTCCACACAAATGGTCTTTAAATCTTGAAGGTTCCATGGGCCTCTTTTATGAACTTTGATCTTCAGTTCTCTCCATAGATTTTCTATTGGATTTAGGTCAGGTGATTGACTGGGCCATTCAAGCAGCTTGATTTTCTTTCTTTGAAACCACTTCATTGTGTCCTTGTGTCCTTCATTGTGGACTTGTGTTTGGGATCATTGTCTTGCTGAAATGTCCACCCTCTTTTCATTTTTAGCTTTCTGGTAGATGGCAGCAGATTTTATTCCGGAATGTCCAGGTACATTTCTCCATTCATCCTGCCTTCAATAATATGAAGTCTGCCAGTACCCCTTGGTGAAAAGCAGCCCCAAACCATGATGCTTCCACCCCAAAACTTAACTGTTGGAATGGTGTTATTGGGGTGGTGGGCAGTGCCATTAATTCTCCATACATGGTGTGTAGAATGACTGCCAAAAAGTTCAACTTTGCTTTCATCTGACCATACTATAGTCTCCCAATAATCCACAGGCTTCTCCAAATGCTCTTTCGCAAACTTTACCAGAGCCTCAACATGCTTTTCGTTCAGCAATGGAGTCTTGCGTGGTGAGCGTGCATGAATGCCATGGCGGTTCAGTGCATTGCTTATAGTTTTCTTTGAAACAACAGTACCTGCTGATGCAAGGTCTTCCTGCCCGAGTGGTTCTTGGCTCTTGGTGAACTCTCCTGATTATTCTTTGGACTCCTCGGACAGGGATCTTATGTGGAGCACCTGATCGTGGCCGGTTTATGGTGAACTGATGCTCTTTCCATTTCGGATAATGGCCCCCACAGTGCTCACAGCAACATTCAGCATTCTGGAAATGCGCCTATAACCATTCCCATCAAAATGCTTTTCAACGATAAGATTACAAAGATCTACGGAGAGTTCTTTGCTTTTACCCATCATGAAGTCTTTCCTGTGTGCCTCCTGGGTACAGAGAAGCCTTTACAGGCCATCAATTAGGACTAAAGCAGCTGATATCAATTAGTACTGATAGGGGCAGGGTTTCTCCCTCAATAGTAACAGATTTCAGGTGATCTCCTGGCTTTCTATGCCATTTTGCTTCATGTGTTCCATACTTATTCCCTGTGTCATTTCACTTGATTTATTATGACTGAACTTGTATACTGAAATGTTCTGATTTCTTTGTATGAATTCAATATTTGGCTTGATGGCTACATCTGTTGGAAATTTTGTGTCAATAGCCCACTTAGAAATCCCCTTACTGATAAAAATGCTGATGTGTCAAATACTTATTTTCCCCGCTGTATGTTTCATAGCGCTTTTCTTTTCTAGCCTATCCAGTTAAAGATTTGATCAATAATCATGGTCCAAGAAATAATAGTGAAAGCATCCACTGGCCATTCTTCGTCCAATCGCACGCCTCCAAGTGAGAGATTAGCACTATCTTTGTGCAGGAGACCCAGGGAACGACATAAACACACATACATCAGCAAGTCTCTCTCTCTCTGTGTGTGTGTGAGGTGAAATATTATCATCACTCATATCATCATTATCAAATCAGTCACTACCTGCTTGGCCCGAACCAAATTGTAGAGAACGGGTAAAGGATAAACCAACATAGCATTGACACAGAGGTTTTCGCCTGGAAGCCAACATAGCACACAATGCACCAGTAAATCTATCCCATTAGCACACCAGCAAGAGGCGCAAATCCCTGAGCTCTGCCTTTCATCTCTTCTGCTTATGCCCGAGGAAATGCGAACACCTTTCCACATCATCTTCTGCACGGCCCTCCTCACCGTTCCCCTTCATTTCTGTGCTCCACGAAGATTGGTGTCGGTGCTTCATTCTCTCCAACATCCTATCATCACTTCTTTTGTCTTTCTGATGGGACAACGGATGGGTCTGGTGATGTACCTGTTATCTCTGTGCATGTAAATGGATGTAAATTTAAAAGGACAGCGCGCGCCACATGCAAGGTCAAAAGCACTAGGTACACTGTGAGAGCGTATGGTCAGGTCAGGTAAAAACGCTTTTAATGTGGACATATCTATAATAGACTTATTCCTGTAAAAACAAACGAATTTACCACATGAAGGCGAAAAGAAGCCATTTTCACAGTGTGCACTAAAATGCAAATCTTGTCTATGCAAATGCACAGACTGTATAGAGATCAACAGACGCCGGTTCACTGACAAACTACAACAAAACAAAGAATTCTACACACTCGACTCGACACGGATGTGAATAAAATGGGGATTGAAAATGAAAAGAAAGACTTGCAGAAAGCACGACAGACACGTTCTTAAGAAAAGCACACAAACACGAGCAGGTTAATGTACTTGAGGTGAATGTGTGAGGTAATGCAGCAGTCTTTGTGTTTCCCTCCCCCACTGATTCCCCTCAGAGCTCTGCAACGTGTTCACACAACCGCACAATAGACTACAGCACACACGCATCTATATATCAGTACACACACGTCTGCGATACACAAAACACACGTTGAAACATAGAAGGAAACGTCACGCAAATACACACGGGTGTTTCGTTGATTTAATTTTGTATTTAATTTTCATATCGATCATGCGACCAAATAACAAAGACGCCGGGCGAGACCGCAAGAATAAACCTAAAGTAAACCTTCACAACACTCGCGTCAAGAGTCATTCATCGTTATTGTGGGTCATTGTCTTCTTTAAACGGTTTTGCTAAATGCTGCATTTCTAAACGTGTGTATGCTTCAGAAATAAAACGGAACGGGAAATTACGCTTAAGTTAAAGATAACGCGTTGAACAGCGTTATAAGTCCGTTATAAACTCACCTTTAGATTCGTGTCTTTCATCTTATCCTGCCGTGTTTTCGGTAACGGGTCCGAGGAACGGGACATGCCGAGAAAATGAAATCAACTCCGCCAACAGGAGCCGGGCCGTTTAACATCCACTTATATCAAGCGAATCCAGAGAAAAGCGTCCAGTGATGGCAACAAAACCATAAAAACACGTTTATTAAGACTTCATTCAATCTCGACTGAACTGAGCTTTCATAAAACGGGTTTTTTTTACAGGAAACTCCGCAGCCCTCATCAGCGTGATAGTGACCCCGGTCAGACTTTTAGCCAATAGTAGCCTATTATTTCTCTGACTGACAGCCGCTCGACCTATCAGCGTTGGCAAACACTGAGGGACTCCGCCCATCGCAGCTGCCGCTACAGTACAGACGATACAGCGCCACATGGTGTGTGTCTGTGCGCGTGCGTGTGTGCGCGCTCAAGGGGGGTGAAGGGAAACCTTAACAAAACACTAACGCGAAGAGCATTGCTCCTCTCATTACAAACTTTATTCTGAATATGAAATCGATATTCGTGATTATTGCTGGAGTCTTGAAATGCAATTAAAAAAGAGTCTGTGTCCAATGCTATTAATAACACAGGCATTATACTCCCTGCTGAAAGACTATAGAATCCTGCCCAATCACAATAGAAATGTAAGGGATTTAATGTTTATAATGGAAATTCTAGTGGTTTGGTTTTTACTGGTATGTCATGGATTCTATTGATTGGATATTAAGTCCTACTGGAATGAGGTGCAAATACCACAATAAAAGGAATTTTGTAATGTTATTAATGGAAAAAGCTAATGGTTCATAGTTAGAATAGAAACCATTAGAATTTCTGTGATGGTTTTTATTTGGTTTCAGCAGGGCTATATAATTGTTGGCTTTTTCGCATACGTGGACATTCAAACATGATTCTTTTTAAAACTGGGTCTGAGTTGATACACTTAACATGTCACGGGTTATTTTCCTTTTTTCAATCATGTGATATTCTTCTGTGAAAAAAAGAAGTCCAAATTTGGACTGTATGCACAAAATCTGTCTTTCTTCTGTGGACCACAAAAGAAGATATTTTGAGAAATGTCTCTATGGCTTTGTGTCCCTTACAGTGGAAGTCAGTAGGGATCAATGTTCTTTAAATATCGTCTTTTGTGTTCTACAGAAGAAAGGAAGTCATAAAGACATGAGGGTGAATAAAAGATGAAAGAATTTTCATTTTAGGCGAGCTATCAGTTTAACTCTTTTAAATAATGTTCTTACAAATTGTGTTTTTTTTTGTTTCATAAACCTTTACAAAAATGTCATCCTAGAATCTAATTGAATGTAAGGCTTTAAGTAGAGCATTGAGAGAGAGAGTTGTGAACACAATCGTATTAAGGACTCAAATACAGGACTGACAACCATATTCTGCTTTAATTGCCGTATTCTGGTGAACATGGTCTCTTACATCGGCTCTGGCCTTTAAGAATTTTATTCCTTTTACTCATTTACTAAAAAAGCGAAATTCAAAATGATGGGAATCAATTAAACTGTGAGTGAGAAACTACAGTCAGATCCCTAATAAAGAAAGGGGAAAAGTGATATCTGTGTGACTCAACATGGGAGAACATCACTAATCTATAAAAAGTAGTACATGAAGGATTCATATGCAAGATATTCCTTCAATAAAGTTTGGTAAATATGTTGAGCAAATAGACTGCAATTTATTGCATATACTGTTAGCCTGAAGATATGGTTCAACTTAATATCCGTTGCTAATGAATGATCTACTTTGGGTTGTTTCAGTCAGTCAACTGCATGATAAGACCCTTAACAATTTCAGACGGTGATGTCACCCAACAAAGATCTTGTCTGATAAGAGAGACGGGAATTGGAAACAAATACGGTTTCATTTACTTGTTTGGGATGTTGCCCATTTATAAGAAATTTTGGATGAAGTGTCTTCCTAAACAACTAAATGTAAATGTAAGCAAAGTAAATAAACTTACATTAATTTGTATAGTCGGAAATTCCTAATTCCACAGGAATGTTCACACACTGGCAAAAACATCTTCAAAACCTGAGCAGGTGGAAAAGAGGCTGTGCACGATGGCGGACACAGCAGGTACACAGGAGGTGGCCAATTGAGCATCATGAGGACATCCAGTATATGGTCACCACTGATTCCACTGTGTCTGACTTCATTCTCATCACACCTAATACATCATGTAAACGTGCCACAGTCAGATACTTTTCACAGGTTTTCATGGTTGCAAAGAAGCCAGTAAATTATTATTAGTCAAGACACAAGGAATAAAGAAACTATGAAAAAACAAGAATAGCCTTCTTAGATTTCCTGCAATTATTTTACTAAAAACCCTAAATGGAAAGTGTTTTATGTAAGTGAACAAGCTTTATTTGTAAAATGCATGTCTATGGTCATTTTAGTTTTAAACTCAAAAGAAGATGTCTGCACCAAAACAGCCTAAAACTAATGTGAAAATTCCTATTCTAATAATGTGGGAGTAAGTAAAACCCCTGAAGGAATTGCTTTGTGTTATACTTTCTCAAAAGTTGACATATTTAAAATATAATTATTTTGAAATACATGTTGCTTCCCCATTCATATGTAAATTTAACTGTGAAAAGAAAAATGTACATTAGCTGACGTTTCTATCAACACTGTTGTTCAAAATAATCCCAAATGTTCAAAATAATCAAACAGATTAAGTAATGTAAATTTAATTTTATAAAAAAGTTTTACTTACTTTAATATTTTAAGTTCCTGAAACACTTTTTTACTTTCGATTACGTATAATGACACAAATAAAAATGCAAAAAATTGATTTGCTCCTTGTTCAATTTACTTAATGTAAACCTGTTAATTCAACACAATTGGTTGAGAAGGATTTCCAATTCCCAATTGCAGTAGGAGAGTAAATAAAAAAAATATTATTTTATAGGATTTTAGACAAGTTAAAGACTTGTGTTTTATGTTCACTTCTCTTAGATATTTCGAAGAGTTTGACATATTTTTCAGATTTTTGGTTACTATTGTTTAGAGGAGTGATGCATGTGCTTAGGCTCTGCGAAGCTACATTCGACTTTAACATGAATTATGTTATGTTATGGTGAGCAGTAACTTTGAATATGACTGTTCTTAGATCAGTCTCTTCGTTCTCATATTGGGTAGCATAATTCAAGATGTTTGGTTTATGAATATTAAGATTAAGAAATATGTAAAATGAAGGAACTTAATGAATTTACTTTATTTAACTTAAAAATGCTAATTTGGTGTATGCCAAATGCTTATTTGTTTAATTTCTGTCTACAGAATTTCATTAAAGGGATAAATTAAATATTTAAGTCTCACTTACTAAGATTTGGTAAGAACTTTAACTTAACAATAATCAAAATTTGAAAGTTCTACTTAAACCAAGAACCTCTAAAACTCAAAAATGTTTGAGTATTGCCAAATTATCCGGGTTTACAGTGAACTATTTTCCAAATACAGAATAAGGGAATGACTGCATACAGTATGTGCAAATATTATCTCTGTTGATTGTTTGATTTTGACAAATGTATGACGATCAAATCAATTTTACTTTGTCGATGTTATGTCTGGTTCGTATAATGATAAAGTCACATGGATCAATATGCAGAGTTTTATTCGAAGGTAATCCCCAGGTGCTCAGAAATGCACTCAAGAGATGCACTATAAAGATCGTGTGATATATAGATCAGGTCTATTTGGATCCATCGTGTGGTGAGTGAGTGGTATAAACAGAGCCGATCACTGTATTGTTTTTTGGGAATAACAAACTTGCAAATGTTGCGACTGGCCAGTCAGAATCAAGCATTCCAACTAGCCACGTAATAATAAAACTTATTCCCAGATAACAACCTCTCAAAATTACCACCCGGTGCCCAGAAACAGCAAATAATTTTGACAGGTTTTTTGACAAATTATATTGTATTTTAATAAAATATATGACATATAATGATTAAACCAAATGGCATTTGAACGAAAGTAAACGTATATTTCAAATTCATATCTGACAGCACTTTGGGTTGTCTTCTAATGTTTCTGCCATTATGTGGTAAGAAAAATATATATATTAAGTCTTTCTCTTCAATTTTTGTATTGTGTACATTTCATTCACATTTTTACTGAAGTTTACAATAGTTGATCTTTGTCGTTTTATAGTATCTTTCAGACTGTTTAATTTTAAAATGAATTTTAAGATAATTTGTGGTGTGGTAAATAGGCTTTGCAAATAAAGTTTCTGTATTGTTCTATTATAATTCTGTAACATTTATTGTTTGTCAGTTTATGGTACATTAGTACTTTAGTTTTTAACTGACTGTGTGAAAGTTAATATGTGTTTTGGATTTTCCATTACAGTTGCAACAGTTCAGAGAGATACAGTATATTTCATCATACATCCAGGGAACAGTTGTTTACTGAAGATGGCGATGCGTACAAACCTAGGTATGTACATGTAGGCGTGGTTTAACATGCCTATCACTCAAAAACATCTATTAGGATGGGAAGAAAAGTAAACTGTATGCTTGAACAGTGTTGATAATTTAACAATTATACTTCTGTTATACGTCTGTTTGTTGATATTTTCCTATTCATTTTTAATTAAAAAAGCATGTTTTAAATTAAATCTCTATACGCAATATCTTTTACAAAAGTTTTTTTTTAAAACTGAACACATAGGGGCAGTTTCCCAGACAAGGATTAGACTAGTCCTAGACTAAAATAAATGTAAGAGGTTTCCAAAGGAAAACAACTTCCACAGAATTATCTTAAAATACATAATTGCCTTTGCGTTGTCTCATAATGCACATAAGGAATGTTTTAGTAAGGTGTGTGTGTTAAAATCACTCAAATTTTCTAATTAAACTAAGCCTATACCTTGTTTAAATAATCCTACCCCATAAAATATTGAGAATGTGAAGATGACGTCACGCCCTAAATCGCGTGTTGCAGTGGCGCCGCCATCTTGTGAGGATAATACTCCACTGCTATGATTGTCCTGATATGTACTGTTACTTGTTTTGTTTGATATACAGAGAAATCGAAAGTGAAATAATCAGGGGCTTTTCCTGAACGACTCTGAGTAATGCTATTTCAGTTTTTAACACAGCGAGACCGACCTACCATAGTTATATCTCTCAATCAAACAAGAAAAACAAAACACTGCATTGAACGGAATAGCAGCCATCCTCACAAGATGGCGCAACATTCAAAGCGACATCGATAGACAAGCTCCATACAGTGATCAATGTGAATATCAATTCAATTCAGATGTTGTACTTTTAGAATTTCAGGTGTTATTTATTATAATATCTTATACTGTACATATCATATTAAAGAACATGCAAAAATAGCTCGTTTTGCATCTGACAAAACTGTAGTAGGTGAAATGTAGTCTCAGCCTCTGACTCATGCCCACGATCATTGGCCTATGACACACTTTTCTGGAAACACTTCAACACGTTCGAAGTCGTCTTCTGATTGGTGGAATTTCACAGAATTTCCGGGAGACGTGCGAGTCGCGTTTTTAACGGTCCGCCTGAAAACAAGAAAGCCTTCAGGGGCGCGTTCTTCGTACGTCGCTAACTCGGTTAGCTGGATTTGATTGTTGACGATTTGGCATGATCTTGGATTGTTTGGTTCTTCGAAGCTCATCCTGGACTTGCTGTCATAGCAACAGGTCCGTAAGCTTGAACCTGCTTTAGGTCTAAGGAAGAGCCCTTTACAATGGGTCTCATATTTGAAGAATATTCTTGTACTTCACTTTTACTTCTTCCCATGTTCTAGTGGGTCCTGAGCTGGCTCTGACATTAAGCAATTATTAAATTATTAAAATAAGAATATATACTGTAATAATAAGTGATATAACCATAACATGGAACACTAACGCATTTAATTTGTCTGCTACTTTTTGCCAGCCCTCTCTCCTGGCTTTTGCACACTTTGAAGTGTTCCCTGACGTTTTAATTATTTTTTCAAACTCAACAAACCCTTCCAGTAATAATTCTTGCTCTGTTGCGTTGAAAAACTGAGCGCGCTCTTTTGCCATGATGAGCAGCCAATAGCAGCGCTGCTGATCATTGTTTCTACTATCGATACAAATCCCCTTTTAAACAAGCGCATGAACGCGCAATAATCTCAGATAACTCAAACCAGCGATACTAATCATATCCGGCAGGTGTGTTCGAAGAACCCAATTAGCCGGATCATGATTAACACGATGATATCATCTCGGATGTGTCATTTGATCTCGGATGTAATAAGCGACGTACGAAGAACGGGCCCCTGATCTGAGTAAACTGTCGTGTTAACAACGGTTGCTATAAGAATTCATCACGATCGAGTAAACGCTCAATTCTTAAAAGTATGTGAGGTTCACGCCATACACTTATTGTTGTTTCTGTTAACTTTTGACACCTTCGTTAATGTACACCGGTCTGTTACTGCGGGGACATTTCCACGCCTCTAAACATGACGCGGAACAAAACAAAACGTGATTGGATGCTTTACCTGTCAGTCATATTATGTCCTCTTGGGCGGGGCTTTCCAAAGAAAGCGGCAATAAATAGCAGACGTTCAGTATGATGCGCGAGGTGAAATGTAGTGACGTCACTCTCTGTGCCGAAGCTTCGCAACGTGAGTCGAGAAATCCCGGAGATTTCAATGAAGCGCGTATAGAGGCTCGTGTCGCTTTAGACGCGTCCGCCTGAGTGGTTCAGTAAGCGGTTCAAATGTTTTGACAGCAATATAAACCAATTAACACAAGAACATTCACTGCCCTCTGCCCAGTTAAGATCAGACACTTTACACTTTTAGAATAATAAAATTGCCCCTTCTGCTTATTATGACCAAATAATTGCTTTATACACATTTGATGGCCCCATTCGTTTCAAGCCAATACGTGTATCACAAAGTTATGTTATACAATAATTATATACCACCAGAAAATACATATTATATTCATATAGATAGATTAGTCTATGTGGAAATAGATTTGTTCTTCACCGTTATAACTAAGCCTTAACTTAAAGTGTATCATAGACCACATCAGGCACATCTGTAATGTATCTGCCTGTTTTACACTCTTCGGCCACCAGATGGGATTGCCTCGAGAAATAACCCTTTTATCACCCCTGTCATAGGGCTTCATCTCGACACCATTAGTGAAATGATTATTAAGACCAGCCCCCTCCCAGACCCATATATGATTCTCCTTCACTTCCGGTCTGAAAAGGGTGGCCTGAAACCTGTGGTTCTGCGGGCCTGCAGCTGGATACATCTCGCTCTCATAGCCCCACCCTACATCACCTAAAAGCAGGAAGTACATGATCATCAATCCAAAGCACATGCAGCTAGAACAGGAAGACTAAAAGAAATCATATCTTCAGGTCTACACCGATGTCGACTGACTGATGCGTTTCTGAGACGAAACCGACATCGACACATCGCGCAGTGCACGCGTTTCAGCAGACAGGTACGTGCACGCGTCAAATCACGACACGCGCCTGATATGCTCACTCTCCGCTATACTATCATGCTTAACCCTGCAGATGTTTTATATTCTTTCATTATATATATAATATATATTATTAAACTTGTCTCGATCGGGTCACATATTGCAGCTTACAACAACAGCGACTCTGGCAAACGCGTTGTGACTAACGGACGCGTCAAACGCAGGTTGTCGATGTATTCTCTGTTGATGTGACTCAGATCTTACAGCGTTCATTGTAGTATCATTGTCGTACCGTTGAACGGATTCGTTGGTTAAAGATATCGTTTATTATTTGTTTTTCCTCTGAGTTTCCAGAGGCCCTGAAAATCTCCCCTTGACGTCACGGGCTCGTTCACACACTACGCGCGTGAGAAGATTTCCAAACAGCGGCACTTTTGTGTTTGTTGATTGTTTTGCTATATTGTTGTAAGGTTTAATTTACATGTTTGAAATATTGTTAGTGTTCTTACTGTTGACAGGTGCACAATGACTGTAACAAGAGGGAAGTTTATGAGAGGAAGACGTTTCGAAATGTAGGAAGGTGTTTTTAACCACATGTAACGTGGCCTACATTGACACAAACACATTTCAACTAGAGATGATTTTTAACATCTGATGTAACCGTATGGAGGAAGCACTAAACAGACACTCAGCATTGTTAACAAAAATCTAAATTTATGTCAAAAATAAGATCAATGTGCTTCTAAGAACACGTGTTTTCTGCTTTTGCCCAAACTGATTTAACACTTATGCTCACAGAGGTCAGATATTAAGAAAAAATCTATTTTCAATTCAATTTCTGCAAATGCACGAGTTTTTATGGCGTGTTGCACATCGATCACTACAGGGGGCACTAGTGCATCATCCCATACACACTGTCATCTGTGTCAGCTGTTCCCAAACCTGTCCTGGAGGACCCCAACATTTTGTGTTTCCCTCATCTGACACACCAAGGGAAAAAGAGCCAGACGTGCTTAAAACGCTGTAAAATCTCACATGAGAACAGATATAAATGTGAGGCTGCATCACAAAACCAGTCTTAAGTAGAACGGGAACATTTTTAGGGAAAGAGAAAAATACATTGTATGGGTCAAAATGATAGATTTTTCTTTTATGCCAAAAATCATTAGGATATGAAGTAAAGATCATGGTCCATGAAGATATTTTATAAATTTCCTACCTTAAATATATCAAAACTTATTTTTGTGAGTGGATGGCCTGTCACAGTGCCTCTGATTAACAACTTCAAAGGCAATTTTATCAATATTTTCATTTTTTTGAACTCTTACAGTCCAGAGTTTTAAGCGGTTGTATCTCAGATCCAGATATTGTCAAATTCTAACAACTCATACATCAATAGAAAGCTTATTTATCCTGCTTTCAGATTTTGTAAAAATCTCAATTTAAAAAAATGTACCCACACGACTGGTTTTGTTGTCCAGGGTCACATATAATAAATAAACAATTGTTTATGCCCCTCCTAAAATTGTTACTGAAAAAGCATACAGTTGAGAACAGAGCCCTATGGTCCCACAGTGCATGCTGTCGATATTTTCATTCGCAACCCAAATACAGTAAATTAAACTATTAACTACTTGATTTAAATTGCAATATGTCACAGTAAAGATGTTCTACTACCATTACGCAAGGTCATCTTAAAACTGTAAACCCTCCATAACCAAAGCTAGCGTATGCTTAACTTCAGTGACGCAATGAAATGCTAATAACATGAATCCTCCAACAACAAAGGAAACACCACCCGACATCACCATAGCAGACACTATGATAAGGACTAGTTACTTAACATTCCTGCATTACGATAAGATCAACATACGGACAACAACCTTTCTTGAGGGTGTGTAGCAAGTTTAAAGTACATGGCTTGAATTTGCCCTCCCAAATAGTCATCCTGTCATTTTCCATAACTAAAGTCAACAATACAATGACAAGTCCAAACTCAATGAACTTATTCTTAGTTTAACTTCAACGTGCTCATGCTGATGCTAGAACAGATCTGTGTGTGATTCCACAAGTGAAGCTCTTCCACAGTCATGTCTGCCTCCTGTTATCCACAAAGAACAAACGGCTGTGTTTCATATAAAAGTGATGTTTGGTGATGTCATGTTTACAGATTTTCCTTCTGTTGTAGGAGCATGGGGCAGCACCTTGGAAAACGTGACCCAATGTCTGTCTCACAGGTGTGTTCTTGTAATGTATTTCTGTTCATTTTGAGTTATAACTACATACTGAGACCAAGTACATTTCATAAGAAGTCTGTAACATGCTGCAACGGATAATAAAGCATTTACTACCATCCAGGATGTGATGTGTGACGTGTTTGAAATCATCTGGATATTCATGTTCGCACATGTCCTACAGGCTTTACCAGAGCTTGTGGAATGCAGGGCCGCAAACTACACAAAATATCTGCAGTACTCTGATATGTTAGTAAAATATGCACTGAATCTGGTTGCCCTGTCTGCTTTGCAGATCTGGTTTGTCGGATCTGGCACGTGACTCAAAACACTTTCACAAAATCACAGCTTTATTCTCAAACGTATGTTTCGTCTTGAATTGCTCGGACTTTATTCTTAAAATACTATGACCTGAATTGTGTATTGCTATTTCTTTATTCTCATAATTTAACTTAAATCTCCTTTTCTAATTAGATTTTTAATGTGGCCCTTATCCTTTTTTGCAAGCACGTTAACGCTTTGACCCAAATCTCTGTCTTCAAAAACACATGTGTACCAAGATCAAGCTCAAAGCTGATACTCGTGTCCATCAATCTCTCCCTGTTATCCAGGAACATCAGATGATTATTGTTATATATTCATTCAACACGTTTCACATTTCCCTCCCTTATGATCTCTGTAAAAACATTTTTGTCTCCATTGCAAATTCTTAAAAGTGAAGATACATTTACCAATTAAGTGTAGTTTTCTGAAATATATACTTAAAAACAAGAAAAATACTGCCAGTGTAGTAAGAACAAAGTTTGAGATGACACATTTGCTTTATTTATACGTTAAATACCTAATTTAAGTCTCATTTGATTATAGTCTGTAGAAAAAATGTGCTGCTGATGTTTGCATCGCAGACGAGCTACACAGACAGAATTATTTGTTTTATTGAATTGATATTTATTCATATACTTAATTGCTTGTAGAGGTTTTTTTTTCAGCTCATGCTGCGAAGTGGTTGGTAATGGTGTTGATTTAAGAGATGTGATTATCTGTTTAAAAAATGCACTTTTCATGTCTTATTTAAAACAAGAATGTTTTAAATGTAAAACTCGTTTGTTGCCTTTTTGTTTTTGAAGGGCTCTTCAACGGAGTCATCTAACCACTTAGCCGAGTCACCAGATGAGGTGTTTGGTAAGAATGTTTCTCATTTCATTTTTTGCTTTCATTACAAAACATGCGTGATATATATGAAGAGTTTGGTTCCAAAGTGAAATAACTCACTCATTTTCAAAAATCATGTTTTTTATTGTGCATTCCAATTAATATCAATCAAACTGCAGTTGGTTTGTTTTGATTTAAGCCATAATAACTCAAAAAATACAACTAACTAACACAATAAAAACATGATAAAATAATAAAAACCTGATTTGATTTTTTTAAACATAATTATCTCATTTTGGAATCAAACTCTTCAGTATATATATAAATATATACACACATGATCACAAGTTTGTGTGATGAATCACAAATTTTATAATTAATACACAAAAATGTATTATTTTGTACTTCTAAAGATAAACTTTAGAACATCTAAGAGCCCTTTTCCACCATCGCGCGGAATCGTTCTAAGCACAGTCTGAAAGAGTTGCAGTTCCACGTGACCCTGGTTCAACACAACACGACTACAAACTGTTCTGGGCTGTTTAGCCCCGTATGTAAACAGGACAGTACGGCATGGTCAAGGAATAAAGTGTATGAGGTAGAGAAATAGTAATTGCCAGTGATGATGCATATTGTTGTGTTGTGCTCCAAAAATGCAAGGTCCAGTTCACAGTTTATGCCATGTGTTACCAAGGCACATCATGACGCGTTTGTGTTTACATTCTAAAAATATATGTTATTAGCCTGCGGTTTACGTACCGGGTGACATGGATTGGCAGGGAGTGGAATGATTAAGTAACGAGAACAATTCGGCGCGATGGTGGAAAAGTGCTCTAAGTGTACTCAAATGTGCTATGTTCTTAAGTTCATCTTAAGAAGTACAAAAGCATACATTTTAGTGTATTTAGTAAACAAATCGCATATGCATGAAAACGATTGTCTGGCATTCATGTGAAACATATTCATCAGTATTAGGAGTGTGTATTATTTATTTTCCTAGTTTCTAGTAGTAATGTTTGCATTACAAGTAGATATTTCAGGAAGGAAGGGAATACAGAGGTGTGCATGAACACACAATCATCCACGTAACTGAAATGAAAGTATCGTTTTTTGTGATTTTGTGTGTGTGTGTGTGTGTGTGTATGTATGTGTGTGTGTGTGATGATGATGACACTGGTGTTTGTGTAGGGAGATAAAGCACACATTTGGACTTAACACCAGCTGGTACAGGCTACAGAGATTGTGTGTTTATATTCAACAGCTGATATTGTTCACTGTCTCACTGTCCTCAGCCTCATTCTTCTGCCTCACACGTAGCCATCCGCCACACATATCTCATCTGCATCGGATCATTCATTTGAAAGAAAAGATTAGAAGAAGATTAGACGCCCATGCGTTGCTGTGTAAAATTCACTCAAAAGACAATGTAACACGTTAGCATCTATAAACTGATATGGTTTGTTTATTCACATGAATCTCTTTGTTAGACACATATAATATGAGAAGTGCTCAAACATCCGCTTGCTGGATTGAATAGAAAAGTCAGCAGCGGAGAGGTGAAATGATTCCTTTGGTCATGAACACAGAGGTCACAACAACATATTTAATGTCACATGTTTCTCTGTATCATTAATTATGACATTGTGTGGTGTTACTGCTGTTGACCAGTCTGACCCACAGCATCACCACTCGCTAGAACTATAAAAAAGACCTTTTCAATAGTTTAGTACTCCTTGGTTTTGACAAACCTAATCGAATAGGCTTGATTGCACGGTTGTTGTTTGTGTCAGCTGGGATTGTTAGCGACTGTAATGAAGAGAATGAGATGTGTGAAAGGAATAGCTGCTGGACGAGGACGCTGAAACAGACCAGCGACTGTCTCTCCGCAGGGCCTGTGGGTGCCTTGGGGCTTTCATGAATGCCATCATAGAGAGGATTTCATGCCCTGGTGGGAGACCGCATGCCTGCAGCCCCTCGGAGAGACATGCTTACCATGCCTCGGTCCCACTGCCGCATACTGCGTGGGTCCAATTGTTCCTGCTGGACTCGCACGAGTCAGCTAAGAAATGTTATGGAGGAACATCACAACAGGAATAAATAGGCACTTTTTAAACACGTTAAGATGTGGAATGTAGGATGTCATTTGACGGAAGTGTTGATAACCTAACCTGTATAAGTTCTATGTCCAATTAACATCATGTAGAGACAGTAAGGGTTCCTTTTTGTTTTGTTATTTGTTCAAATACCTGATGCACAAATGACACCCTTGATCACATGTTTGCTTAGGATTTCTGGAGGGAAGGTAACACTATGAACGGTACCAACAACATATTTCGAGACCGAAGAAGAGAACACTTCATAACATCAGGTCATGTTTGGGCATTTGTTGTACGGCTCACAACACAATTGGTGTGTTTGCACTTGATCTAGGGATAGGGACGGCTATCTGTTCTCTACACATAAGCCGTGGACTTGTCCGCGTACCTTGAATGGTTCGAAACGAGAGTTCAGGAATGAGACGAGTGTCCAGCCTGGGGAAGTTATTACAGTCACAGTGTTTCCATTGTTCTTTTACAATAACTGTGTGGTTTGCACAAAGGGCCTCTGTCAGACACTGTAGAATGCAGATTCTCTTGTGTTCGGCAGTACAGTTGCGGCTTTGTCCCAGTGCACTGGGTTCAAACCCCACAACCTTGTGCGACCCTCCGAAATCCAGAAGTTTTGTAAGAAAAGTTGTGGAGAATGTGATCGGCCTGTTGATTTCTGACAGACCACCACTGAGTTAAGTGCAAAAAGGTTTGCCGATTTCCAAGGTCACAGGGAACTTGTTTACAGCAGGTCTTACGCTGACAATGATCTTACTGTGATCTCTCTCCCTCTCTGCGCAGGCCTGGGCGAGGCTGACATGAACCAGAACAATGACCGCTCCGGCAAGAGTCCGCCGGTGACTGACTCCACGACCGCCGTAGTACATCAGAGCAGCTGGAACCAGCTGAACGCAGCTGACCCTAATGCCTCGGAGCCCCGCCCACACTTGGTCCGCCTCTTCTCTCGAGATGCTCCGGGCCGCGAGGACAACACCTTCAAAGGCCGCCCATCAGATTCAGACGAGCTTCAGACCATCCAGGAGCACGGCGGAGCAGGCTCAGAGTGCGGTTCCGAGTGTGCTGAGCAGGACGCCGAGTAAACTCGCTCTTGACAACAAGTGCCGCTGACAGTATCAAAGTGAACGCTCGATATGGCATCCGCAAGCGCCTCGCAGTCCACGTTCAGGTTGGGTCGCAGTAAGAAGAACCCGACTGTTATGGATCAGATTGGGAAGTTTTTCGGAGGGGACAAGAAGAGGAAGGGAAAGGTGAGGATTGAGTGGGCTTCGTTTCCAAATTAGCGTTCACGTCTCTCTCCACGCGAGTCTTATTTAGGAGTATTTGTTGTTGGCAGTGATTTATACTTTCAGCTATTCTTGACTTTTAAGTTCGATGACTTGATTTTTTCACTGTCACACTGATGTATTGAGTATTTACCCCTCAGAGTATATGCTGCATTTGCTATGTTGTAGGTGAGGCTTTTTATTGTGGATCAGGGATTGTGTAAATTGTGTGATTTATTAACAAAGTGTGTTTTATAAAATGTACTTGATGTATTATGAAAGCCTATGAAAGAAAACAAATCTAGTATTTTTAACACCAGTCGTTTAGCACTGTATCGGCACATATACTGTATAGTACATGTGGCATAGTGTACAATAATACAAAATTGGTACCATAAAGGATATTTTCACACATATTAAGATTTTTATCAACTTTATGTTAGAACTCTTCCCCAGAGGGTCGGTACACTCCTATGTTTGCTGTACGGAGGGAGCGCACTTACATGCATTCCTACTGTAATAGTTCAAATCCAGTTAACAGCTGATCATCTAATGGTTTTCTTGATTCATAATATAAATTTGCCATGTTAAGTATGACCACTTTTCTTGTACTTCTGAGTATGCAATTTCCAGAGCCTTAAACAGACCTTTATAAAAAAAGAAAGAAAAAGAAACGGAAAGGTAAAGACAGTTAAAGCTGTTCTGTCAGAAAAACCAAAGTGGATACAAACTCTGGGAATTTGGAAAAAACACATTTGAGTTATTCCTCGCATGTGTATGTGAATGTGTTTTTAATTGCATTTCGTTTTTTTTTTTAATTCGAAAGGAAATTTCAAAATAGCTTCTGTGTCATGTTTGCATATTTTGTGATCTAATTTTTATAGTAAAGATAACACGTTAGTGTCCTTCATCGTATCTGACATGAATAAATTGTTGTAATATATTATTTTTCTTTTAGGGGGGGGTCAGCTGAAAAGTATGTTCTTTATGTGTGTAGTACAGTAATGTGGCAGAGAGATTGTGTTAATTTTAGTTGTGTGCTTGATGCATATGCTGCTGCTTCAAACAGATGTCTGAAACACGCCTCAGGTTAACAGATCTATCTGGTGTTATCTATACTCTTAATGTCTTACTTGTGCTCACTACTGATTGTGTCCTGTTTTGTATCAACCCAAGTTTGTCAAAACTCCAGTCAGTCCTAAAGCTGTGTCTTAACCCCATGCTGTCCCCAAATGGATTAAAATGTGTATAACCACATGAGCGCATGCCTTATTTGTTTAACAATAGTAATCAGATGCGGCTACAAATAAATACATTGATTCGTTTTTATATCTTTATGTTGTAGAGTTAACTGGTTTGGTCACAATAGGAGCTCAAGAATCAGTGCAATATATAAGATTTATGTCTTGTGAGATTTTTTAAATGGGAATTTGTTCAATTCTTCACAAAAGTTTTTTTTCCAGTAGGGATTGTAGTGTACTAAGAGGGAAAGCTTTAAAAAAATGTACTTTTATAATATATTCATGGCAATATTAAGTTTAGAGGTAAGCTGTCAGTGAATCCACGCGTGGCGTCAGTTTGAGACGCTTGTTGTGTCTTTAAGAGGAGCTGCATCTAATCTGCCGAGTTCATACTTTAAAGTATTGTGTCACAACTATACTTAAAGGAGTAGAACACTTTCTAAATACATTTGAATGATAATTTACTCACCCCCATGTCATCCATTAATTTCTTTTCGACTAAAAACATACAAATCTTGGATGAAACGGGGGTGAGTAAATTAACATGAACATGTATTTTGAAAGTGAACTATTATGACACATTAGAAAAACAAAACCCTTCAGACAAGGTTTAAAGCACAAAGATGTATGAGATTTGCATGCCAAGTTAATTGAAGTTAAACTATAAACAGTCAATCTGGAAAGATTGTTCATCTCATTCTGAAAACTCAATTCCAAAAATATATATTTTTTGGGCACTAAAACGAGAATTTTATTATTTCAAAACTCACATCTTAAAAGTATATTTTCCAAAGTATTGTATCGTACACATCATCAAACCTGCGGACAGTGAAACGAATAACACTGATTTGATCCCTTCAGCAGCCGTGCATCTCAGTCGGCTGCGTACGCGGCTGCGCAGCTGCAGACGGGTCGAAATACTCACTGACAAAAGCTCCAGCAACGTGTTGTGAAGGACAAGTGGACCGTTGAGCAGTGAAGGTTCTGGCCGACCCGACGAATCACATTTCCCTTTAGATCAGGTGGATGGTCGGTGTTTCGTTCACCCGTGGAAGTGACGGCAGCGGGATTCGTAAGGATGTGCAGCTCGGGCCAATGATCTGCCTTCAGTCCTGACGTTCGTGTGGACGTTACGCCAACAATAACCAACCCATGTTACACACTTTGTTCGTGAATAGTTTGAGCAACGTAACAAGATGCGGGGTGTTACCGCGGTCCATCTGGGGAGTGTGAAGACATCCGAATACAACTTACAAGACCGGGTGAAAGATGACAGAAAAGCTCATAGGAAGAGCAGCTGGTTTAAATGTCTTCAGTCATCGCAGTTTGGTGATTAAAGGGCCAAATCCTGTTGTACACAAACCCGGTGATCTTCAGCAGTAGTGTCGATGACTGTTCTTGTTGTAGACTGTGTAATGTTTAATGAGCAGAGGTGTGTCCTCTTCATCACAGGGGTCTTTCCGGGGCGCTCTGTCTGCGTCCCCTCAGAGATCAAGCGCATCACCTCGCCGCCGCGCTAATGAGAATGCTGTCGTTCACTTTTTCAGAAACATCGTATGTATCTCATTCCTGATTCTTTGTCATAAAATGTTGAGAGTCGATACAATAGAACTGAAATATTGAAAATGCATTTTGATTTAACGGGAAACTCTTTTTCTAATCAGGTTTCTCCTTCCACCCCGAAATCTAAGGTAAGTGTTAAAGCTGAGGTCACACACGCACTTTCTGCCGATCACGTGTTAAACTTGCGTACCTGTAGAGTTTTGTGACGACATGCAAATCCAGCGTTATATCCACCGTTTATATAACTTTAATCGCCGAAAGCAGTGAGTAAACGAGCGCGCATTGATGGGGTGCTCTTCCTCGCGCTCTCCTGCTTTAATTCTGCACGTGCGCTGTTCCGGCGGAAATTGCTCATGAAAGGAATAAGAACCTCTGTTTAGTCACGGTAACCATTGGTTACAAAATGGCCGCGAAACTTTTTGGAAAGCTGAGTTTTTTTTTGCATACGAATAAGTTATACTTCCATGATTGACACCTCGCTCATGTTTAGCATGAAGTCCACATGTAACAGTGTAAATAAGTATATGAATAACTTTGTTTAGTAAGGCAGTTATGAGCTCCACGATATGTTTTTAAAGCAAAAAGTGAAGTGAATAGTTTCATCTATTGTTTAAAAAGTGATGTTTGTTTGGTGGACTATTGTTGTTTATTTAACTGTACGTGTCTATCTTAACAGGGTGATCAGAAGTCACACAGTTCTGTTAAAGGCCAAAAAGGGCGCGGAGACAGTCAAGGTACCTTAACCAGGATCTTCAAAAGGGTACGCTAATTTAACGTTGCTGTCACTACTGAACAATAGTTTCATTTGCCTTGTGTTAAATAAGTTAAAATAACTTCATTTTGTTTATATGTAGCCTATATGGTCCAAAATGTGTAATGTTTCATTTCTGTTGTCCATGTGGTTAAAGTAATTGAAATTTTGTGATCAATAATTGTATTGCAATGTTGACCATGGAATTAGTTTTTTCACTAACGGAACTTAACACTGTCTGTGTTTCAGGGAGGAAGCCAGTCGGCCTCATCCAAGCGTTGAAATCCCAGCACATTGCTGAAACCTGAGAACGAGGAGATGAAGAGATAGAAAAAAATTATTTGTCTAATTCCGTAACTGACTCTATGGCTGTGCATTGATTGATGTGTGACAATATAATCTGTGTTTTGATTCGTTCTTGTCCATTAACTCGGTGGTGTGTAACCTATGACAGGTCGCTGTCAGAAACAGTGTGCGGGCCGGACACAGCTTTAGTCTGGTTAGGTCAACACCAGTATTTGTCTAACAGAACTCTTTTGTCTCGTCTCTGTGGTGTACACAAGTGTAGCTGGTACCTCTCTTATATGTCTATGGCTGACATGCTTTATCTGTGTTATCTTCTCATGTAAACGGTGACGGAATTTGTCAGGCTGTGCAACACACATATCACACGTGACCCGCAGCCACTACGTGTGTTAACAAGCCTATTAACATGAATGAGTCTGAAGATTTCTTTCTGATTTAGTAATAGCCGACAATACCTTCTTATTACACCATGACTTGTTGTGTGTTAAATATTAGCCTCTGTGTGTGAGTGCCGGGCTTGTCATTTCATCAGATAACATACGGCATACAAACGAAACAAAACGTGTTGTGTACAAACTAAAAATAAAGTTTTACATGTTTTATGTTGATGACAAATAAAAGTGCCAAACCAAGACCGTTTGTGTTTTTGTCTTTTAGAAAAATTCATATTGCTCTGTGTCAGACTGCACATCCTTAATGAAATACAGTCATGACACAGAAGTCCTAAAAAACATGCCTTAAAGGGATAGTTCAGCCAAAATCTCACCCGGAACATCATTCCAAAACAGGAGCTGCTTTTTGGAATGATGTGCTTTAGGAATCTTAGACAGGTGGACCCCATAGACTCCCTTTATATGAAGCAGAGAGGGCTGCGGATTTACCAAACAATCCTCTTCATGGTTCTACTCAAGAAAAAATGTCACTTACATCTCAGATGGCCTGAGGGTGAGTAAATAAACAACAAATTGGAGTTTTTGGCTGAACTATCCCTTTAAAGCACTTGCCAAGGTTGACTCTAAACTTGAAAATATGAAACATTCACAACAAATAAACATTTGTAACCAAAACATTTATTAAATTATTCTGCGTATTACAAACAATCTGCCAAAAGTGGATGATCCCGGTGAAAATAAAAAGATGTACAATAGTATAGCAACACCACTACTAGATGCATATGCCTAGAATCCAGAAAATACTGCATCCAGCATGAGTCCCTTCACACTATATACATGCAAAAAACACTAATATAATCCCAACGTAAAAAAGTGTCATGTAGTTTACATCTCATTTCATGAAAACAACTACAGCAATTCACAGGTCAATGAGTCAAGATCACACATGTTTCCCTGATCGATAGTTTGTCTCCGCATGTGCTGACACCAGAGGCTCTCACTACACAAAGCAGAAACGTTATTCTCAAGGCCATCAAAAGGCGCGTTTCTTATTTCTGAAACAGATTAACAGGTTAAAGCCTTCGCAATGGGAGCGGTGCATGGTGTCGCACAATACAAAACCTCACACAATATTCACTTAATGCATCAAGAAAACCCCTCCACTGACCACAGCAGATTCTCAGTACTACATGACTTGATCAGTCTTTTTACAAAATACAATTACACAATCGTACTTTTCACTTGAAAATGAAAACTTCCAAAAATAAGAACTGCTCACAGAGGAACAATTTGTCAGGCCTTTTCTAAAGCAACAGGGAGTATATACAACTACAAAGTTCATCGGTCTGTACATTCACATAAATACATGTAGGATTGGTGGCGCGTGTGTCTCATTCCTCGGCAAAGCTAAAATGCGAGCAGCGGGCCGTGTCTGACTGAGGCCGGGCGCTCACGGGAAAACTGTGGGCATGGGACACTGCCAGTCTCCTGAAGACTCGGGCACGACCTCCTCCAGATCCAAACCTGACTGGCTCTCTCTGCCCGCCGGGGCCGAATCCTGCTGGAAGTCGGACTCTGAATCGTGTTCCAACACCACCTCTACTTCCTGTGGTTTAGCTGTGAATGACAGACAGAACTAGAACTGACAGCGTATCACATATCTGTAAAGTTTCCACGGCTGTTTATACAGGATACACATCTATGTACTGTGTATTGATCAGTATTGTTTGGGGGTTAAGGTTTAGATTGGGGGAAGGTTTAGCTAGTCTTAGTCCTTCAACATCAGGGCTCAACACTGTGACCAAATGTCATGCATATGCATTTTTTGGGACAATTTGTAAAATCTCAAGAAGGTAGCGAGTCCACCAGTGTCAATGTGTCTGTGTGTCTCGCTTAATAGTAGTAACACACACCCATGGGTTTGTCACAGGACACCCCGTAACCATGCGATCTCTTCATGTGCAGCTTCATGTTGCTCTTCTGAGTGAAGCCGATGGTGCACACCTCGCAGCGGTAGGGCTTCTCTCCTGTGTGCTTCACCCTGTGAACATGTAGTGCGCTCTTCTGATTGAAAGCTTTGTCACACAGCGAACACTTGAAGGGCCGTTCTCCTGAAAACAAGCCAACATGCCAGTGAATGTGTCTGTTGATGTCCAGATATGAGGTGTGTGACCAGGGACGGATTATGACTTCATCCCACTATTTTCCCGTAGTTGCGCATTTACAGTTATAGAAAGTTAAGACAATGAATTGTAAAACGCTACGCTAAAAATAGTCTAATATAAGCTTCACAGCCAAAAATCAACCAAAAAGTAAATAAAAAATGATTTCTCACCATAAACTGCCCCTGTGAAATAACAAATCATCAAGCAAAAGATTCAGAAAATGCCATTTAAATGTGCTGTGATATAATACATAAGTTCAATTTAATGAGGTTAAAGAGAACATAAAAACATATGTTGCCATGATCTGTGGATCATTTTTTACATGCTATGGGAACCATATGTTAAACATAGATAAACATTTGTTTTGATTGTTGTTGGGTTCTCTGTACCAAACTGAACCTCAGGCTCATGGTAGTCAAGGGCCCCGGTCAGTAATCTATCCCTGGGTGTGACAGAAAGCGTGTGAATTACCCGTGTGTGTGCGGATGTGTCTCTCCAGTTGACTGGGTTTGGCAAAAGCTTTGTCACAGCTGGGGCATTTAAACACTTTGGCTTTCTGAGAGTTGGCTTTGGGACGCTTGTTGTGGACATACTCGTGTTCCTTATAGGAGAGAAGACAGAGTCGCAAATTTGACAGGATTTCTAAAAGCCCTAGACAGTCTGAATCACACAACACTGAGGTTGAGTTTAAAGGAAGCATTTTGACGTCAGAACCTCAATGGTGATAAAGGCGAGCTCCTCACGTGTACCTTCAGGTGTGTAGCTCGCTTGAAAGCTTTCTTGCAGACGGGGCAGACGTGACAGCGCTCTTTTCCATGCACCTGTCTGCAGTGTCGTCTCAGAGCGTTTGCAGTGAGCAGCGTCTCGCTGCAGTAATAACACTGATGTTTCTGCTGCATGTCTGCATCTTTCTCCTCCGACTGGCAGATCGACATCTGCATCATACATACACAAATACATATACGCAAAGACAGAATTACATCCAAAATCCATGAAACTGGACCAGACCTATAGCAGGTCAATGACCAATCAGATAACCAATCTCCATCAGAGCTCGTGTTCATGGAGCTACCTGTGTGTTCAGGTTCAGAGAGACCGCGTCCAGCATCCGAGGGTCCGCCAGAGTCAGAGTCACACTGCCGTCACTGGCCATGCCTGCCGATGACATCACCAGGCTCTGAGAGGACAGGCCCGTCTGGGACAGGGAGGTGCTGGGTGCCAGAACGCTGACTGATGGGAAGACAGACGGTTTCATGTTTCTCCAGAGCGGTTCATGCACTGATCAGACGGACACAGTATATTACTCACCACTCATGGCCGAGGCCGGAGGACTTTGAGGAAGGAGTTGTTCAGTGTTCAGGGTCAGACTGCTGTTGTCTGAAGTCAGTCTGATGCCAGAGTTGACGTCTGGAGCTGAGGAGGGGCAGTGATGGGGTAAAAGCTCCTGACCTTCAAACATACAGTTCATCAAAGACATTTCTTTCATGTGCCTTAATTGGCAACGGTCACTTCTGATCATAGGAACCATGGTGTCGCCTTCAAGACCACATATTTCTCAATTCCAGGCCTCTTCCCGGATGTTTCAAACCTATCCTTATATCAAAAATCTACTCATCAGACCCCTCCTAGAATAGACTTCAGAAGCAAGTGTACGGAGTCCTCTCGTGGAACTGTGATGTCACTCGCATGAAGTCAAACAAGCCTATTGTTGCAGAAGTCTCTCGTAGTGAACACGCTAACAAGCTGTAGAGTTCATTCAGGTGTTTCAAATAGAGAGCGTCTAAAACATGCTGTTTTAAAGTGCAGAGACTGAAATTGAGAAACTCTGCCTTGAATGGTGTATAAAAATGCCTAAAACCAAATGACCACAGTTTTATTAAAGAAACTATATGAGAAGGAACTACTGTGTTTTTTTTTAGCTGACCATGGTATGTGTTACACAGGAAACAGAAAAAGGATATTCCAATATTACACACTTTTACCACTTCCAGTGAAGACCTTTCCAATCTGTCAGGTCCATCTGATCAAGAACATTAACTAATCATTAAAGGGATACTTCACCCAATAAAAATTCTTTCATCATTTATTCACCTTCGAGTTGTTCCAAATGTGTATAATGATGAACACAGAGAAAGATATTTGGAAGAATGCTCATAACCAGACCGATTTTGCACCCCATTGACACACTTTATCATTTTGTTTGTTCTGTTGAAAACATAAGAAGATATTGTGAAGAATATAGGACAGCAAACGGTTCTGGGGCACTTTTGACTACCATTGTAGTTTTTCCTCCTATGGGAATCACTTGGGGGAAAAACTGTCCTGGGGCCATTCTTCCAAATATCTTCTCTGTGTTCATCAGAACAAAGACATTTATACACATTTGGAACAACTGGAAGGTGTTGATTTTGGGTGAAGTATCATATAACAGACGATGTTTATACTTAAATCTTGCTGCAGTTTCACATTTTAAGCGTAGCTGTGAATGTTTAATCATTCATCGGCATAATCAATAAAAATGGAAGTAATCTCGACCACATTGTTCCTCGGGGTGTAAACTCTGCTCTGCTGAAATACACAATGATTTTTACAACTTTATGGTCCTTGGTGTGGCCGGGCCTTAACCTATGATGTGCTACTGTAACACCGTGTCCACACCAGACGTGGTGCGACAATCCCATTAGAACAAGCGGTGTGTGTAGACATGGTGTGAAGAGTGTGTGATGCTGTGTGTGTACCTGCTATGGTGAGAGTAATCTCTTGTGTGCCGCTGGTGGATGTGGACGTAGCGACGCTGTTTTGTGTTAAAGCTTGTGTCAGACTGGAGTTATTGATGGTCAGTGTGATTTCAGAAGCATTGTTGACACCACTCACAAGACCTGCCGCACCGCCGGACACATGTGAGAGCTCTTGAGGAAGTGACAGGACACACAAAACAAGAGTTACACATCTATAAAATAAAACACGTTAGGCTATTTCTTGCGGCTGTTAAGATAACATCACAAGAGCTTCTGGGTTTGTATGAATAATTATGGACTGCGCAATTTTAGCCTTATATTTGAATATATTATTTGAATCATTTTTAACGTTAATTCAAACTGATCCAACAAATGCAGATATACAATAATTGATTATTTCAACTAAGCATATTGCTGCTTCCCTTCTGAAACCTCCTATCACCATATTTTGTGATATTTAATTTTTGTCATAAATCATTATTATTAATCACCCTTTATGTCTGTCACTGGGTTTGGCAAATGTCTAACCAATAAAGTATTAAAAAGTGCTTGTCAAATTTGACACATCTCAATATTAAAGCATTTAAGAAGTACAGTGTTTCTTTTCTTTTTCCTGAAATACAGCAAATTTTGAAATATGAGGGTTCAGAAGGACAACAACGATATGTAATATATATAAATTAATAATACACTGTATATACAATTGTTTTAATTAAATAAAAAACAGTTAAATAAACTAATTGCATTGCATTTTCAGCATTGGAAAAATACATATTTAATCAAATAATACTGTACATATATTTTGCTTATAATTCTGAACTTTCAGTCAAACATTGAACAGTAAACAGCATAAACTAATATTTCATATGTATTTGATGCTGAGTTACTTTAGTTTTGTCATTGTATTTTTCAAATATTTAAAATCAGCTTTTATTTTGAGTTTTAATGCTAATTTTGTCAAATTTTAGTTTTTTAACTTTAGGCAATGTTTCAATTCAATTTCTTATATTTAGGACGATATTTGATCAATTTGCAGAACTGTTTGACTAGTGAATTATAACAACCATGAGTTGGTGAGAAGGCTGTTTTTAAATAAGTTGAATTTGTGTTATCACAAATACAGAGAAATGCCATATAGTTCTATATTCAAGAGTTAATGATGGTTTGACAATAAAAGCACATCCTTTGTGACTTCTAAACATCTAAACAAGCCTAATAAATATTGCTTTGTGTTAATTTTTGGGTGGAGATTGAACAGAATGAATCAATGGTGTGAGAGTGAGAGACCAGTGTCCTGTTGGTTTGTCAGGTTGCTTATGGTGACGCTGGTGGAGGCGGCGGTGGGCTGCAGTGAGAGGCCGCTCAGCGGGTGGATCACCACATTAGCAGGAACCGAAGCGTCTCCGCTGGGCATGAGATGAGCGGTCGCGTGCGGGTTCAAACCAGAGTCACCCACAAGAGAGTGAGACAGCAAAGTGCTCTGCTGCAGCGACTGCTGTAAGATACTGGGGTCGATCTGAAAAGAGACATAAAAACAACAAACTCTCACTGCATGTTCACACGTGTAGAAAAGCTCAATAAAAGGAAGGAAGGAGACGGGAACTGGCAAACATTTAAACATTTAATCACATAAAATCAAAAAAGAGCCGAAAGCCCCTCAAGGTCGACGGCTGGCGAATAAAACATAAATACAAACATAAACGTGTTCGGGCCCGGTCTTCTCTCATCGACGGTCCGGTCGCTCGTTCTCTTATATGCTCCCGATCTCCTCCGTGATACGAGACCGGTGTGCGCACAGCTGCCGCTTATTAACAATTACTCACCGGTCTCGAACCACGGTCCAGCCCCGCCTACTCCACTACAACGCGTAACAAGCTCTCTCGGAGCAGAGACGCTCGGTCACCTGCAGCGTGATGTTGTTGATGTTGCTGGGGTCAATCCCAGAGATCTGCACGTTTGGACACACCAGATTACCCGACGTGAGCTGCAAGTGAATTCCTTCCAGTGTAGCAAGACCCTCCGTCAGAGAGACAGTCAGTTCGCCTCCAGCTGGGTCAACAAAGAAACAGACAATAAAGAAAACATGACTTACATTTGAACAAACTCCCCTTCTTATTCGCCACCCTCGTTCACGCGTGGATCTTGGATTAGACGACAAGAGTGACTAGAAGTACCTGAAACAGTGGCAGGCAGTATGGCCTGTCCCACCAGCCCCTGCTGTAGCAGGCTTGAGTCATACTGGCCCGTGAGCACTGGGTTTCCGTGGATGTAGATGTTAGGATCTGTGCTGCTGGTCTGTAATAATCCCAATGTAGGCTGAGCGACTGCGGAGGAGTGCTGCTCCTGAGGACCACTGTGGTCATCTGCTCCTCCCTGCGGCTCGGTGCTGGAGCTCCGCTTGGCCTTGCGATCAGAGGGTCGGACGTGACACTCAATGTGGGTCTTGCGGTGGCCGGACGTACGGAAGCGAAGGTCACAGAGAGGGCACTTGAAGGGTTTGGAGCCCGTGTGTAAGCGCATGTGGACCTTCAGACTGCCCTTGGTGGAGAAGGAGGTGCTGCACATGTGACAGCTAAACAGCTTCTGACCTGCACACACATACACATACACACACACACACGCACACACACATACATACAAACACACACACAGCATCCACAGGGAGAGCGAGTGTGTTCATCTGGAGATTTGGCTTTGAAAGATTGACATTTGGATGTTTAATATAGTGTTCTGAGTTAAACTGAACCAACAGACAATATGCATGTCAAGACGCGTATTTACAGTTTGTATAAAACATATTGTTTATAGTGTTACACTTTAAGGAAAATATCACAAAATTCTCATGATGAATTTAGCTTGTATTTATAACACTTTTCATCATGCCTACAACACAATATAAATGTAATTTAAAGGATAATCCACGACTCGATGTCAAGTGTTTTTTGGCCTCCATGTCTTGCATTAAAATCTTTTATTACTCAGCTCATATGAATGCTTGATTCTGATTGGCCAGTCGCGACATTCCAAGGGTTGTTGTTTTCAAATAACAATCGCTCAAAACTAATAACACCCTGTAACCTGGATGCTGCAAATCATTTTGAGAGGTGCAGTTTACTATTACAGAAAAATTAATTATAAATCTGTCTTTTAATCACATATATGACATTATATTTACAAATGATTAAACCAATTTGCCATTCGTGACGTTTGAACGTCGTTTCTTACTTTAAAACCCGAACCTAAACTGCTTTTCCTCTGTAAAAATGAGCAAATCAAATATTTCAGATTTACATTTATGTCCAGTTTTTTTCTCATGTTGCAATTAGCCGTGTAATAAGCGTGATAATGTACAAGCAGCCGGCTGTTATCATGAAATAAACCCCTTCAGTGTGACAAGACCCTCTGCTTCACATCCTGATCACACTGTCGGGGATTATTTTGCTATAACAACCGGCTGCCTGTACATTATCACTTACTTAAAGAACAGCTAGCCGTGGATTATCCTGCTTATACCATCATCACTGTCCAAGTTAAAGCTGTTATTGATGTTTACAGTGACATGTATGATCAGACAGGTGAAAATGAGTTATTTTCATTAGTTCATTTCAAACGTTGATCAAACTGACTTGAACTACCCGTTGCATAAACTACACCGTAAGAAGCGCCCTTACCTGAGTGTGTCTTTACATGACAGTCCAGCGTGGATTTCACAGTGAAAGACTTGCCACACTCATCGCACTTATACGGTTTCTCACCCGTGTGAATTCGGATGTGTCTGGAAACAGCACAAGACAGGACACACCAATCGTCATCAATGTACTGCAGCACACTAGATACTGCTGAACTTCAACACACTTGTGCTTGATTCAAGAAAAGCACACAATCTAAACTCTCCCACCTCATGAACACCAACAAATTTATATCGTCCAAATCAGTGGTTCTCAAACAGGGGGCCGTGGTTCCCAGGGGGGGCCCAAGAGGGATCCGGGGGGTACAGATTTTGTGTCATTTTATGAAATGGTTCAAAAATGCAGTCAAACATCAGAAAAATAAGCCCACGATGATGTTTCAGCATTGTATAACTCTCGTTTGATTAAAATTCTGAATACAAGATTATATAAGTCTTTATTTGGGGTTTAAAAACCGTAAAGTAAGGGATTACTCTTTTCTATAATTGAATTACAGTTACTTCTGATGTAATTAAACTAATTACTGTGTGATACATGTGTGTGCAATAGTGGAATTGATATAAAAAGTCTAACTTTTAAAATCTGTGCTTTAATGTATAATTCTGACATTTGTAATACTTTGGTCAGTTAATAGCTTTAACTACTTTATGTAGTTTTATATTATTAAATATAATATATATATATATATATATATATATTATATGAAATAAATATATCATATATTATTATTTATATTATATATTTTATATTATTTATTTGAATGAATTAAAAGAGCCGTTTGATGTCTATACATGAATCACTGAACTCATCAAAGTTGATGTAGGAGATAGAAAGTAATGAGTAATAAGTCATTAAATACTTTTTTGAGAGAGTCATTTGTACAATACCCTCCCTGACATTACTACTCTCCAAGGTCTTCAAGAGTCTCTTTCTGGATGTAAACAAGGTGTGTTCCCATTGGCTGACCTCCACACACTGGTGTAGTTCACCGTACAGAACATCAGGCAGTAAAGTGATTACCTCACCAGGTCACTGGGCTTCTTGAAGCTCTTCGGGCAGTACTGGCAGCGGTTGGCAAATTTTGGCTCCACGTTGAGCTCCACACATTTATCTTTAACTTCACTGATTCGATCTCGTTCAGCGGCGGTCTGGGCCAGAACCTTCTCTGACAGGGATGCCTCGTCCCCGGGGTCTCTCTTCGCCAGCTCTGCTGTCTGCTCTTCTGTTAACGTGATGATGCCGGTGCGACCTCTCTTTAACCCCGAGCGATCTGAATCATCATCGTCCTCGCCGGCCTCGTCCGCCTCCAGAACTGTGCACATCAATGGAATATGGTTGAGGTCGTATCTGTGACACGCAGAACAACTGCACTCATGCATGTTGGCATCCAAAATGTAAAGGTGAAAAATATGATTATTATAAATAACCTTGTGTGTGTTTTAGAGATCACATTCAGTCAGTAAAAAAATATTTTTTTAGATTATTTGTGGTACTCACAAACAAGTTTTAGGGGGTCATCTGTGTATATTTGACGTGATGGGCGTTACCTCTGGACCCAACAGTGTGCAGGAGCTTCATGTGTTTCCTGCGCAGCATGACCGTACGGAAGCTCTCCTCGCACATGCCACACTTGAAGGGCTTGGCGTTCAGATGGATGATCATGTGTCGGTTCAGACTGCCGTTGGTGGTGAAAGAGGCTTCACAGATGTTACATTTGTACGCCTTTAATCCTGCGAGGAGAAGAGCGAGGGTAAGATGGTGTGACAGGGCTTGAGCGCATCCTGAGAACGGTCTGTCTGGCTGGTTCACACCTGTGTGCGTGTTCAGGTGCGATTTGAGAACTCCGGCGGACACGAAGCTCCTCCCACAGAGATGACAGCGGTACGGTTTCTCGCCCGTGTGAGAGCGCACATGCTGCTTCAGGTGACTGGACTTCTTAAAGCTCTTATTACACATATTGCACCTAGAAAGATCAACCAAAAACTGCTACAAAAAACATCTGGAGGTGAAATCGTAACCCTGGCAAAAATCAACAAACATGTCTAAACCGGAAGAGACATTATCCAAAAGCCGGATTTCAGAAATGCGTAGCAGATGTTTCACACGTAAGGACACATTACTGACATTACCTCAATAATTAATCTTCTGCATGCTGTACCCTGAAAGACATCCTGAAAGACACTTATTAGAGAATATGGAACATCTGAACTCTTACTGATAGACCCTCTTGTTGTTCTCGTCCTCGTTCTGGAAGTCTTGTGTCTGTATGGCCAGCTGTATTTCACCTTGAGTCGCCTCTTGCAGTAAAGAGCTGGTCTGAAAGCACACGGACAGAAAGACACACATAAGCGAGTGCCGACAGAGCGACCGTCTGGATCACGGGACGTCATTTCAATTGAAGCCACAGTTCACACAAGAAATAAAGTTCTGTCATGATTTACTGACCCTCGAGTTGTTGTAAACCTATATAAATTTATTTTTGGTTGAACACAATGAAGAAAGTTAGAAAATGAGATTTCGCGGGAACCATTGACTAACCTTGGTAAAAATAAGACTGTATGATGTGTTCTGAACAAATACTAAGAAAATAATTTGAAGAACTGCTAACAATTCTGGGTGCAAACAATGATGTCCAACAAATGTCAGTCGCTAAAATTCTTCCAAATATCTTTCTTTGTGTTCATCAAACAAAGACATTTATACAGGTTTGGAATAACTTGAGGTTGAGTGAATAATGACAGAATGTTCATTTCTGTAAGTAAAAAGGGTTTTTCCCTTTTATTAAACTGGACACAAAGGACTGACCGATAGCCCGGGGGCAGTATGGGAGATCCTCGGGCCAGTTGAGAGAACTGTCACTTGCCCGATCGGGCCAGTTCTGTAGCGTCATGAGAAATGATCAATTGTACGTTTTTAAGACTTGCCTATTTAAATATTTCCCGGAAGATGGAACAGAGGACTGGATTCAGTTCTCATGTGCTGTTTGAAATACGCGCATATCAGACAACGCGCAAAATACTGAATTGAGTTCTCTTTCACGTCATCTAACTCTTGTTTTATTACTCGCTGATTAGTTGTCTTCAAAAATATCTGAAGTTTTTAGTTTTGCTAATGGTTTTCATGGCGTCATACCCTTTCTTATTAAAATTACGTTAAAGTAATTAGGTAAAAAACAATAAACAAATAACTAGATATTATTTAATACTCTTTCGTGTTGGGGCCAGTGAAGATTTTGGCAGGGCCAGTAAAAATTTGCATCACTTAGCAAAAAAATCCCTAGAATTGAGTTCTAGGTTTGATGCGTTTGATGCGTTAACACAAAACTGCCGTACAAACGGGTATCAAAAATGCAAGTTTCTGAAAAACGATGTTGTTGTCATCTCTGCATAAAAACTCAGAGGCGGTGTTTTCCAAAAACAACGACGCCATACACATACATATAATGCATTCAGTCTGCAAGCATGTGCGAGTATTCCAGAAACAATACCGGCAACGTCCATGCTGCATTTTTGTGCTGTGTACAATGTCAATATCAATTGTGTGTGTGTGTGTGTGTGTGTGTACCTCAGAGTGTGTCACGTGCAGGAGGTTGGGAGGGTGGTAGCTGGAGGTCAGTGCCTGAGACTCCAGTGTGCTCGAGTCCTGAAGCTGTTGAACTGTTGTGAAATGACCCTGCTGGGTAAATCCTTCAGCTATGACGAAACCTGCGAAAGAGAACACAGTCCACAATTCAATAACACACAAGTGCTGCTTTCATTAGATCAGCATTCGTAGAACACGAGGAAGACGCCACACAACTAACTTAACCTGCAACCACACTCGAGTCAATCACAGGACGGCTTCATTGCAATTAAACTCAAATCACCCTCTTGATGTTATCTGTGCTTTTTTCATACTAAACAGCCAGTGTGAAAGCCTTCAGGATTGATTCGGTTTATAATTAGTAAAGTATTGCAGCGCTGACCTCCTGTGAGTATTTCTGTGGAGAAGCGAGAGTGAGCGTTACCTGGAGCGAGTGCCGACTGCTCATAGGCTGGCTGAGGCAGTGCGGGGGTCTCAAACTGACTCATGTGCTGGGGAAGGGCATGCTGTGCGCTCACAAATGATTCTGGAGATAAACACATGACAGGCAGCTGACATCAACCATAGCTTCAAGTGAATGAGTGAGCGTAAACAAACATACTACCAAATGCATCTTGGTGTGTTAGCACAAATGTAAGTTCAGTCACGCTCACCCGGGTCCTGAAGGGCGTCCTCCTCCAGCGGTGTGGACAGGGACACTTGCTGGCCGTCTCCCACCACCTCCAGCATGCTCTGTGAGTCTGCGGACACCACGACTGCTGGCTGCATGTCACTCGAGCTCGGCTGCTGCTGCAACTGTTGAGCCAACTCGTATCTGACAACAAACCACACGACACGCTGACAGTGAGTCAACAGAAAAGCCGGATCCTTTTATGCACTGGTCCCGTCCATTTGAAATTTTGTCTTCAATATGATGTGTTGGGTGTAATGCTCAGGGAATATGACCAACAGGTGTATAACTGTCTCTGTTCTGATGAACATATAGAAAGATATTTGGAAGAATGTCCCCAAGACTGATTGACTCCCATAGTAGGAACAAATACTTTATTATTATTTTATTCTGTGGAACACAAAAGAAGATATTTTGAAGAATGTAAGAAAGCAAACAGTTCTGGTTTTCCTACTATGAGAGTCAATGGGAGTCAAGATCTGTCTTGGGGGCATTCTTCCAAATATCTTTCTCTATGTTCATCAAAGACATTTATTCACATTTGGAACAACTGGAAGGTGAGTAAACGATGAGAGAATTTTCATTTTTTGGGTGAACTGTCCCTTTAAGACCAAACCGTCTATTTTCACCTGTGTGTTTTCATGTGCTTTCTGCAGTTGGGGGAGGATTTGAAGGTCTTCTGGCAGTACGGGCACATGTAGGGTCGTATGTCGCTGTGCGTGGTCATGTGACGTCGCAGGCTGCCGCTGGTGGTGAATGTGGTGTCACACAGAAGACACTTAAAGGCTTTGAGGCCGGAGTGGGTGCGGATGTGAGCCTTCAGCACGCCTGAGGACGCGAAGCCCTTACTGCACTGCAGGCACTTGTACGGCCGCTCTCCAGTGTGCGACCTGCAGGACAGAGGAACGCATGAGTGCTGGAGGATGCTTTTCCAAACCTCTTTCACTCCCTTTACACAGAGACAGCATATTTGATCAAAACCTCAGCTGTGTCAAGCTTGAGAAAGGAAGGGATGGCGGAACGCAGGATGTTAATGAGAAGGTGTGGTTCACTCCGTGCTCCTGCATATTTGCAATGTGAATTAATCCAGAAGTAATATATCAATACTTTTGACTTTCTTAAGAACTGTCGAGTGAATCCACTCTAGCACGACTGGTTCTGTCTCTCGAGGCGTGCACAGGGAGCTGCAGATGCATATGAAGCATTTTCTCGCATATTTCTCAACTCAAATTCCTGCATAAAGCTGTAAAAGATTTTGAACTTTAAAGGGGTCACATGGTGTGAAAACGTGTTTTTCTGTGTCTTTGTTATAAGTTGTCCATGCATGTATCAAACATGTAAAATTGCAGAAATGAAAGTGTGGGAACCTGCCTGAAACACCTTGTGTAACCACACCCACACAAATCTACATCAGTTGGTGGTCTGATTTGACGAAGACCGCCCAAATGTGTACTCGAATAAGGTGGAGTACCTGTCAGTACAATTGAGGAGGAACCTGATGTTCCAAATATGGTCAGAGGCGTTACATTTCCCTCACATGCCTGCAGTATTCCTGCAATCACTACACACTGGTGAACTGGCCAATCAGAGCACACCTCGGTTTACAGAGTCACGAGCTTTGCTCAAAATCCAGAGAGGCGGAGCAAAGAGGAGATATAAATATGCACGGTGTGGAAAATACAGCTTTTATGAACCTTAAATAGCATTTACACATTGCATTATATCTAAAAAATAACCATGATGTTCATTTTAGCTTTAAGCGAGAGGAGACAACTCGCGTTCAAAAACTAAATATGTTCACATCTTTAAGAAGAAGGAGACCACATCAAAACATCTGTCCATCTGTTTACATCTTCGGTGCATTTTCAAAACTTTTACAACATTTGCCCGTATTTTAAAACTATGTTGAGCTATGGTGATCTCCTAACAAGTTTATGAAGTGAATCGACACTAAACACTTATTAATACCATCTCCAAACCTAAGTGTCATTGGCTAAAGCGGACCATACGAATGAACCACCTCGTGAAATAGTTATTAATGGCACTGAGGTTTGGTTTGAAATACAGATTTAGCCAAACATGGATATTTGTAATATGTTGTGCGGTAACTTTCACCTGATGTGCTGTTTAAGGTGGCTTGACTTCTTGTAAGCTTTGCTGCAGAATCCACACTTATACGGCCGCTCGTTCTCCACAATGTCCAGATACTGCTGCAGGGCGGCCCGCGAGTTCTGGTTCTGCAGGAGCCCTGCGATCAATGACCAATTACACCTCCGTCACACTTATCATACACCTCAAATCTCTACTGCATGTAGATTCATTGAACAAATAAAAGAGAAATGATCTTGACATGAAAAACCAAACGAGGATTTTTCTCAATTGGCAGCTGCACCGTTCAGAAAAAATCGAGTTATGTCTGTCGTTGTCTTTAGAGCAGTAACACAAAAACAAATCTTCATAAGGGGAATGTCAAGTTTTAAGCCATGACAATCAGATGATTACGACGTTTTTTCAGAACATGCCTGCTTTGACACCTGCTTTAAACCACAGCAGTATTTTAGTCATAATACTAACACAACTATTCATGTTTAGCAGGCCGAGCATCCATGTGCTTCCTTCACTACTTTTGACCGAAGAAAACAGAAAAACAAACTTCAGGACATTTCATTTATTAATCTGTACTGTTTGCTGGTCACACTTTATTTTGATTAACTACTTTAGACATTCTTGAATTGAAGTGTTAGCAGATATTAGAGAAACAGTCTAGTAATACTTTCTTTGTCTCCACGTTGTGCAGTAAAATCCTTTAATGCATGTCTAGCTGTGTATTATCCCTGATTTATAAGCATACTGATGTGAATTAGAGCAGGTGAGCAGACAGTTTACAACAGAATTATTTTATGTACTTTAACTATTTGCAGCTTTAAAGAGCAAACACACACATGAATGTTTCTTACCCATGTCTGTGATGAGTATTGGCTCCTGCAGAGGAATATCAGACAGAGGCAGATTACTTCTGGACAGTCTGCTTTTGTGAGGCTTTCGTGGGCATTTGTGCTTTTTGTGGTGTACACTCTTAAAATGAGAGGCAATGTGTGTTTTCCTGTGGCCGGATGTACGGAAGTACTTTTCACAATGGGGGCAAGGAAAAGGCCGCAGACCTAGGCAAAGGAAAAACACAGTCAAGGATCAGGCTGGTTTAAAGCAGACACTTGATGATGTGATGAACATTTGAGTTTCCTCACTTTTTACGCACTTCGAGCATCCAACTAGGCTCGAATAGCGCGATTTGTTCGCAAAGCGTGTTTGGTGGGAACGTTCTATTAAAGCGAACTCACATTTAGGCCGGTTGCTCTCAATTGTGCCCGAGCGATGGAAAGCGATGGAATTCCCCCAAAAAGTCACCTAACTGCACTATGAGACGGTGTAACTTGACTAACCAGAGTACTGATCCTACACAGCATCAGAGATCTTGTTATGGTCATTCTTAAACATCTAAGCAAAGTCCTCAAAGTATTTCTGTAATGACCTCCCAGAACTGTGTTTCTATAACAGCAGGCGTCCACAAAAGCACCGCCTTTATTGTGTTTCCTTAGAATTGTATACTAAAATGATTATATTCAGCGGCTTCTCTTACTTTTCTAACTGATATCTAGTGCCAGTATTCGTAATGTTTTGCGCGATATTCCAATTTTGTGCACAAGCTAAATGTGCAACTTTGGATGGGAACCCAGCTATTGACTAGATTTGGTTAGTTTTTAGAGCCCTTTAATGACCACTTTTTTAAGAAAGCACCCAGTGACACGTGGGCCAAGCACAGTGTAAACAGTTTCTTCAAATGAGCTGTTGCACGTGACAGAAAGAGCACTGGTACTCACCAGTGTGTAGACGCTGATGAACTTTCATGCTCCCAGACGTGGAGAAGCATTTCATGCAGTACTGACACTCAAACGCTTTGATGCCCGTGTGGATCTTCATGTGTGCCGTCAGGGTGCTCTTGACAGCAAACGCACGGAAGCACTGCTTGCACTTGTAGGGTTTCTCGTGAGTGTGAATACGGATATGACGCACCAGATCACTGGGTTTCTTGAACTCTTTTAAGCAGTATGGACAGCCATGCCATCTCACACCATTCTCCTGCCTGATGGTACCTGACAACAAATGCAAAAGAAATCAATCGGCAATCCTGCATAGAGACGCCTTAACAACACCTAGCTGTCAGAACATCGGATGGAATATTATTATATTGTAAAATGATCAGCGTTTTTGAATCCCTTTTTACACACGACTGCATTTGCAGAACTAAATAAAGCAAAACAACGGTGCCAGTCATTTCAATTCAGCAGAAATAAAGAGTTAAAGGGGTGATATGACACGCCTAAAAGGAATATTATGGTTTGTTTTAGATGTAATGCACTGTGTAAAGACAAAATAAGGTTCAAAATTGCTGCATGTTCCACACATCTTGCATGTTAGTATCTCCTCTTTTGCTCCGCCTCTCTGAAACGTGCAGATTTTGAACAAAGCTCATGGCTCTGAAAAGCGAGGTGTGCTCTGATTGGCCAGTTCACCCGTGCGTAGTGATTGCAAGAATACTGCACGCGTGTGAGAGAAACGTAACGCCTCTTATCATTTTTGGAACATCAGGTTCCTCTTCAAATGTTCTGAGAGGTACACCAGTATACTTGTTTATACATTTGGGCGGTCTTAGTCAAATCAGACCACCAACTGATGTAGATTTGTGGGGGTGTGCTTACACGAGGTGTTTCAGGCAGGTCTCAGTGAGCATTCACTTTTAGATAGAATGCATCTTTTCTTCCCACACTTTCATTTGTTGTAATTTTACATGTCTAATACATGAATGGGCAACTTATAACAAAGACACGGAAAAACACATTTTCGTGGCATATGACCCCTTATATGTTTACATTTTGCGTGCGAATAGAAGATCTGATTCATATCCGTTCAGCTGAGACACATTTATGCGGCCAAGTGTAAATGCATCAGTTTGAATCAATTAGATTGCTATCCGATCAGAGAATGCGCATGAAGTGACCAGGAATGAATATGCTCTACAGCTAATGAAAGACTTGCTTAGTATCACTGACGGGGCAAATTAGGAACGGTGGGGAGGATTTTTGGTGTGGTGTGTGAAGTTTAAAACATTTCCAGTTTAAAAGTCCGGTCAGTAAAATCTAGCGGCAACGTTGCGAATTGAAACCAAGCACTCACTCCGACCCTCCCTTTCAAAACGGCGGCTGACAGAACACGGCAAATTCCATGCAAGGGGACCTAGACAAAAATAGCTCATTCTAAGATAATTCAAACATAACGCTTCATTGTGTAAGCACTTTCTACACCACTGAAGACATAGTTATGTATATTATATTGTGTTTCTATCAATGGATCATTTAAAAAATGAAACATTGGACCTTTAAAGCAAGGATAACCCAGAGTTAAGCGCAGTGTACAAAGCCCTGTTCATGAAGATAAAGGAGATAATAACAATGTGATTTTAGTTTGTTAACCTAGCATCTGTGGAGGCTTCTTGATGATGCTTCTCCTCTCCTTTTTCACAACAGTGTCCGTCATAAGTATTTTTGTGGTGGCTGATCCATCATCTGCTGAGTTTGCGGTCGGACCCGCTGCATCGCTCTGCTGTCCGGTGCTACTCTGAGCATCAGGCTTGACTGGAATCTCGGTCAGTCCACTGTTTTCCAGAGCTTGCTGAGGAAAAACACACCTTCAATGCTGCGAAGTGTTGAAAATCACGTAGAGTATAGACTCACAAATGTCATTTCCCGATGAAGAGAGATCTAGTGAGACCTAATAAAAAAACTGTTGAACTGGTCTCTAAACTTTGGATCTATAGGATTTTTTCATAGTCATAGCCACAGTTGTATCTATGACAACACTGAAGCTTATTTCAATGTAATTTCATAAACAGAATAAAGGCCCACTTCCACTCTGCAGTCATGGAATAAATAAATAGCATTTCCATATACAGTTGAAAGAAAAAGTATGTGAACCCTTTGGGCTTACTTGGATTTCTTCATAAATTGGTCATAAAATGTGTTCTGATCTTCATCTGAGTCACAACAATAGAGAAACACAGTCTGCTTAAACTAATACCGCACAAACATTATATGTTTTCATGTTTTTATTGAACACAACATGTAAACATTCATAGTGCAGGGTGGAAAAAGTATGTGAACCTTTGGGTTTAATAACTGGTTGACCCTCCTTTGGCAGCAATAACCTCAACCAAATGTTTCCTATAGTTGCAGATCAGACCTGCACAACGGTCAGGAGAAATTTTGGACCATTCCTCTTTACAAAAGTGTTTCAGTTCAGCAATATTCTTGGGATGTCTGGTGTGAATCGCTCTCTTGAGGTGATGCCACAGCATCTCAATCGGGTTGAGGTCAGGACTCTGACTGGGCCACTCCAGAAGGCGTATTTTCTTCTGTTGAAGCCATTCTGTTGTTGATTTACTTCTATGCTTTGGGTCGTTGTCCTGTTGCATCGTCCATCTGTAACGGAACGAACCACACCTGCACAGTCGGTTCGGCACGGGAGTCGGGCGCTCTAGCGAGGAGGCTAAAGACCGCAGTCTCTAGTGTCTGTCGCTAGAGAGTCCTTGAGGCCGGGAAGTGAGGTTTACATACTGCACAGCTCTACACTAGCTTGCCTCTGTTACACATCCTCTGTTAAGCTTCAGTTGGCGGACAGATGGTCTTAAGTTTTCCTGCAAAATGTCTTGATAAACTTTGGAATTCATTTTTCCATCGATGACAGTAATCCGTCCAGGGCCTGAGGCAGCAAAGCAGCCCCAAACCATGATGCCCCCTCCACCATATTTCACAGTTGGGATGAGGTTTTGATGTTGGTGTGCTGTGCCTTTTGTTCTCCACACATAGCGTTGTGTGTTCTTTCCAAACAACTCAATTTTGGTTTCATCTGTCCACAGAATGTTTTGCCAGTAGTGCTGTGGAACATCCAGGTGCTCTTTTGCAAACTTCAAACGTGCTGCAATGTTTTTTTAGGACAGCAGTGGCTTCCTCCGTGGTGTCCTCCCATGAAGTCCATTCTTGTTCAATGTTTTCCTTATTGTAGATTTGTCAACAAAAATGTTAGCATGTGCCAGAGATTTCTGTAAGTGTTTAGCTGACACTCTAGGATTCTTCTTCACCTCATTGAGCATTCTGCGCTGTGCTCTTGCAGTCATCTTTACAGGACGACCACGCCTAGGGAGTGTAGCAACAGTGCTGAACTTTCTCCATTTGTAGACATTCTGTCTTACCGTGGACACATGGACATCAAGGCTTTTAGATATACTTTTGTAGCCCTTTCCAGCTTTATGTAAGTCAACAATTCTTGATCGTAGGTCTTCTGAGAGCTCTTTTGTGCGAGGCATGGTTCACATCAGACAACGCTTCTTCAGAACAGCAAACTCAAAACTGGTGTGTGTTTTTTATTGGACAGGCCAGCTTTAATCAACACATCCAATCTCATCACATTGATTGGACCCCAGGTTGGCTGACTCCTGGCTCCAATTAGCTCTTGGAGAAGTCATTAGCCTAGGGTTTCACATACTTTTTCCACCCTGCACTATGAATGTTTACATGTTGTGTTCAATAAAAACATGAAAACATATAATGTTTGTGCGGTATTAGTTTAAGCAGACTGTGTTTCTCTATTGTTGTGACTTAGATGAAGATCAGAACACATTTTATGACCAATTTATGAAGAAATCCAAGTAAGCCCAAAGGGTTCACATACTTTTTCTTTCAACTGCAAATAGCCTGCAGGATGTAGTTTAATAGTTACCTGGAGGATGTCCTGGTTGATGCTTGTCTCGATAGTCTGTCCAGTGGGAGGGTCCTGAGCGCCGTCTGCCGCCACATGGTCAGACAACTCCAGCAGCTGCTGGATCACATCCGTCACTCCCTCCGTCCCCTCCGCACCCTGACCAACACTTGGGTCCCCCTTCTGAAAACAGAGCATCAGCATCACACTTCAAAAGATACGCTGCGCTCTTCACAGGAGGATATCGTCACCTGTGTTGCTGGCTCCTCCACTTCCATCACTGATATGTGCATTTTGCTGATGTGAGCATTGAGGCTTCCAAGCTTTTTATAGACGCAACTACAGTCCATACAGGGAAACAGCGGAACACCGGCTGCCTGAAAACAGAGAGTTTCACCGTCGTCAAAATGGCCTCTGCGGTATATAACATATCAACACACTATTCGACTTTTCATTCATTATTCTGATGTACAAATAAAATGATCCAAGTGACTGGTAAGAAGATTTTAACACGATTAAATGTGTGTCTTTAACTGACATACAATTGAACTGCAGGAAAAGCCACACTGTTTCAAATGTAACCGAGCTACGTTCAAACGACTGAAACGTAATAAATAAATGAAGTTAGCAGCACCGCTACTTTTAGCTAGCTATTCCCCAACACTTAGAACCAGTAACAAGGTCTATCATTCCCTATATACATTTTTTGGTAAAACTTCAGAATAGGGGCCAATTCTCACTATTAAGTAGTTGTTAGCGTGCCTATTATTGGCATATTGGTTGTTTATTAGTACTTATGCAAATATTCTGCATGATCATACTCTACATCCATAATCCTACCCAACATCTAAACCTAATAACTACCTTACTAACTATTATTAGGAATTAATTGGAGAAAAAGTCATAGTTAATGGTTTGTTAATAGCTGAATTGCCACTTATACTGAAGTGTGAGCATTTTTTTTCTTGTGTCGTTTTCTGGTTGCATTAGCATCAGCATTAGGACCTAGGAAGTGACATAAACTGGCCAACCGCACGGCATATAAGAAACATAAACCAGTGAAAGACACTAGGGTCTGAGACGTTTTGATTTGTTGTATTAACAGAGATGTAATGTGGATGTTTAAGTTACAAACGAAAGAGCAAGTTTGTAACTTGCAGTTGGAAAAATCTGCAAATTATCAAGACTAACACAACGTGCAAACAGAGATGACAGGTAAAAGCAGCTAACATTAGCTCACAATATGTTTATGTCTTTTCAGACTGTTTATATATTGTGCTTATATGGTTGTTTTTGGAGAATGTGAAGATTATTTCAAACACATTTACCCTAACATTTAGTCATTTAGCAGACACTTTTATCCAAAGGGACTTACAAGTTGAGTAAACAATGAAAGAAATTGGGTGAACGAAAAGCATAAGTGCAATAAGTCTCACAAAGCCTACTACAGTGTACGGAGCTAAAACATTTTTTTATATAGAGTAGAAAAGATATAGAAATCAGAAATGATCAGACACCCCCTTTCATGTTTCCCAAAAGAAAGTCATAGTGATAAACCAGCCCTTTAAAATCATACGCAGGGTATAACAGAGTTGACGTTACTGTTTTTGTCTGTCAACACTGAGGTTAACACGAGTGTAACTTTTGCACAAAGTCTTGTACGGATTACGAATAAATGTGTGAAACAGACTTATGAAGGATAAAGGACCAGCTGTTACCTGAGAGTGAACTCGTTGAATATGAGAGTGCAGATTTCCTTTCTGAGAGAAGGAGGCGGGACACAACGAACACATGTAAGGCTTTTCTCCGGTGTGTCGCACCATGTGTGTCTGCAGCACTACCTTCTGGTTGAAGGCCTTTCCACAGTGAGTGCACATATATGGCCTCTCACCTGTACAGCATACACATACGGTCATTGCCTTCTAATGCTTATACAAAACATTGCTTAAATCAAGACGACAACACAATCACAAATGAATACCGTAGGTGACAGCACAATTCAAATCTGTCATTTTAACCGAAATTTTGCATTGTGTGTGTCCCTGTTTACCTGTGTGAATGCGTGCGTGTCGTACAAGCTGACTGGGTTTCTTAAACGTCTTCCCACAGTGCTGGCAAATGTTCTTGAATCCTCTCCGATCAATGTTTTTGTAGTTCCTTGAACTTGATATAATAGGCCTTAAAGAGGGCGATAAGATCAAAAAATACAGAACATCAGAGTTGGGTATAGACAGAGTATACCACCTATCCAAATACACCTCATATTAAAACAAAAATCTACAAATCTCATGAAACCCATCAAGAATATGCCCAGCTCAGGTTTATAAAATAAAGGTAGAAATATAAATATATATATATAGTTTAAAATAACTCTTGAATATTAATAAAACACTGCGCTTTAAAAAGTGTTGAGGTAAATATTTAATCAATTCACATGAAATACACCCTGCAGTTCACATTATCTGACTCCTTTAATATACAAAAAACTCATTTTCAAACACCTGTGTTACCTTCCACTCTAATGACAACCTAATGAATGACAAGCAGTCAAGTTTCAGGAGCAACCATTTAACAAATACAACACAACTGCTCTTAGTCTATGAAGTACTAAGCCTATCAAAACTATTTCTTGTTAGTAGGATGTGTGTTTCAGCTGTGTGTTGTTTTAATGTGGGAATTGTTTTAAAACATTTTAATGAAGTGTTTCCTGATTGTACAGCACTTTGGTTTGCAGGTGCGCTTGAAAAGCGCTTTATAAATAAAAAGTGAAATTGAAGTGAAGTAGCACAAATTCAACATTCAACTAGACTCAGCGACCTTAACACCAAGCAAGACAACCAAAAATCATAAAGTAATCTTTAATGACGAGCTGCCCACACTGCAGGGACAGCACAGTCGTGTAGATTTGCTAATAACTTCACAGGAGCCGTACAGATCACATGTTGTACCTTCTCTCTAATTCTCCAAATTGTGATCAACTCAGAGCACTAATAAGTCAAGAAATGATCGCCATCAGTCAGGATTGGTTCCAGAAGCTAATATCCAGAAGGCCGGAGCGAATCATAGAGGTTATGAAAAACAAGCCCCAACACTGTAAATATTGACTTGGCATATATTATGTTTTTACCAATAGACGCATTTAAAACTTAAAATATGTTGATCATTGATTGCCCGACCCAAGTGGTTTAACATGTACGTGCACATTCAAAAGCGCACATAAATAGACAGGCGCTAGAACATTTAAAACTTAAAATATGTTGATCATTGATTGCCCGACCCAAGTGGTTTAACATGTACGTGTACATTCAAAAGCACACATAAATAGACAGGCGCTAGAACATTTAAAACTTAAAATATGTTGATCATTGATTGCCCGACCCAAGTGGTTTAACATGTACGTGTACATTCAAAAGCGCACATAAATAGACAGGCGCTAGAACATTTAAAACTTAAAATATGTTGATCATTGATTGCCCGACCCAAGTGGTTTAACATGTACGTGTACATTCAAAAGCACACATAAATAGACAGGCGCTAGAACATTTAAAACTTAAAATATGTTGATCATTGTTTTCCAGTAATGGAATAGAAACATGTGGAAACATAATTTACAAATACAGAAGCAGCAAACTTTGCAATACACAAAATTTATGTCACTGACAATTCTTTTGGCAACTACTCTATATATTATATTATATATTAATAATAAGTAAAATATTCTCTTCTTTATGATATGTGTGGAACTTCCAAAAAAAGGGGTTTAACTTAAAACAACACAATTTAATAAATATTAAACAAATGACTTTGTATTTCTAATAAATATAAAATACAACAAAATGATCTCGTTGTCATTACAAAGTTTTTATTTTTCAAAAGGTTGTATTCCAATATCAGACATAGAGTACAAAGTGCATTTTATACCGATAATATAACACACCACACATACATTTTTACAGACCCGTGTTGCCTACCTTCAATTAAAAACAACAAATCTATGCAGCACTGACAGTGGTTTTCATTTTCTTTACGAACAGTGTGCAGAATCTGTAGTTTAATGGCATGTTGTGTCAAGTTTTATCTACAAAGTAACAGAATGCAAAAACCTTGAAGCTGCAAACCTTAAAATTGCTCAGAACGCAGACAGAAACGTACTATTGTCTGGTGTAAAACCTGCTACACCTCCGTCTTCTCATCTTGACTTTGCCGTCTCATCTTCCACCAAGCAAACATAAAGAAACAGCTCACCATCTTGTTAGTGGTGTGATGTGATCTAACTAGCCTCTTGTCGGACTAAAATATTTTCTTCCAGCTGAAGTGTGGCAGCAGGTCCAAGGCCTGTTGAAATGCCTCTGGATGAATAAAGTGGAAATTAAAAAAGTTTGGAGACTATCCACGGGACTACCAGTGTTGACGGCGCCCACAGACCCGACCTGTTAAAAACGGGAAAACATAACTGAAACTAAATCACAATATACATCATGTTACTTTTAATAAGAGTTAACACCATGTGAACTGTGCTATTCTGCTTTTACTTTTTTCCAGCAATAGGTTAAAGAAAATATATATACACACCTTGTATAGAAGTCCAACAAACTGTCCATGCTGAAAACCACAGGTGATTTAGACCCCTACATCTGGTCAACATCTCATCGTCTAATCAGACTTTCACTCTATTGTCCACATGGACGGGCCATTGTCTGGTAATCTGCACAAGTGAACGGGTACTTCCGGGGCATGGAGACCAACATTCTTTAGATATTTTAGTTGTCTCCCTAATACTCCTGATTCAACAAATGCATCACTAATTAAAGCTGATGAGTTGAATCATGTGTTTTGTGTAGGGAATAGGGATGCTCAAATCGGTTCATTTCCCTAACCGAGAACTGAACGTTATCCGAACATTAACCGTTTACTGATTAAGATTTTAATATTAAATTGAAATTAAATAAAAAAACATGCTGCGTCTCATTTCGAAGACGTCCTCCGGAGGACACAGACTTCACATGAGACACAGCTACAGTTGATGAGGGTCTGTGACATGTTAAAAATACATTATAATTTTCACAGGTTTAATTTAACATGCAAACAGCAGCATAACGAATAAATCAACAAGCACCTGCACATATTATAACATTTTCACGAACCTGCAGTGTTTTGGACAAAAACTAAAATAATGTAAATTCAAAGCTTAAAATAAACAGGCAAGAAAATAACTTAAATAATTAACAAATTTTGATGAAACGAAAACACAGAAGAACCGTCAAAATTTATTTCCGTCCGAATGCTTTTCCAACAAATAAAAATAGCAGGTGGCAGGGATGTCCCGGGAAAGTGCGTTTCATTTGCTTTCCACTAGCAAGGATTAATATCAAAGAGGACACTTTGCCTCATAAATGTGTCTTTGCTAAACAGACATTCGATCTGCTATACCCGCGCAAAATAACATCATTTATTACTTGTTCATATTTCACATTCGTATTTTACATCACGTCTGAAAGAAGGCAGAGAAACCCCAGGTCACGCCGTTTTCTTCTCCTTTCTAAAGCGCACAGGCAGCTGATGCTAAGCATCATGAGATAAGTTTATGTAAAGGATCAATTTGAATGCTAGTCTAGCACCAAAATTCCTTTGCTAAGTTCAAGGTCAATTTTATTTATATATCACATTTAAAAACCAAAGTGCTTGACAATGTCCAAAGGCTATCACACACGAGCAACACCAATACAATGAAGAAAAAAATATATATAAATAAAACATCACAATGCCTCCGCTCAGCCTGATATAAAAGCCAAAGAATACAGGTGTGTCTTAAGTTATGACTTAAAAATTCCAACAGTCTGAGCAGTTCAGGTAAACCATTCCACAAATTTGGTGCCACAACTGAAAAGCACTGTCACCTTTATTTCTTAACCTGGTTCTCAGAACATCAAGAAGCATCTGATTGCACGACCTCAGTGATTAACATGTACGTGTACATTCAAAAGCTCAGATAAATAGACAGGCGCTAGCCCATTTAAGATCTAAAAACAAATAATAAAATCTTAAAGTCAATCCTGAAACGATGAGGAAGCCTGTGTAGAGAAGCTAACACTGGGGTAATGTGCTCACACTTTTTTAGTCCCACTCAAATGTCGAGCAGCTGCATTTTGGACCAACGTTAAACGTAGAAGAGATGAGTATTAGCTTTGCTTTGCTTCATTTCACTGTTGTGTAGACACGCCGGGAAGACAGAGAAGGTCACAGCTCGTTGTGATCGTGATTGTTGTGTGTCTACAATTAAAACAACAACCTTGGGCATGAGCAAGACAGCCAGTGACGCACACCTTCTGGAGGTGTAAAGACCTGACAAATGTCTCCTCAACAATCAGATGAATTACACTTGACTACTTAAAGTGATTCCCATAGGAGGAAAAAATACAAATGGTAGTCAAAAGTGACTCAGAACTTTCTGCTGTCCTAGATTTTTCAAAATATCTTTAGTGTTCAACACAACAAACAAAATAATAAAGTATTTTTTCCTACCATGGGAGTCAATGGGGGGCAAAATAAGTCTGGTTATGAGCATTCTTCCAAATATCTTTGTCTGTGTTCATGAGAACAAAGACATTTATACACATTTGGAACAACTCGAAGTTGAGGAAACTATGGGTTTACTATGGGTTTTTGGGTGAAGTATCCCTTCAAGTGCACCATTTTTGGGAAACGCACATGAAACTATGACGAACATTCGCAAAATTGCAAAGATCCATCGTTATCTGGCAACGCAGCCCTGTGCCATAAACAAGACTGGAGTGATTCATTCATTTCCCAGGAACTATTCCTTCAATGACCCACAGACAACAGCATTGAGTGTTCAGTCCCAGCGTGACCTCACCTGATCTTCAAATGACTTTTCACGTGCTCCTTCAACTGGTTGTGTGCTGTGAACTCTTTACTGCAGGTTTTGCAGGTGTATAACTTTGTTCCATTGAGTTCTTGGCGATGTTCCTCCAGGTGCAGAGACAGCTGACTTTGCAGGATGAACTCATCTCCACACTCAGAGCAGAGGAAATTCTGTCAATACAGAAGAAAAACATTACTGAAGGGAGGGCGAGAGATGAGAAAAGAATTGTTCAAATTTTCTATAGGAGGTTATTAGGTTATTTCCCATCATTTAAAGCTGCAATCAATGACTTTGCTTCTCTATCGCCACCTCTGTTCAAAACTAAATTTCAGGATACTTTACGTTCTTCTCTTTATCATTAGAGGGTCGGCTGACGTATTTTTCTTTTTAACCAATAAAGGTTACAGACTACAGCTTTAACATAACAAGAGAAATGTTTTTCTAAAATATGGAAAGTTGTCTGACCTCTTCTTTCTCATGAACCATGACATGTGCTTTCAGACTGGCCACTCTGGAGAACTTCTTGTTGCACACTGGGCACTTGGGGTTACTGGTGGTGTGAGTGGATTTATGAAGGCCAAGATTGTTCTCCACATTATATGACGCTGGACACTGGTCGCAGCGATACGGCTGCAGCCAGAAAGAAATGAAGAACAGATTTCATCAAAGACCAAACTTCACCCACAACACAAGAACAATTCATAGCTTTATAAAAATATTTGTAATTTGTAAAAGGAATAGTAATTAAATTACAGTAACTAATTACTTAGTAACTTGTTACACCCAACACTGATACTGATATGACTAGAGACGTACGTACCAAGACTTTGTTTAGGGATAACATTTTTAAGGCAAACCACAAGCGTTAAAAGATTCCCATGAAAACAGTTCATTACTAGCACCTTTTGGAAATTTTGTTTTCATTCCTCATTTGGTGAGATTTGTTGCAGTGTTTTCTAGCTGCCAATTTAGTTGTCTTATCACCATTGGCTTGCCCACTGGGGAGTTTTTAAGTGGCCCCATGAAAAGATGCTTTGAAATACTGTGTATTTGAGGAAATTAAATAAACTGGACTGAAATTGTTTTGTAATTATAGAGCATCATTAAATATAGTACTTTGTTTTTACTTCAGCAGCCAAAAAAGCTTGAAAGCCCTAAAAGAAATACTGGCCGATACGGCTTCCCTCGACTAGAGATATTTGTAGTCGTTCATTTAGACCATTAGTCGACGATTCGCATGTTACATTTACATTTAGTCATTTGGCAGACGCTTTTATCCAAAGCGACTTACAGTGCACTTATTACAGGGACAATCCCCCTGGAGCAACATGGACTAAAGTGTCTTGCTCAAGGACACACTGGTGGTGGCTGCTGGGATCAAACCAGCAACCTTTGATTTACCAGTTCAGTGGTTTAACCCACTAGACCACCATCTCCATGCTAATAATAAAAAAATCTATATACATGGGGAATGGGGAAATCAGATGATGGTTTAAGCTTTATGGATGAGAAACATGTTTTATGTTACATTGCTTACATTGTTCTGCGTTACAGACATGCACAAAACCATTGTAATGTGCCTTTAAAATATAAATTAAGTGCTCAAGCGCACACATAATGCAATCCGCTGTGGCAAACGTGGGATACATTCCTCATTTTATTCGCCACCATGTTACTCTTCCACCCTTTGAAAAATAAACATTTAAATATGCTCATAGTTCTTTCCCTTTAGCCAAGTTAACAGTAGTTTTAGAATGAATATCCATGTAAAGCCATTAGCGTGGTGCATATACGCTTTTGAAATGATAAGCAACTATGTTTGAATCAGTGTCTTCTAATGGAATAACTCATAGTCGCCTGTAAGGGACAGCTCTACTGTCCGTCCTTCAGTCATACAGAGAAGGTTTATGGTGACTGGTGAGGTGTTTGATGTCTTGCCTTATCATTGACTTCATGGTCTCGCAGATGCCTCTGAAGTTTACTTTCTGTGGGAAAACTCTGGGAACAAATATTACATTTGTGCTCCACATGTTTCTGGCTCTCCGTGCCAGCCTCCTCACCTCCATCTGAAGGCATCATATGTTAAAGAAATAAAGAGAAACACAATCAGTGTGACAAAGTGAACAACAGTTCAATCATTTTATACATGAAGTCTTCACATGTGAAAATGGTTTCAGATTGGACAAGAACTTTGACGAGAAGCTGAAATGTAGTGTGATGTCATGGAATTTCCAGATTTTTTTAAGCGCAGATGCCAAACTGTCAATTTTGCTCACTTATTTTGAACAAAAGAAAAACCATTGATTTTGATTTCACTGGGGCTTTAAGACATATCAACATATGTGACTGCAGGCCAGAGTTTCATGTCATCATCTCAGTGGATTTCACTGTCCAACTCTGTATGGTGAGGAACATCAAATAGTTTTTTACTGTTTAGGTTCAAAACTCCTGTCCGTGTGGCCACTGTGAAATAATTAAGACACTGTTCTTCACATTATGCCGTTTAAATGACACAAAAGTAATACAACGACCGTTTAAGAGTGCTCAAGCTTATTTTGTCATTTCTAACTAATGCGATCATGACAAACCGGAAGTCTTCAGCATCATCTCACGCAAATACTAAAGCATCATGGGTAATTTCACGTATTGTGAAAAAGGTGGACAGTTCAAATCAAACCAGACCACAATGTCAGAACATCGAAGATGATGATCGGCACTTGGGATTCACGGGGACTTTAAACAAATGTAGTTAACCATTTGAATAAATATGTTTTTATATGAATTAATGTGCTTTACCAAATGACAAAATTTTGAATACAGTTGAATAAAAAGTTTATTTTGTCAACATAAAAGAAATATTAGTCACATTCAGAGGACCAGATAAAGTTTGGAAAATAAAAGATATAAATGAACTATTCGGTGTGCATTCAGCCCAAATTAATTGTCTTGGATGAAACTTCTTTCAACAGTTCGGACTGTTGGTAATGATCAAATACCAATTAGAGCAGGTGAACATCACATAAGACCATCAAACTAGCAACTAACAGTTAGAACTGAATATATTCTCTATGAAACACACATGTGGGACACAGGGAATGGTATTACCACAGTAAATCATGTAAGTCTCAGTTAGATCCTTGTCAACTGACAAATAACCTCCAGAATAGCAACAAATAAATGTTAACTAACGACCAAACAAGTTGTGCCCCAGCTGACAGATGTACTGAAGAATGAGCGACAGTGACAGTGGACATTAAACACAGCTCATGTACGTTACAGCATCACTAACTGAACTCAATGACAATCACTAGAGTGAAACACGACACATATTAATATCATTCCGCCGCAATCACTCCTCCAGCAGCACAAAGACACACGCAGCACTATATCCGGGGACTATATACACGCGCTTCAAGTCGCTTTCTCTCAACTTCTGCGCCATTTATTCGTGCACTACAGACCATAGGAAATAGCTCGCGGTGTGAAGTTTTTATTTCTGAGATTACAACTGACTTTACCGATTTCGCTTTCAGCTTTAATCCTTTGTTTTCGCGGCCGGCCCCGCGGCATAGTTCCAGTTTCAGAGCGGGTGTACTGTGAACGAGCTGGATTTTAAAATGGCGTCTGCGGTAGGCCAAGACAAAGTCCCTCTAAGAAAAGTCATCACACTCGGCGGCCATTTCCAACGCTTCCGGGCAGCTGTTTCATGCATAAAAGACGAATTCCGCTGTGCTTGAACGGGTTGAAGAGTGATATGTTTACATTCGTTCGTTAGTCTCGCAGTAAAATAACATTTTCCTAACAATTAAAAGTGACAAGAAGGGAACTATACATTTAGTTCCTTACCCTCGAATTGTAAAGAAAAGAATTGCCCTAGAATTCTCTCTGGGGTTAACATCCACTTCACAACACTTATTAGAACACTTCACAACACTTATTAGAACACTTCACAACACTTATTAGAACACTTCACAACACTTATTAGAACACTTCACAACACTTATTAGAACACTTCACAACACTTATTAGAACACTTCACAACACTTATTAGAGCACTTCACAACACTTATTAGAACACTTCACAACACTTACTTCACAACACTTATTAGAACACTTCACAACACTTATTAGAACACTTCACAACACTTATTAGAACACTTCACAACACTTATTAGAACACTTCACAACACTTACTTCACAACACTTATTAGAACACTTCACAACACTTATTAGAACACTTCACAACACTTATTAGAACACTTCACAACACTTATTAGAACACTTCACAACACTTATTAGAGCACTTCACAACACTTATTAGAACACTTCACAACACTTATTAGAACACTTCACAACACTTATTAGAGCACTTCACAACACTTATTAGAACACTTCACAACACTTATTTGAACACTTCACAACACTTATTAGAGCACTTCACAACACTTATTAGAACACTTCACAACACTTATTAGAACACTTCACAACACTTATTTGAACACTTCACAACACTTACTTCACAACACTTATTTGAACACTTCACAACACTTACTTCACAACACTTATTAGAACACTTCACAACACTTATTAGAACACTTCACAACACTTATTAGAACACTTCACAACACTTACTTCACAACACTTATTAGAACACTTCACAACACTTATTAGAACACTTCACAACACTTATTAGAACACTTCACAACACTTATTAGAACACTTCACAACACTCCCCCTCCCGTCGAAAGACATCAGTGTTCAGTTTTAAGATTGGCTCTTTTTACTGGAAAACGGGACAGAGCAGTGGGATGAGCGTAGCACGTCCCTAATTCGTTGTAATGGAACTGAGGCGTCTAGTTAATTTCTTTAGTCTTTGGTCAAGACGCCCGAGCGGCAGCGCCATAGAACGACAAACAGCGACATCTAGCGGATAGTGATTTTGGGCAAGGAAATCATATATTTGGCAGTGGGAGCAGCTTTTGCCCAGCTGACCGGGTCTCCAGCTTTCATTTAGTGGCTGGTGCTATAGATGGCTGTCACATCTACATCAAACCACTAATAAGTGATGCCTGTTGCTACCATAAGAGGAGACTTTTCCGTAAAGGCCATTACTGACCCCCAGTGGGAGATCCTTGATATCTTTGTTGGGTATCCTGGGTGTGTGCATGATGCCAGGGTGCTTACGGACAGCCCTGTTTACACTGTCCACCTATATCCACCAGCAGAAAAACAAGTCTGGGGAGACTGTGGGTACCCTTCTTTGAGTGACATCTGCCTCATCACCCCTTACAGAAGGCTTCTACAGAATCCTGAACATTTCACTTAATGTGCTTCCTTCCTGAGCAAGATTACCTGTAAAACAATTAAACGGGTTAAGACTCAGCAGATCAATTCATGTTCTCAGATTGAAAGTTTTAAACATTTTTAAAAATCTGGACATGTTCCCTGACAAAAGCTGCTGGTGTTCATTTTTCTGAAATGTAGATAATAAAAAGGTGCATTTGGAGCTGCTTTAAGCTGTGTTATACTAATTAATGCAAAAATGATGTGACTTTGTCTGCTGCGTTGTGCATGCTCTAAACCATGTAGAAGTTTTAAGAATCTGTATGAAGTGTGTGTGTATTTCTCTACAGTATTCTTCTTCTCTACTCTTTATATATAAAAAAAAAAATCTTAGCTCTGTATACTGTGTCAGGTTATATGAGGCCAGTCTTCTTTTTTTGATTGCTCTTATGCTTTTGTACTTATGCTGTCCCAATTGCTTCTATTGTTTACCCCACCTGTAAGTCGCTTTGGATAAAAGCGTCTGCTAAATGACTAGATGTAAATAATCCTGCATTTCCTTGCCCTAAAAAACTGCTACTTGAAGCTTTTCAAAATCCCTTCACAACGTAAATATTTTTGTATTTTGAATGCAAGGGAAATGTTTACAATATTACAAAAACAATAGACGCATACTAATAAAGAAGTGTGATCATAATAAATAACTAATCCATATTTCTGCCGTGGGGAGATTTGCGCCCTCTGCTGATCATAGGTGATGCGGCACTGAATATTACCTTTTCACAGTACAGTTAAATAACTAGAGGTAAATGTAATGTAACAGATTTTTACAAACAGGTCCTTTCATATAAATAGAATATCATCAAAAAGTTGATTTATTTAACAAATTCCATTCAAAAAGTGAAACTTGTATGATGTATGCATTCATTCCAGTTTTAGACTACTTCATGCTTCATGCTTCCTGCTGCTGACCAACTTTATGGAGATGCAGATTTCATTTTCCAACAGGACTTGACAACTGCACACAGTGCCAAAGCTACCAGTACCTTGTTTAAGGACCATTGTATCCCTGTTCTTAATTGGTCAGCAAACTCGCCTGACCTTAACCCCATAGAAAATCTTGGGTATTGTGAAGAGGAAGATCCGATATGCCAGACCCAACAATGCAGAAGAGCTGAAGGCCACTATCAGAGCGGGCTGGGCTCTCATAACACGAGCGGTTCCACAGACTCATCGACTCCATGCCACGCCGCATTTCTGCCGTAATTCAGGCAAAAGGAGCCCCAACTAAGTATTGAGTGCTGCACATGCTCATACTTTTCATGTAAATACTTATCAGTTGGCCAAGATTTCTAAAAATCCTTTCTTTGTATTGGTCTTAAGTAATATTCTAATCTTCTGAGATACTGAATTTGGGGTTTTTAAAAGAAAATTAAAAGAAATAAACACTTGAAATGTATCAGTCTGTGTGGAATGAATGTATACATTATACAAGTTTCACTTTTTGAATGGAGTTAGTGAAATAAATCAACTTTTTGACGATATTCTAATTATATGACCAGCACCTGTATATTTTTTGTTCAAATAGTTTAATGATCCTTATTAAAATGTATGTGCACCTAATCGTGTATCTTGCTTTCTTTATAGTAACTGTTGGCTGGCTAATTAGGACTCTTGTGTTGTGATGTTAATGATCTCATCTGTATTAATTCTTGGAAATAATAAAAATGTGTTAAAGAATCCATTTGACACATTTACTGCACTTTTTAACAATGACTTGTCTAATAAATACATAAATGACTTACAGAGACATATGTGGCAATGTTTTAATGACATTCTTTCTTTTCTTTTCTCAGTGGCTTGACATATTCTGCAATTCTTCTGCCAAGATCATGCTTGTGCCTGTATACGTTGACAATCAGGACCAAATTGATGTCCTACTTTCACCTCACTTCATTTCTGGACAGAACACCCACACAGACTCACAGTGACACAATCAAGTTTATTATGGATGTCAAGTGTTAATTGTGCTCCACAGATTTATTTTAAAATGTTTTATTTAACTTCTGTTTTAAAATGTAGTTTAATTGAACAATAAAACGTTAAATAAAAAATAATAATTGAAATGTATAAATAAATATATACATTTAAAACTGTTTATTTAATTCATGCTTTAAAACATTAAAAATATAAAACAATAAAAAGTTTTATTGTGCACATTTTAAATCACTTGACATTTGCAGAATGTTTTTCTTTATCCATTAATCAATCGAGTCAAAAAATGCCATTGGACAGTACACACGTGTGGGCAACCAATCAGCTTTCGGCTCAGTTTTACAACCCGAATTCCGGAAAAATTGGGAGGCTTTTTAAATTTGAATAAAAATGAAAACTAAAGGAATTTCAAATCACATGAGACAATATTTTATTGACAATAGAACACAGATAACATAGCAAATGTTTAAACTGAGAAATTTTACACTTTAATCCACTAAATAGGCTCATTACAAAATGAATCCCTCTACAGGTCTCAAAAAGGTTGGCACGGGGCAACAAATGGCTAAAAAAGCAAGAAGTTTTGAAAAGATTCTGCTGGGAGAACATCTAGTGACTAATTAAGTTAATTGATATCAGTTGTGTAACATAATGAGCTATAAAAGGGATGTCTTAGAGAAGCAGAGTTTCTCAGAAGTAAAGATGGGCAGAAGCTCTCTAATCTGTGATCCAGAGATTGTGGAATACTTAAAAAACAATGTTTTTCAACGTCAAAGCAAATCTCATCATCAGACTGAGACAGAGCTGGAGATCCGCACAGAAACAAAGTTATAAACGGAGTTCAGCGTGAGCTGTACCCACAATGACCTCCACACTGAACCTAACATCTCCAAGAGTCCAGGATGTGTTGATCAGTTGCTGTGGATGTCAAAACGAAATGTTGTGGTCGTGACTCAGGAGTGTACTGGAGACGAGGATGAATGTCGGCTTGATATTGTAATGCTGCCAGGAAAGCCTGCAATCCACTTTCATTAACACCCGGTTTAACATTACACAGCTGCACAAGACTATAACCCATTATAAACAGAGATTCTGTCCCTGAATGTGACGGAACAAATGTGTTTTATTAATGGTTTCTATGGTCATTTGTTTCACTGCTCGTGTGCGGTGTTTCATTTACTCCTCGAGCATCAGACGTGGTGCAGGTTTGGTTAACAGAACAGTTTGTCTGGGAATTATTATGACTTTGTGTTATAATTCCCAAATCAAGTTGCATCTCATGTCAATTACAGCTCAGATTCATGGCATGATTAACACATTTTCACTGGTGTGACAGAACACGATCATGCTTCTACGCTTTTCTTGTGCTGCACATCTTCTTTTATAGGGTACACACCGGTGGTAGCATTCCCCGATAACAACGGTTCCTAATCCTGGTCCTCATGACCCCCGGCTCTACACATTTAGTATATTTCTCTTATCCACCTTAAGACATTTGCTCGGCAATCTCGTAGATGCCCTGTGAAGTGGTTCTAACTGGATATTCTGCCGTGATTCTGATGTTCCATTGGAAGGAACTAACCCTGATAAAACACACCGGAAAAAGCTTTTCAAAGGATTCAGGATTAATAAAGTTCGACTGCTGTGCAGAGTGCTTGGCGTAACACGTTAAAGTACCGTGAGAGCGATTCAAAAGCATACATAGCAGTCGGCACTTGAAACGCTCTTGAGGAACTTTAAGGTGATTCATGTTTTTATAAGATTAAGGCTGAGCTCGTTAGGAAGGTGGATCTATAGGGCCATGAGTTGAGAACCACTGTTCTAATCTGTTTTAATCTGAGCGTTTGTCTGTATGCTTGTTTTGTTCACATATATTTAACTTCTGCCATGTCATGTACTTATAGTGTGTGGCCCAATAAAGTCACTGTTTTAATGGCTGTTGGGCTTTCTTGCTGTCCAATGAAAACCCACCTTACATCTACTTCGTATGACATATGGGAGAAGGGGTGTATCCTAAAACTGAGCCGAAAGCTGATTGGTTGCCCACACGTGTGTACTGTCCAATGGCATTTTTTGACTCGATTGACAAATGGATAAAGAAAAGCATTTGACAAATAGAGAGAGGAAAGCATTTGTCGATTTAAAGTGTGCATTTAAAATCTACATAATTACCTAATTTCCCTAATTATCATGAAACGTGGAAAAACAAGCGCAGAACGTGGAAAAACAAGCAAGGGGAAAAAATGAAAATATAAGCAAATAATAACAAAAATCACAAAGAATGAGTAAAACAACCAAGGGCAACTTTATTTTGTATGCGATTTGGACAACTTTGTCTTTATGTAATCATTTTGTGCAATATTATTTAAAATGCGTTTAAAGTTCTGACTCACGGTTTTTATTTTTTGATTTACGCTTATTATATTTAAAATATTCCGATCCCATACACTGTCCATTGAGCCGACCTGACTGATTATATTCTGTATTATTGTGTATGTGACAAATAAAACCTTGAATCCTTGAATCCTGTTTTTGATAATGATAATATACACAATAAATAATGTTGTTCACAAGAAACATGTCATTTTTTATTTGAAGATAAATGACCTTAGAAAAGTCTTAAAGCGGTAAATTGTGTTTTTCTTCATTAAATAATAAGCAGGACACTGTTCTAAATGCACGACAGATATTTAATTGATGGTTCATAAGATTATACTTAATGTCTGATGGACTAAATATGGTTAATATTTGAATGCAACTTTAAACACGGCTATATATTCACAACAAACACTCAAGTCTTCTGTATATTTGTATATAACTAGGCCACAGTAGATTATATGTTATTGTTGTAGTAAACATCTGATCCAAATGTGTTTATTATTCATTTTTCAATTGACAAAAACACTAAATTGCAGATCAATTGTCTCCTGTAAGATATGTATTACGACCGTTAGTAGATATGCAATCGTCCAACAATGTATGTTTCGTTGGCTTTTTAATCGTGACTTAAGACTGGCTAAACCCATTGCACTAACTAAAACCACATTTTTTATTGATCCAGAGTTTGTTCCCACTGTGTTGTTACATGTTGTTAAATGATTGTTTAAAGTCATTTCTATTTGTTAGATTGCTTCTGTATGTCTCTGCATATAGTAAATGAGAACAGAGCTCGCTTCAACTTGAACTAGAATAAACTGCCCAACAGTAGTTCAAGGAAATTGAACAGAAATTCATCAACTTTTACAGTTGTAAAATGCAACATACACAAAAATACAGCAGATATTCTTGAAAAACATAATTATGATATTAAAACATTGGCAAGGACCGTTTTTTGCAGACTACAAACCAGGTGAGCCACATCTCTTAAAAAGTGAAGCCGCGGGCTCTTTGATTTCTGATATTTAAAAATATGCAGCCGTAACAGACGCAGAATAATTCACATGGTAACCGAGGCTTTGTCCATGATCCATTGCTTCTGTTATTTGTGACCAGCGAGAGAAGGTGCATTTTGAGGCTGCATTTAAAGTCCCCCTGAACCAGAAGTTGCTATCGTTTTACCTCCGTATTCCGACCCATTTCCGAGTGAAACAGAATTTTAAAAGAGAAAAACGTAGGCTTGTTTGTTACTGCTATTTGATTGGATGGATTAAATCATTTTAAACTGACAGGAGACAGAGCGTTGAATGGGAGGAGTTAACAGATGTAACGCCCAAGCGGTCTAAATGACGTCATTTAAGATGGATAGTCACTAGTGGGCGGAAGTGAAATTTCAGATTTTAACTGAAGATTATGACGCCACATGAATTAAAAAAAAACAATGAAACACATTGTTTAACTATTTACAATAAACACTGCATAATTTAATTAAAAATGGATTTGTAATTGTTTATTTCACTGGGACTTTAAAGGAGCTTTCGAGGTGAAGTGGCCTTACCAGCCTTTAGTTTTGCTGGTTTTGGAACACAGCCATCGGAGGACGCAGTCTTCATATAAGAAAAGAGCTAAAGAATACAGAACAGTGATCTGTTAAGCATCTTTATCAATTCAGTTTCATCCTGTTTGTAACCAGTGACACTAATCCCTGCATCTGTTTCTCCAGATCATCATCTTCATCATTCCTGATGATCAGGTCAAATTTCACACCCTCATCCAAACCACACTCAGACTCGGCGTCATCGATACCTGCAAAAGCAAATTAACACTTGAGTCAGAGTCAGACCCATCAGAACGTCATCGCCACAATCTGTATCAGGAGAATGTTAGGAACCTTTTTTCACCAAAGAGACATTTATACAGGTTTAGTTGATTCATTTTTGCGAAAGCTACTAGTTTATGTGATAAAAAAACATATTTTAATGACTTCAACACTAATAACTTGATTCCACTACAATTGAGGCTCGAGATAATGATTTCCATGACTTACGAACAACAAACAGGTTTACATTTGGTCTTTAATCACTTTGTGCATTGTACATTTATGTAGTATTCATCTGTTTTGCTCTGCATGACTTTAGTCATCATCAGATTGAAACGTATTTCCTCTGCAGGTGAGTTTCGCTCGAGCAGCGTCTGATAGCCTCGCCTCCTGAAACTGCGACCGTGCGTGAAGGGTCCACAGTTCCACACTTCATATTTTTGGTGGAAAAAGTGCATCATCCGGGTACTTACAGTGGACTTCTTTGCAAAGAATATTCAATGTGAATGCACTACTCACACTATTTATACTACAAAATGGCGTAGAATAGTGCATAAGTGCGCTTCTGGGGACACACCATAGGAAATGCCTAAAGTTTTTATCACTGTTCCTCAAGCCTCATCAGGTATTTTTAATGATAATAAAGTATATTTTTAATGATCGTGTTTGACGGCTGTTGCTTTTTCAAATGCACATTATAAGCGACTCAATCTCGCAGTGCTTTTAGATCGAGCAGCATTTCCTACTGATCCCAGAGCCGTGCATCACGGACAAGCTACGCATTCAAAAGAGTTTTGACACATTGCATATCGCAGCCAGCTCGATTTCAATAGGATTTATTGGTATCACGTTAAATTATCGTGCATGCAAGAACTTCATCTGGTTCATGTGAGAAAGACTGCTCAACACAATGTATGTGTTGAGCGAAACACAGGAGTTAAACACTGCGCATCGAAGGTTGACGCATCACAGTTTGCTTCCTGCTGCTCACAGGCAGTGTTGGGCAAGTTAACTCCAAAAAGTTACTGTCATTTAAAAGTAATGAGTTATATTACAATATTATGGTCTTTGATTGTAATGCGTTACAGTGCTTTAGCGTTACTCGTAATAAAATAACCACAAGTATGACTACCCTGCTGAAAAAAACATCAAAGAAATTCTGACAGTTTCCATTCCATTAAATACCCTTTTGTAGTGCGTTTTGGGCATTGTTTGAGCATAATTTAATTAAGACTATAGTTTTCATTACAACCAACAAAATTCCCATCATCACCATTAAATCCAGTAGAATTTATGTAATGGATTCTATTGCTTTTTCAGCAGTGTCTTCATTCTAAAATGCTAAAATTGTGTTTGTTGCTGCTCATTGTACATCAAGTGGAGCGGAGGGCATAAGGATTGTGCTCATCGATGTCAATGTTCACTCGACCGTCCAATCACAACGCAGGAGGGGTGGGACAAAGACTGCATCAACCAATCGGCACAGACCCGTAGTCCACAATCTTATGTCTGTCTACAAATCCGCACGATCTGGGTAGCTTGAATCTGATTGTGAGGTGTTACCATGGAAACGTAGTTTGCCATTGATTAGTGTTGTGACGCTTGTGCATAGCACTGCATACATACACTGGCCATGACAACCTGAAATATATTACTGATATATATTACGATGATGTTTTGTAAGGATCAAATGATGGTGCAGGGTAACGCAACCGGCGAGGCACATGATTTTCTTTGCGAGCAATAGTTTCCTAACCACTGATCTACACTCACCTAAAGGATTATTAGGAACATCTGTTCAATTTCTCATTAATGCAATTATGGTGGTGGTGTAATGGTGTGGGGGATGTTTTCTTGGCACACTTTAGGCCCCTTAGTGCCAATTGGGCATCGTTTACATGCCACGGCCTACCTGAGCATTGTGTCTGACCATGTCCATTCCTTTATGACCACCATGTACTCATCCTCTGATGGCTACTTCCAGCAGGATAATGGACCATGTCACAAAACTCCAATCATTTCAAATTGGTTTCTTGAACATGACAATGAGTTCACTGTACTAAAATGGCCCCCACAGTCACCAGATCTCAACCCAATAGAGCATCTTTGGGATGTGGTGGAACGGGAGCTTCGTGCATCCCACAAATCTCCATCAACTGCAAGATGCTATCCTATCAATATGGGCCAACATTTCTAAAGAATGCTTTCAGCACCTTGTTGAATCAATGTCACGTAGAATTAAGGCAGTTCTGAAGGCCAAAGAGGGTCAAACACAGTATTAGTATGGTGTTCCTAATAATCCTTTAGGTGAGTGTAAACAGATATGTACAGTAGTGTAATTTATAATCAAAGACAATAACATCTATAAATATTAACCAGATTGATGTTGTGTCTGGATCAACCTTGTGTGCTTACTCGATATCTCTTCTTCATTTTCATCATTATTTTCTTTTAATTGTATTTCGTTGTCTGTCTCTAGTCTATGTGATGGCCTTTTCTGGTAAGATATTCTTCTAACTCTGTTTACTTGCATTAATACATAACGTTACTACACTAGGCTTATATGTATGTGGGCCGTTTCAATTTAGCTGCGCACCTAGATTTTTTTATATTTTAAGTCGTTAGTCATAACACAACTTCATACAAAAGATCCTCATAATCACAACTAACAATTAATCACAGGTGAGAAAATCACAGTCAACATAATATTTACATTTACATTTATGCATTTGGCAGACGCTTTTATCCAAAGAGACTTACATTGCTTTATCCTATACATTTTACATAGGTATCTGCAATCCCCTGGGATCGAACCCACAACCTTGCGTGCTCTTACCACTGAGCTACAGGAAAGCTGCTAATTAAACAGCAATTAATTTTCTTAAATGTGTATTAAGAACACAAAAGATCAATAATTGAACACCACAATCACAAACATGATCAAACTCAAACTGAAAAAATATTTCCATATGGAATAAAAGAAATGGTCATATTATCTAATGTACACATAATATACTGTATATATAAATGGTTTGAGTATGCATCATTATAAAGATGTGTAACACATTTGGTAACTGCTTTACAGATCTGCTAATTTAAAATACATTCAAATCAAAGAATTTCATTATTAAAATGTAATTATTTCATACTCACAGTTTTTCCTTTCTCCTTAAAATGTTACTTTAATCTTGGCATGCTAGACGTTATTCTTAGATGTTGACAGAATTACAATTTTTGGGTGAGCTGTGCTTTTATCATTTAACATTTAAAGTTAAAGCAAATAAATAAAGTCAACATTTAGAACAAGAAAACCCTAGTGCATCTGTTACAAGACTTTTACAACATTTGTTTGTCATATTAATTCATGTTTTTTAGGTATTCCATTCGTGTTTATGTAAAAGTGTAAAATAAAAGTAATAAAAATTAAATTATGATGCTAACCATGCAGTTCTACATGAGATCATGTGCTAACACTAAACTGTAAATATTTGTTAGAAAATTTATTAGAAAATGTCCACTAAAAGGCTGTAAAAATCACCACTGTGTTCAAAATACTATATGCATTTTGACTAGCCTTACTTAACATTTTAACAACAATAACAAAAAATCATACATTTTGCCCTGACGCCCCTCTTAATGTAGGTTTGAATCAGGTGTTTTGTATAGAGAGACATCGAAAATATTCTGGGAGGGGTGTCCTGAGGGCCAGGATTGGGAAACATTGATTTAAGGTTTTTTTTGGCAGTTTATTATACTGTTAAAGGATGTTTTTTGACTATGAAACATGAAATAGTTTAAGGGAAAAGAAAGTAAGAGCTACTGGTGATGGGAAAAAAAGAACAATAGAAAGTGTTCACTTTATTCTTATCACCTCTTACCTGTCTCTAGCTCTCCCCATTTTTGTTTTCTAGAAAAATAGAAAAGAAAAAAAAGCATTCCTTCATTTCTGCAGGTTAAATGCTTGTCTAATTTGGGTAGATTGCTATGACTGAGCTCACCACTAGATGGCAATGTTTCATATACAGAATAGCCAGGATTCGTTTTAATTTAAAATTTGTTAACTTTTTTATTCTGCTTTTTATTTTATTTTTATGCCTAAAAATAATTCCTGCTATATGATCAAATGAACTAGACATGCCGTGGGACAGATTTATATTGAGAAACAAAGCATTTCCGTTTGATCAGACATCAGTCACATGTGCACTGAATTTATGTGTAAGTGATTTAGGGTCTCATGAAATCAAACAGACTTCTATGAAACAATGTTTCACGTAAAAATGTTTCCTTTCACTATAGATGCAAAATAACACAGTAAACTTCCCCGATACAATTTCTCTAAATCTAAAGAGTTGTGTGTTTTTTTGCCCCAAGATTTGTAAGAGAACTGATTTACGTACATGTTGTTACGTGATGCCCAAAGCATTCTGTGAGTTTACTCTGAGAGCGACGGCCATGCATGGCTGCCCCTCTTATCGCCTTCTTTGTCCCCCTGGCTTTTTTGAGGCGCTCTCTGTTTGGGCTCTATTGATGACATCATCTAAGCTGTCAGTCTCATCTTTGCTCTGTCCCCCAAGGCCTAGAAGTGACATGTACCATTGCACACCAATATCACAGTCCGTCCGTTCCCTTCTTCTGTGCTTTGCAGGGACAGATTATGTTTGACAACTTCATTTAAATCACATTCAACTCATTTTACATTATCTTTGACTTAACATGCTGCACTAACTTTCAACACATATTTGTGTAACTTTCTAAACAAATGTTTCATTATGTTATACACATAGACAATCTTATCTTAACCACAGCAGTGATCTTGTATACCAATATCCTTAAAAATAACATAAAAATGAAGTGACAATATAAACATTTACTGACTATTTATGGTTTCAATCTTTCAAAAAGTTGAGATGTAAGTTGTGGAGAAAGCATTAGAGAACATGTTTTGGTCCTCTCTGCTGCTTGATATTTTCCTCACTTGGTATGCTTTTTATCTTATTTTATGTTGTATTGTTAGTTTATGATTGCTACTTGGAATTGTGGTCTGATCTTGTCTTATGTTGTATTGTTAAGTTCTATGATTGTTTCTTAAAATGCTTTATTACTTTGTTGTTGTGTTAACTATTTATCTTTTAGGATGACACGTAACATTCTGTCCAGGGACTACAGATGAAAAATAGCTTCTGCTAATTCTGGTACATTTACTGTAATGTTTATTAATGTGCCTGTTAAATAAATAAAAATAAAAAGTACTATAATTCATTACAAAGCAAGAATCATTTGTCTATGTCATCTTTCATTAAGAAGGTAAACTCTTCTGAAACCACTTTTGACTTCACAGATCCCTCTTACTTTTACTCCCTACTGCCCATCCCTCATTCTCATGTGTGCATCCACTTTTTAATATCCAGTTAACTCCTGAATAATAATAATTCAAATAATAAAACATTTTTTTATTATTTTAGAGGGGAAATTCATGATCAATTAGTTGTGTTTCGTGCTAGAAGAAATAATGTTTATTCACAAGTTTCCAGAGAAAAAAAATCCACATTTTACATTTTAACGAAGTAAATCAAAACGCAGTTTGAGGTTAATCCTTTTTATCCATTTTTACATGACTCATAGAATGTGTTGTTGACTACATCTGTACAGCATTGTGGGGAAATATGAGGACTAGAACGATGATGGCCTGTTAAAACACTAACCGTGTGTGTCCAGCAGGGGGCATCTTGATCCAATTTAAGACTTGAATCAGAGCCACCCACATCTTTAACACTGTTAACCGTGATTTCAATTTAATTCAGTTCAATTCAAAAAAATTCTACAGAGTTTTGAAAAGTTTTGCATTGTTGCAAATTATAGTGCCTTATTACAAAGCGTACAAAGCTTGTAAGCAGTAGAGACATGAGTAATAAAAACATGATAATGTTGCAAGTTTATTATTGCAAATATCCTTTTTTAAGGATAAGTAAAAGACATAATAAATCATTTTATTGTGCTAAAATATTCCTACTGTACGGGTGTTTATATATCATACATGTGCTGGACACATGGAATCACTTATCTTTCTTTGCTGTAAAAGATGAAAATTGAATTCCACGTGTACCCAAATCCCAAATGACTTCCAGAAAATGTAATTCTGCTGGATGAACCAGTTCATGTCTATGGATTCGTCCCATTTCATCGTATCACAACTATAATAGAGAGAAGGAATTCATTTTGTTTTTATTTGTCATATGACAGCGAGACCTCTAACAACCGTCTCTGTATCATTTATTGCTTCCTCTACAGTTAAGAGTTTCCTGTAGCTTTCCTGTAGCTCAGTGGTAAGAGCATTGCGTGTACAACGCAAGGTTGTGGGTTCGATCCTAGGGGATTGCAGATACCTATGTATAAATATATAAGATAATGTAAGTCGCTTTGGATAAAAGCGTCTGCCAAATGTAAATGTAAATGAGTTCAGGGGAGCCAAGCACGCACGAGAAATGAATAGACACAATGCAGTCCTGCAGAGAATGGTGCGTTTAGACGTCAAGGAAGACACCATTTGTCATCAAGCTTCACTCTTTCCAGACAATTGTTCAATTTCTCTACACAATGCATACGAACGGTGCGCTTCTCCTCTCTATCGCTTTATTGTGTTGGAATAAACACAGACATCACCTCTCCGCGCTCGACTTAAACCAGCATGTCCAATTACAGCTCCTGCCTCTCTATTCATCTCTGAAATGGCTTGATCAATAGTGCTGGGAAAAGCACTTTTATATATATATATATTTATGCAGTTATGAACTTGTAAGATACATTACGTCTACTTTCCTTTGAACAGCAGCTGCGACCTCAATCTCGAAGCCATCACGCTCCCAAAGGCCCGTGGGGACTGTTATGAGAATCATAAATAATACCAGCTAACGAGATATGAATTGATTAGGTGGGGAAAAGCCCGCCGCCCCCATTCATCACCCCGCGATGTTTAACAATGGATTACCAGCCAATCATTTTCCCCGCGTGAGATGACATAAACTAGCTGGAGTGTTTTCAGCGGACGCGTATCAGCCTGCCCTCGCGCGCCTATTTTCATGGGGCGCAAATAAATCTGCTCAATTACTGTACTGCCGATCTGTTTTTCACCACTACGGATATTATAGTTTCATTGAGGACTCGTTCATGCATCATAGATGGTATCATTTTACTCCCTGGACGAGGAGAAGTGCGGCGTTTTCTTTTCTCCACCGGGGCTCCTGTGATTAAGTGGCTCAGGTCCCACACCGAGAAAACACACCGCACGGAGGACGTTGGAGAGGCTTTAAGGAAACACGCCATAGTTAAGTGTTAAGGTTAAAAGTGTTTACCTGCTGTGTTTTTTTTTAATAAAACATTGGCATGTATATATATAAAACCGGGGGCATGTTATATACCTGAACGCGTAGGCCTGTTGATCAATAGAAACTAAATTATTGGTTCCCGCAAGACAATTTGAAACAACAATTCGATTCCAGGGAATACTGAAAATTGGATAAAGTTTGCGTTTTCAAGCAATGACACCCTGCCGAAATCAGGTTAAGGCTTATGTGAGGCCAAAGCTTAGATTTGTTATTTCTTATTTAATGCCACGAGTCTTGGATAATTCAATCATTGTGCTCGATGTTGTGTCATGTAACGTGTGCGGATATCACTGGGGCCCCGGGCAGAAATGCAGTGAAGTTAATGCCGTGCACTGATGATGTAGGATTATTTTCCAAATTCACCCTGTATGTTAAGAGAAAGAGTGGACCTGGAATCTGGCAGAAACAAGATAAAACAGGAGTTCCAGCGATGCATGAAATCATGGTAACGGAGCAATTAGACTCTTTACATGAAGGCACTTGTTACGGGATGCATTTGCATCAGTATGCGTGTTTGGCTGTAAAGGGAATCCTCTTCCGGGAATCATTTTGACCCTATAAATAGACATGAAACGTGTGTTTGTAAAATAGGACTGTGAACCAAGTCAATCACATCTCATGTATAGTTAGAGACCGCACGTTGTCACTTGTAACATGCAAGATTTGTGAGATTTCTGAGCTTTGACCTTTTGCTCAATAATCCTCAAGCTTATTCATATGTTTCTAATCAATTGATCTCCAAAGACTCGCCAGTGCCTGCAGGTGTTTCTCAATACCACAATTTATCATTACGGTAGGAACATCAATCAAGATGTATAATTGCATCAGATTTGTTTGTTTACTAATCTATCATTACATCTGATGGATTCTGTTTATAAAGGTTCTCTTTAGAACAAGTCATCAGGAGACCTGTGGATGCTTGGCACTGATCTGATTGGCAAGAAAATGTCAAAATGTTAATTTAGCTAAATTCAGATTGTGATGTAACATTTGAATGAAGTGATTCAGCCTTGAATTAGAATAAACTATTTGAGAAGAGGACAGAAGAGCATGGAAGCGTTCTTGTGTTCCAATAAGAAATTAAAATAATGAATGTATTAATTTAGGTTTAGAAGCTTTCTGCATAAACTACAACAACAAATCTCATCCACTTTAATGATGGTAAACAGTCATCATTCACTGGTATTCTTAAATATGGGTACATTAGGTTATACCGATCATTGTTAAGGTTCACATCTGACTCCTCAATGGCTAATACTCTCTCGAAAATTGCGAGGAATCGCTCGGCACGATTGGTACAGACGACTTTCAGATGTTGCCAATCAGCCGGGATGAAATCCCAACACGGCCTTCTCATTGGAGGCCGGAGAAAGCGAGCCGGCCCTCAGGTTCACATGTCTGCCCGCGCGACGAGGAGAGGTGGCTGTCACGCGGTCTGATTAATGACCCGTCTGAGGCACGTCCAGCCACATTAGGACCCCATGTATCTAGCAGAGCCCGCACGGGGCAAGAGGCTTTGTTCTGGGAGGAAATGCTGTCAGCACCCGACCACCGCTTGGCCGTGAAAAGATAAAGATTTACTGTCATCAAAGGCCAGATTAAAGCGCACAATGCCGACATTGATTTTTACCAAAAAATTCACATTTTGGGGAAACTCATTCCAAAGCCCAGGCGAGATATGATCAGCTTATTTGGAAAGGGATAATATGGAATCTTCTCCCAGAATGAACTTTGAAAGAAGTAAATTGTAAATATTGATTTCTGAAATGAACTGTCAATCTCGGCGGTGCCAGATTATTCCTATCATCCAGCTCAACCCCTAGTGACAATGAATTCAAAACTGCTGACAAAGTGGAGTGTATAGGATTTCTGTTAGCGGCAGTCAGCCTACCTCAACTAGAGCCGGTAATGGCTGTTCAATTTGATCAGATAACGGAGATCTCATCAGAGGCGAAAAATGAAATGAACTGTGACTCAGAATCAGGATCCCTGCCCTTATCCCAGCCAAAATCATCCGAGCGCGGCCGAGAGCTTTCCATTATTTCGGGTCACTTCATTACGGAAAGGCGCGTAGGAGCCGATTGCCGCAAACAAAGCGGGCCTTTTCTTCCTCACCCAGGGGTCGAGTGCGAGGGCCAGTTTGATAGGCTGCCCGTGTGTCCGGGGTTATCCTATTACCACTTAAGAGGGATGCTGAAAGGCAGCAAATCTCCACCACTTGTTTGTTATCCTCTGCAAGTCAAGCCTACCTTTTCATTCCAGCCTGTGACCTTTTTATCCCACTCGAGACAAAATGCGTCCTTTCCCTCATCTCATCCCTGCTGCTTATGCTACATCTGGCCGTGTCACGGAACGAACGAGCCGAGGAATCATCATTGTTTCCTAGCGATATCACCACTGATTTTATCATCAAAGGCATGAGAAGTCCTCACTAGAGCTTAGTAACTACTAGCTAGTTTCTATTAACTCAGTACGTAATTCGGTTGCACCATTTGGTCTTAAGGCAGAAGGTAGCTAGTAGTTCGTAAGCTCTCCGTAAATTATGCGTCGTCACATAATATGAAGTTTACCCTCAATAGTCCAATTTCAGCCATTGAATTTGTGAGGAATAGTTGTGTTGAAATGTTGTGAATTACCAAACGTTTGTGATTTACACTTAATTTAAACAACATAATAACGGTAAAAATGTGTTTTAATTAAATAGAATACTACCTAATTATGAATAACATAAACGGTATTACATTTTCCAAATTAAACAAAATGAATAAACAAATGCTGATGAAAAACAAAAAAGCATAATAAACGTTTTACTTGATTTCCTTTTACTAACCATCAATGAAATAAAAAGATGTTTTTATTTTTTACATGCACAACACAACATTCTGCTATTTTATTCCTACAGTTACTCTTGACATTAGACTTCTGTAAATATTTAGTTTATACGTAATGATACGTTTCAACTTGGTTGAATAGTTCAACTCAAAAATATTTAGTTTTACATTTATGCATTTGGCAGCCGCTTTTATCCAAAGTGACTTACATTGCTTTATCCTATATATTTTACATAGGTATCTGCAATCCCCTGGGATCGAACCCACAACCTTGCGTTGTAAACACAATGGTCTTACCACTGAGCTACAGGAAAGCTATTTAGTAATGTGTTAGTTGTAACTTAGTACTGGTTCAAGTCAACACTTGTTGTAATTGACGCACAGCTGGTGCAACCGGTCCCAGATCCTTCCAAATGAGTTAATCAAAAAAATTTATGTTCATGTTTTAATGGTAACATTTCATTTTTATTTGAAAGAGAATGACTGACCGATCGGCATCCTTTGTGTGTCAGTGAAAAGAGACCCGGCGTCAAGACTGTCCTTGAACACCACATTGTGTAGTGATGTGAAGATCTTACCCTGCGACATGTTTCAGACAGCCAGTCACATCATTACATTGTGCAGTTTGGGACCGAGGGGGTGGAAAAGTCAATCCGATAAATGCTATGATTATCAAATATACTTGCCTTGACAGGATTCGGTGAGTGGCATTGTCATCTTTTGAGTAAATGTTTGGTCACGGTGTGTCTCACAAGAGACTTTGTAAGACTAACCTGTGGTAGAGACTTATCAGAGAAATGTCACACATGCCCCAGACGGCTGGATCCATACATTGATCCGGTCTACTGTTTCAGTCTCGCGGTGCTCCACACACTTACATGACACTGATACCAACCGCTGCTCTCAGCACAAGTCCCACAATTCAAACGTACTGACATACTGGACATGAGGGGCACGGTGATAAAACATTTATTTTGTATTAATTTGTTTTTTTAAGCTGTTTTAGCCGGTGCCACACTTAAAGATTTCCACACAGATTACGTGTTTTATTTGATCATAACCAGTGTTGGGTGTAACTAGTCACTAAGTAATTAGTTACTGTAATTCAATTACTTTTCCCTTGAAAAAGTAAAGTAAGGGATGTAATTCAATTACAGTTACTTCTGATGAAATTACATTTTAATACTTTGTGTAATATATGTGTGTGCAATAGTAGAATTGACATCAAAATTGCAAACCAGATTGCATTACGTTAAACTGACATAAAAAAGCACATTTTTGAATTGACTGAAAAAAAGTAATATTTACATTTAGTCATTTATCAATTACAAAGTTTTACTTCTTACTCAATCTTATTAAATTTAAGTGTTTTTGTTTTGTTATTTCAGAGTCTTACTTTAAAATCTGTGTTTTGATGTATAATTGTCACGTTGGTTATACATTTGCCAGTTAATAAGAATAATTTAATATTATTTATTTGAATGAAATAAGCTGTTTCATGTTTATCCTTGAATCACTGAACTAATCAAGGTTAATGTAGGATATAGAAAGTAAATAGTAATAAGTAATTTAATACTTTTTGGAGAGAGTCATTTGTACAGTAATCCAGTTACACTATTGAATATGTCATTAGTAACTAGTTATTCATTACTTTTTCAGAGTAACTTACCCAACACTGGTAATGACCCGGTTGTGAAATTTGGACGTTTCGAAGGGTTATTTTCAGGACAGACAAGATCCCTGTATGGATTTTAAATTGCCAAAGGTCAGTAGTAGGCAAGGCAATGATACAAGACAAATTTGATGTAAAGCAAAACACATCATTGAAAAGGCGAAAAAGGTGTACAGACTTTCCTGCGCTGAACCACCACTAAGAGGCCTACAGCAAATCTACAAGAGTTACAGCGGTCCATGCCATGCGATGGAGGAAAATGATGTGCGTGAGACAATTGAATGCACATCTCATCTCATAAATCTGACATGGTGGCAAGAAGAAGAAAGCTTTGTTGAAAATACTCATATCGCATCTTGGCTAGAGTATGCCCAAAGGCACTTCGGCACAAAGCACATCACATCCCCGCACTCAAGTATCATCATTTGTTTTAGAGGCTCTTCGGCGACAGTGCTGGATAACACATAAAGATGGAAAGAAAAATTGATAGAGCTAAAGAAAGACAAATATCGGAACAAATCATACACTGCACAAAATGGATTTTGTCTAGATCAAGTCAATGGCTCAAAACAGGTGACTCAAAGCCAAGCGGTGAACAAGTCAAGGGCCCGACCACATGTGATCTACAGAAGACCTCACACATACTGTAGTAAATCTGTTGGCATGCAAACGTTTCGAAAAGCACGGGTCGATGAAATGCTACTACTAGTTACTATCTCTCAATGTGTTTCAGCTTTCATCATAAATAACTGCATATCTGACCTCATAATAGGTTTTGTTCATCGACCGTATTGTTGATGTCTGTGTGATACAGGTTATTTTTTTCTCTTTATTAAGAACGCGTCTTATATATCTGATCTATTTCACATCGATTGAATTCAGTCATCTTCAGTAATCAATCAGCACTGTGAAGCTGGCATATCATATCACAGGTTTATTATTTTCATAAATTCTAACACAGATGAAGCTATTACTGTCACAATAAGATTTTCAGAAAAATACAGTAAAAGTAAAAGAGTCTTAGACATTTTTAATGATGTTTGTGCAGGGAGGTACAATCTTAAAACTATCAGTAACTAATGCAAACAAACAACGCCAAGTTCCTCCTTCTGGTTTTAGAAAAAAAGAGTTTTTCATTTTGTGTTTAATTCCATTGTACCAGGTTTCTCACTCAAACCAGATTGCTTTTTGTTAAACTGACTTAAAATATAAACACATTTTTGACTTGACTTAATTCTTCATTTAAAAAAATATATCTACATTTGTTAAAGGATGAGTGAAGAGGTGATGTCTGTGTGAAGTCAAGTAAACCAAAAGTGATTCAGTCAAGTTGTTTTAAGGTAGAAATCTTGTTGGGTTCAGTCATATTATTAAGTGGTCAATGACAAACAGTTTCACAACGGAAAGAGTGGTGTTGCATTTGAAACCACAGAGCTGATTGAAAACATCTGAAAATAAGGAATCAGCCCAGTTAAAACAAACTTACTGACACCAGGGTGTGATATCCTCAGGCATTCTGGAGTTTTCTCTTTCTGTAGCTCCAGTTGACGAGGGGGGATTTGGGCTCTGTAGCATTGCATCATTTATCTTCCGCTTCTTCCTGGAGAGCCCGATTTGCCTGAGAAAAACAAGCGCGCATACAAGTTGATTTAGATCATACAAAGTGATTTTTTTCAGCTATCTGGCTATTTACTTAACATCTGAATCAAGACGTGACCCAAGAACCTCATTCAGGTCTTATCAAAACATAGAGAGTCCAAGATAACTTGAAGCGTTTGAGGAGAGCCGTGGCGAGGGCCCCTGCTGCTCTGCGTATTTAAGTCGTCCTGGACTTCATTATGTGGCTCTCTCAGGAGAGTTAGTACAGTGCCTCTTTATCTCTCGCCTCACCTTCTCCTCATCCTCCTCCCAACAAAAAAAAGAACTGTGCAGCCGACGAGAGCATCATCAACATGCACAGTGTGCTCGCTGTCATGCAGATAGCCCCTCTTTTTGGTAATGGAGAGAACAGGGATCGATAAAGAGCTGGAACCGGTGCAGACGCACAGGGGCCTGTGTGGTTGGCCCTAATCCTGATGAATAATGTGGCTGTCATAATAGCGGGCAGAATCTAATGCTGCGACTTAGCGGTGTGATGAATAGCCTGTCAGCTGGAGTACTGACAGAGTCACACCTAACGGCGTATGAACAAATGCCTGCCTACTGCGAGACATATACATTCACAATGTGCTGCGTTGAAATTTCACTTCAAAGTCTTTGGCGTCTTTGCATTTCTACAAATCGTATCTTGCGAACGCTGTCTTGCCTAGCGAGATGTTCCATTGAACATGTCAAAACGGCCGGTCGCTCTCTGTGACCACTTGAAAAACCGGCCCAGGTGTACAATGGAAACGGACTCCAGAATGCCTAATCTCTACATGTCAAGAGAGTGAGAGCGTTTTAGGATTTATTACATCAAAAAAGAGTCGAGTTGACACGCTACCCAAGACGCCGCTCCTTATCCCACTCAAACACCCAATGCTTTGCTCAAGCAGACGTTTTGATTCGGTTGACAGTGGTATTAGAAAGAAGTAACGTGATGATAAATCTCACAGCATGTTTGAGAGTGTGATGAAGATGTGCCTATCGATTGCGCTCATGGTACGGTGGGGTAACATTTGTTCCTCTCAAAAACCAATTGAAGGGAACTCTGATAGGCTACGTGAGCATGATAACACGTCTGGCCATACCATTTTTTATTGAGTTCATAGAGGACCAGATTTTTCTTTGAAAACCTCGATTACGGTATTTTGCACATTATGTCACAATAGAAGACCTGCTGTTCGCTATGGCAGTGTTAAGTATAGTCAACTAGCTCAGTTGAAAATGGCATTATGTTTATGGAAAATATAGAAATGTTTTAACATTCAAATCCAGCAGTGTGAAGGTAATATAACGATTCTTTATGAAAAACCTGACTAGTAATTCAATGACATTGGAATACAAAGTTTCATGTAATATAATAATAAAAAATATCTAGATTTTAATCTAGTTCTATCTTTTTCCACAACAACTGAGTTCAGGATTTCAAGACTCCTTTCCTCCATCGCACATACATATATTAGTTAAAAAGCTGAGAATAGAGATATTTCTTACATTAAACATGTTTATTTGTAATCACCCTACTTGATATATTAGAGCTTGTTGTATTAAAGCCGCATTTCTATAACTGGTTGGAGGACTCCAAGCATGCTTTGCAAGGGACTGGATAATGAGAGTCAATGGAAATAAAGTGTAATTGTATTCATTATTAATCAAAGTTTTATTTATTGTTGAGAACAGAAGATAACTTTTTCATCTTTATTCTATTCTGCTAGTATTGAAAAGAGTTTTGTTAATTTTGACTGTTTTTAAAGGTTATGTATAGGCCAAGAACACGTTATATAGCAGTTTGAATAAAAGTCATTTTGAATCAAATGGTGTTTTTTAACAAATTATATATTTTTTAAATGATGCAAGTGGGAAGACTTTTGCTTATAGCTGAGAATTGTTTAATAAAAAGTGGAATATTTTTGGTAGTTTTGTTTAATTGTAATGAAAATAATGTGAGAAAAATGAGTTGGAACAGCTTAATTGTATGAGTACATCGCTTAGAAAACTGTCTTATTGTAGACGGATTCATCAGTCGCACGCGCTGCACGAAGTTAACTTCCGTTCTGTGTTTGACTATAATATAACTTTTTCTTTTATATGAATAGAAATTCAATTGAATATTTAAGTGTAATGATTGTAATAAATTAAATTAAACTACTCAACAGTTATCGATTTTTGCAGAGGTCTACTGGACGTTTCGAGTACAAAACGTTTGTTTATGTTGTTTGCACTGAATATTGAAAAATATTGAAACAAACCATACATCTTTTATTAAGTCCATACAAGATTTGTTTTTTGTATAAAAATAATTGATTTGCGTTCTTAATCGAACAAAGAAAAAACATTCAATCATTTACCCTTTTTTGGTCATCAGAGAGAAACCCAGAGCTGAATAGTTGTTTTATATATCTGACTTAACTGATTGTGGGATATTTGGAATAAGACTTTTGGTCAATAAGCCATAAACGGAACAGTTTTGGCTAGTTTGTGATCTGGGCCTAGAAGCTCACGGTATGGTTCTAAACAGACCACCAATACCAATGAGTCCATTTAAACTAGTCTCATGACCGTCGAGCCCAGGGACTAGAGATCTCTATTTTAGATATGAGCTCACCATCTCTTATCATTTTCGGCTGTCTATAAGGATAAACAAGCGAAAAATAACCAGACGAACCACCCCCGCCTTCTTCCTGCACATCCTTTTAAAAAGCAAATCTTGTTTTTTGCTACTGACCAGAAATTTTGGCTCTCCGATAGAAACCGTTTTGGGATCGACAGACTTTTAGAGGCTTTCACATAAACTTTTGATTGCCCCCCAGGTGAAAGTTGCTTCTTGAAGGAACGTGAGGCAATTTGAAGCTAAATGCCACGGTTAGTGATTATTGCCTTATGTTTGCGAGAAGCCGAGCTATTATTGCCTGAGCAAATGCCGAGCGTACGATCCATGCATCATTTGCTTAATATAATAAGGTAACGCAATACGTTTTTAACTTTGCCTAATTAGCTCTGTCGTTTCATTATTATAAAAGGTGGTATGGGGAAAAAAGGACGGCTGAGAGACTAAAGATTCCCGCCTGCGAGCAGGAATGCTAATCTAATTATCGAGGCAGCGGTGCCGAACGCTACATTTTCTCTTACTTTGCATTAGCAGGTCGGGCTTTGCTGAGCAGATGTGCTGTGAAATTAATTTTCTCTGGTGTAACTGCAGACGTTTTCGCTGTCTCTGTTCTTCAATTTCCATTTCACAGATGATAACCTATTATCACTTTATTCAAGGGAAACATGCTAATGGCCAGGAGCTAGACTGAATTATTCATATTCGCTCATTTCTATTCTGCCGCGTAGCTCTGCTCTTTTCACGCACTAGGAAGAGGCTAATGTAAACATGACCAGATCCTTGTAAATTGGCTTGTAGAGGAGGCTGTTAGCATAGCGCCTGGGGACCAACGGGGATAACAGCTGATATCTCCAAAGTACAGCCTATTTGTTTGTGTCTAAGCGTATGTATTTGTTCAAAGTGTCTAAGTGCCAGTGTCTGCGTTCCTGCAATGTCGCAGGCCGGTCGGAAGCGGCCTCATCTTATTGCCACTGGTTTTAAGGCAAAGACATGGTCACGAGGTTAACGCTCAGACAAAAGCGATGTCAACCGGAACGGGAAGTGTACTGATGACGGCGAGAAGTTGACGATCTGTGAGGTAAAAGGCTTCAGTACGGTGGCACGTAATGAGGCGCTTAACGTGACGTAAACTCAACAGAATGCCTAATGGGATTAAAGTGTTGCCTGGGGCGGCGCGGGGGATCGGGGCTGGCCTTGGCCTTTATAAGCGTGGGGTGAGTATGTTCCAGTTTTGGGGTGTTGGTAATTGAGATCAGCAACCAGAGATCAGTTTGCAAAACACGCATCTGGGGAGCCATCGAATGAAAATGAGTCTGCTTAATGCTGAGCAAATATGATCGCAGGCTTAAACGCCAATGGGATTGTTTTAACAGCTCGCAACGCTTGCTTAGGTATGCTCTAAAACAGGAAACATTAGCAGAGGAATAAAATATTGACCTGAAATCCTCCTCCGGATCAATTATGCTAAAACACTCACAAGAAAGTTCAGTAAAAAGAGCTCTAATGTGGAAACCATTATGAACAACAGCATTATAATATTTGATTTGATTTCAGTAGCACTTTCATATTAACATATGTTATGACAGCAAAATGCTAAAAATACAGGAATATTTGCATGCACATTAGGCCTACACACTGTAATTGTTTTCTTAGTAATCTGTCTTTTAAATAATAACACTATACTGTACATGTCCGAATGAAAAAACTGAGCACTGCTGTAGTTGGGGAATCAATAAACGTTTTCCCTTAATCAGGAGTTCACAGCAGAGTCAATGACACTGGGACGCTCTCTCATAGCAGAAGAACATTAAGATTGCATTTCCGCTAAAATCCTTTTATAGGGAACTAAGAGGGACCGAGTACATTGTAAGTATTTCTCTAAAAGCTTTAATTGAGGCAGTTTTTAATTTTTATTGCCATAAATTTGATTACATTTGACCTGAAATGTAGCCATGGTTTTTTTTGCTGGGTTTTGCATGGTTTTATTCACGGTTACAGCCGTCACTCACACATCCTTATATGTCAGATGCTTGATGGCTGTGGCTTTTCCAAAATATATAACAGAGTTACCAGGCTTTTTGTCTGGTTCTTTGATTTTTAAGAAGCAGTAAACAGATGTTCCGAGCAAGATTATACCAGACGATACCAGTTTGATGTTTTATCATTACAAATAAATATATGAATACAAATATTCAACACTATCAGATGCACAGATTGAACTGATTGAGGGCAATAGTGCTGTCACTAGATGGCAGTATATTACCCATAATCACAAACAAGATGCTCTCATCTGCTTGATTTAACATACGGTATAGAACACGTGTTGGACAGTCACATGTCTGCCTGGACTTACTTTAGAGGATCGCTGACTTGTTCAAAATTGTAACATTGGTTGAAATTTAAAAACAAAATTGATGTAAGAAAATAATCTTTTATTTCAAGAAGACTGCATACGGAAAGCAGCACTATTCAGTTGCCACAGTATCATCTCTTTTAAGAATACAAGAGGAAGATTGAACTGCTGCATGTCTGGAGAACAAAACCATGAGTGATAAAGTGTCTGACCGCAGTCCATCTTGAAGAGCACTTTATTATGATACTTCCAAACCCTGATCCATACCAATTCAAATCCATATCAATATCAATTTACTCATATCAATATCTGTTCTGGTCCCATAGCTGCTGTCACAGAGTCACGTTCCATTGACAAACGGACACACAAGCAAACATAAAACCTTTGACTGAGACATCAACAAGACTGACCGTTTTTGTGATTGTATCGACTCTTATCAAAAATGCCCTTGATGTAATTTCATGCCTGTCCACACTCCACACAAGAGACATATGCAGAGCGTTATGGAAAGTTCAGGGGTGCTCACGCTGTTTCCTTATTATATCACTAAGCACATGTTTTTAATCAAACATTATATTTTAAGTACAGAAAAACTGTAGAGGTGTAATCTCTTGCTGTAGATGATAAAACATTGTTTATTTATGCTTCACCGTCATTCAAGTGTTTGTGTAGCGCCGCTTACTGAAACATTCAATCATAATGTGATGAACATAAACGATTCTTTTAAAACAAACCCTTTTTGTTATATTGTGTTTGATAACAAGATACTAAATCATGTGTGACCATGGACAACAAAACCAGTCAATTTTTCGAAATTGAGATTTTTACATAATCTGAACGCTGAATAAATAAGATGTATATTGATGTATGAGTTGTAAGGATAAGACGATATCTGGCTGAGAAACAACCGTTTAAAACTCTGGAATCTGAGAGTGCAAAAAAATCTAAATATTGATAAAATTGTCTTTGAAGTTGTTAATCAGAGGCACTGTGACAGGCCATCCACTCACAGAAATAGTTTTTTATCTATTTAAGGTAGAAAATTTGCTAAATATCTTCATGGAACATGATCTTTATTATGGCATAAAAGAAAAAATTATAATTTTGACCCATACAATGTATTTTTGTCATTTACTAAAAATGTTCATGTGCTACTTAAGACTGGTTTTGTGATCCAGGGTCACATATGATTTGAAGACCGAAAGATCAGTCAATCGTATTAAACAAATTATATCATGACAAAACCAGCTGTAAAAAACAGTTGGCAATATGTATTGTAATATTTCATAAATCTGTTAGTTACAATAAGTTAAAACGCAAGTACAGTGTGTGTGTGTGTGTGTGAGAGAGAGAGAGAGCCAAAGTCATGATTAAAGTACAATCTTGTGCTCCCTCTGCAAATGTATGCGGTTAATCTGCGCAAATGCAAACGAACAAAGAAATAAATAAATCACACACGCCCATGGGATCATTTCCTTTTCTTTCCGTAATAATTGCCATGCGACACGTGTACGGCCGAAAGCTTGAAACTATCGACTGGCCTGAGTTGTTTTAATGGTACGATATCTCTGTGGATGCCTGGATGTCAAGGTCTCCCATACACAATATCAAGCAAATTGATACGAATTTGGAGGTACTCAGTCATGTGTGTATTCGTCCTCAGTGTGTCCTCTGCTCTATTAAGCCTTGTCGGCTGGTTTCCTCGTGCGCGCTGAAACAGACGTCGCGCGGACGGAGCGTTTGCTGTTTTGCAAGCATGTGCACATCCTGATCCCTCATAATATTAGTTAAAATCAATGCTCTGCTTTTTTAATTATTGCTCATGGTACAAAGCAGGGAAGGCTCATTTAAGAGGGGATCGATATGGGAGAGCGATTGGTGGATGGTGAAGCTGTACATCAGGTGTCTTGATGTGAAAATCATTGGGGCCTGTGCACGCGCTGATCAGAGCGGTTAGCCCCCCAGCTGGCTGTAGGGCTCGGGTAATGGGTGAACCTTCTGTGAACCAACATCCGCGGCCTCCTCCAAACAACACGTCGTCTGCCGTCTATCTGAGAGGAATGGAGGTTTGGGGGGGGACTTCAGCTGAATCTTTGTTCTCGTGTCTCGCGACTCTCCCGGTGTTAATTTCATTCTCCTTTCGTCCCCTCATTATATCAGGCGAGAGGTGCATTACCTTCGTCCTTTGCTCCTGTGATGTTGACCGAGCTCTCTGAGGTTAATAACGTGGACTTGTGGGTATGATTTATAACGCCGGTCACTGTGTTCTGTGTTGCTTTACCTTTGCCTCTGATCTGTGCTGTATTCTCTCAAGAGGCCTCCTTCTCCTCCTCCTCCTCCTCCTCCTCCCCACCTCCTCCTCCTCCCCACCTCCATCCCCCCATCTCCTTAATCATTCGGTTTCTCCCTCCAGTGCTTAAACTGATACAAATGACGTTGATCGTACAATGTGTGAACTGCAGCGTGGCATTTGTTACCGTTCCGGCCTCATATAAGCTGCTTCACACAATGTTGTGTTAAATGGGCAAATAATTGTCTTCATCATTTATCGGTAAGTGTGTTTTTTAACTCAGTTATATTGGTCATAAGATCAGCATCGGCCGAGCACGGCCCACAACTCCTGAGTGATCAAAGTACATTGCGTCATTTGTTCATTTAGGGCTTCATTTTTACACTTTTGTACAATTTTGGTCTTTCTCAGTTAATCCAGTCCACTCGAATCCAGACTACCTCCCTGTTAGGTCCTCACACAAAGGCTATCATATTGAAGTATTGAGACTTTTGTATTTCAGTAGTGTTTTTAGACTCCCTGCTGACTGGAAAATTTGTCAAGCTTCCAATCAATCGTAACACGAACAGATTTTGTGACCTGCAAATTCTGGCGTAAATGTTCACTTAATTCATCCTTTCTTGAGCCCTGTGCCCTCCTTCACTGTGCGTCGTGTCAATTATATTTTTGAGGCGGGCTTGAACTTTAACACCGCTTCTCTTTATTGATACAGAAAACTGACTTACTGTATATTGCACAGTGGATAAGAGTCACTTGAGTGAATTGTTTCTTCTGAAATTACAGATATTTTAATATTATTTCTTAATTTCAAAGGAAATATTCTATTTAAAAATATTTGATTTAAATTGAAATGATTTTTTATGAAATGGATGATTTGGATTTAACAGTGAAGAGAAATTATCCGTATTTTATTAATCCCATACATTTGTTTGCTGTGTTTTATTATAATTAAAGAAGTAAAAATTAAGTGAACCTAAACTTTAAACATGTTGTACTGCCTCTAATACATTAGTACAGAAAAATTGAATTTTACATTCATTGAAGTTTGTTCTGATCACTATTATTTGTATGTAGGCCTAGTCAGTTTCTTCATTTTATTTTTCATGAAAAGCACAGAGAAGTCTTTGAGTAAAGTGTTTTTAAGGACAAGCCTTCACTGTAACCAATTTGTATAATCTGAACAGTATTTTACTGTAATATGTACAGTTAATGCTGTAAAGTAGATTACTGTTGTAATCTGTAAATCAATTTACAGGATTGAAAATACCCCCTCACAACATTGAAAATGTTTTCTTGGATATGTTTCACACTGTAAATCAATTTACTGCCGTTAGAAAAACTGAATAATAGAAAAAGAGATTGCTGATAATTATTTTTGTTATTTAAAAGGAATCTATTTAAATATCTAATTAAACAGAGTATTTTTTTCTTAAGCTATTTCAGAAAAAAAATCATTTATCATGACAGTCTGTGTACAATGAACATACAGTACATCAAAAACAGTAAAAGAATGAGGCATTACGTTCAAAGACAAATAACACGCACGCACGCGCACACACACACACACACACACACACACACACACACACACGCATACACACACACACACACGCATACACAGATCAAACGTTCCGATTTTGTGTATGTCTGTAGATGTCACCTGATACACAACAACCTCAACAAGCGTGATATCATTTGATAATGTGTATTACAGACATTTGGAAAAAACTGCAATAAGTTTTCCTACTCTTTCATCTCTAGAAATAAAGGATATTCTAATTTCTTACTGACGCATATTTTATTTTTATCACATGCACATCCAACATATTTGCTTTATTACTCACACAAACATGCATTTACACACTTTATCTCTTTAAAATCTTAAAAGAGCACGATTGACAAAGCACTAAAGAATTAGTCACAACTTTCCACTGGGCTGTGACACTCCAATCCATTAAAATATATCAATCAAGGCCACTTGATTAGCTTTTATGAGCTGAATTATTTGCTCGATCACAGAGGTTATTTACAGTTTTATATTGGCCTTTAATAAGATGTATTTAATCATTAAGATTTCTGTAGAGCCAGTGCAAGCAAGTCTTGAGCGACACATTTCTCATTAACGCACAGAGATATTCCTACGAAAGGTGTATTTATTATCATAAATAAACAGATCAGCTTGGTTTGATTTAAAATGATACACATGATTGTAAAATGCATGATATCATGAGAGCTTGTCTAAATATACAGCTCAAAGCTTTCGCAGGTGAGATCATTTCACACGACCTCATCAGATCCGTTTTCCTCATGCAACAAATCTCATTGAATATGCAGTATTCACTCACAGCTAATAGAGACAGTTCCATGTGTGTCGGATATATTTAATCTAGGGGCTCATTGTTGTGTCAGCGTGGGGCAGACATTTACATGCATTTTAATGATAGTCATACGAAATGGTTACATATTTACACACAAAAAAAAGAGAATGGAGATGGTGGTCTAGTGGGTTAAACCACTGAACAGGTAAATCAAAAGGTTGAAATCAAAAGGTAAATCAAAGGTTGCTGGTTTGATCCCAGCAGCCACCACCAGTGTGTCCTTGAGCAAGACACTTTACTCCATGTTGCTCCAGGGGGATTGTCCCTGTAATAAGTGCACTGTAAGTCGCTTTGGATAAAAGCGTCTGCCAAATGACTAAATGTAAATGTAAATGTAGAACCGCACTGAAAATGTGTTTTTAATGAAATCTACTATTGCAATTTCTTTGGCAGGTCCAATATGAAAATGATCGTTCTTTTTTTTACATATTGTGGACAGAAAAAAACGAAACTAAAGAAAAGAGTAAAACACGTCTTTCTTCATTTCACTTCACCTCAGTGGATTTTTTTGCTTCCTTCTTCGTTCTCGTTGTCCTCTTACGGAGAAAAAGTGTCGATAACCTGCGTATGCCGATGTTCATTTAAATTTTTTTTGACTTTCTTATGAGCCAGATTAGCCTCTTCACTGTTCACATGTGACCGCCAGCCTGTTAAAGTCATATTAAAGCAAAGCAATCCACTTGAAATGGGTGTCTGCTACGTGCATTAAAAAGCTCTTTGCTGGCCTTTAAATATTTTGATTGGGTGATGAGGAGGGGCTGTTTCAGAGAACTGATCTCTCTCCCAGGAGTCCGCTTCAGAATATAAATTGAGTAATATTATAAAGGCGGCGAGCACGAAAGGACTGCGTAATGAATGGGATTCGTGATCTACGGAGGAACGGGAGGTCATGCAGTGAAGTGAAATACTCTAATAACCTCAATGCTAATTCACACAGATGATGATACATTAACTGAGGCCTCTTGTAATTCTATTTTTTATTGAAGGAGATTAAACTGTAATACAATCCAATGGAGTCATAATCATTTCTGTAGTGCATCTCTTGACTTCAAGCCTTTTGTGTTGCAGGGTATTGTGAGCAAAGATCTGGACGTATATCGTGTAATCGGATGAAAAACAAGTTCATACATAAAAGCTGATTTAAATTGCTAGGTTGATCTAGATCATCTCTCAAGTCGTCTGTCCTGGATGAGATTACAGCACAAGACGAGATATTAGATGCAACATTTAATCCCAAATCTTGTGAGTTATTTTCCAATTCTACGAAGGAATTAAACTCATAACTGCATACGGTTGCAGCAGCGCTTTGGGTGCAGTCGCACATGCGATGACTCAAGTCTAACACTGAACAGTTGTAGGCTGAATGTGAAAAAACAAGTCCTTAATCATGCTGCTTATATGGCTAACTGCATGAAAAACTTGTTATTCACATGTGTCATATCCAAAAGTCTTGACCCAGAGGTTTCAGTAACTTCAGTCAGATGCGCTCAGGATGGACTCATTCCAGAAGCTGATGTTAGTGTGAGGATGCTACGGTAAAAACACCACAAAACATCGGCGTCAGTAGGTATGAACGGGACACTGAGGCATGAAGGTAATTCTTGTCGAAATGATACAGGATCAAGCGAAGTGTTCAACGCTGACGTTGACCAGTAATGAACCCCAGAAGAGGAAATTGAGTTAAGGGAAGACCTCTGGTGAAAGAAAGACAACTGACTTCTACCCAACTGCACTCTGCAATCCCTTTTCAGAATCATCTGTCTTCGGCCAAAACGCCATTAATACAAGTGTCAGCCAGGTGAGTGGAATAAGGCTGTTTTTGACTGCTGAAAAAGAGAATGCTCCAGATCCAAGAGGGACAAGTCCGTCTAAGACACTACTTACTTTTCAGTCTTTTGTAATGCTGCTTCCTCGGGACGCTCTCTTTCATTCGTGTTAAGATTAAATGGCACCATTTCTAATGTTTTCACTCCTCCGACTGTCATAGGTCACTGACCTTGATAGGGCGCACATAATAGATACATCTCTGTTTGAATCATGGTTGGAGACTCGCTCGCCACAGCCTAGTAACTCGCTTTTGTTGCGCAGAGTCAAGCAATTAAGACATGTGCTGAACAATGCGCCCTTTCAATATTTATTCGCTTCTTTTGCTCAAAGCTATTTTGCCGCATTATCAGAAATGATCTTTAATGCTATTAAAACTGAATTTAGATTGAAGATTAGAATGCACATTTCTTTGGAGCATAACAAATAGGAAGAAATTCAGAATTGCAATCGCAGATGTGTTTAGAAATGTTTATAAAATCATTTAGTTACATTAGGAATGGGAAGGAACGAGGGAAACACACTTTTACAGGCTGATTCGCAGACAAATCCACTCGCAGTAGCTTAAGAATGTTACTCTGAAAAAGTAATGAATTACTAGTAACTAATGACATATTCAATAGTGTAGTTAAATTACTGAACAAATGACTCTCTCCAAAAAGTATTAAATTACTTATTACTATTTACTTTCTATATCATAGATCAACATTGATTAAGTGATTAAAGGATAGACTTGAAACGTCTTATTTAATTCATATAAATGAATAATAAATAACTACATAAATGATTCTTAGTAAACAAATGTGAAAAGGACACATTGAAGTATATACTTTAAATTATCGAATGATGTCATTTCCACTATTGAATATATTACACAGTATTTAGCTGAATTACATCAGTACAACTGTAATGAAATAAGAGAAAAATCTGAGAAATCCCTTACTTTAGTTTTTCAAGGGGAAAGTAATTAACTAAATGGAAAGTAATTAAATCACAGTAACTGATTACTTAGTAACTAGTTAACAACAAAAATACATTGTATGGGTCAAAATGATTGATTTTTCTTTTATGCCAAAAATCATTAGAATACTAAGTAAAGATCATGTTCCATGAAGATATTTAGGACAATTCCTCCAACCTTAAATATGTAAAAACTTTATTTTTGCGAGTGGATGGCCTCCTCTGATTATCAACTTCAAAGGTGATTTTCTCAGTATTTTGTTTTTTGCTCCCTCAGATTCCAGAGCTTTAAACTGTTGTATCTCCACAAAATATTGTCGTATCCTAACAACCTTTACATCATTAGAAAGCTTAACTATTCATCTTTCAGATTATGTACAAATCCATAAGACTGGTTTTGTTGTCCAGGGCCACATTTGACTTTTTATGACAATTCCAAACAGCAAAGGGCCACGGAGTTGCCTGTAACTACTAGATAGTTGGATTAGAAGCTCAAAGTTCATGGGTTAGAACCACAAAAACACACCTACTGATAAAACATGTAGCTTGAATAAATTCCTCTGGATATCAATGTCTGTCAAATGCATGTGTGTGTATGTGGCCACTGCACTTGGCCACACGGGATACCGGTGGTCCCAAGTCTGATGGTCCCAGAGTTCCTGGCACTGTCCTTGTCACAGACAGTGTTTGCCACACCATGATGGTGTGTTTGAGCTGTGCACCTGCTCCTCCAGGAGACAAGACCACGTGTCCACTCCAACCCATAAGTCAGTGTCGTGCTCCCTGCATCAGTCGAGACGGCCACCTTTGAGATTCCTATGCTCCCTGGCATGGAATACAAGGACCATCTTGTGCCGTCTTAAAGAGTAAGTAACATGAGATCATGAAAATTATATTTCATCCAGTCTGTTCTGTTGCCGTGTTTGAAAGTAAGCAGTCTGCCAAGTTGTAAGTCCGAAGGTGAATAAATAACAAAGTTATTTGCTTGTAAAAATGGGAGTCGACTCTGAATCACACAAACGAGACATGGAATAGTTCACCTGCGTATCTACGTCACTACACATAGTCCCAGTCTACGTTTTGCTGAGAGTGACGCGAAAACTTATCTCTCCTCCCCGAAACACTGTCGCTCGTTCGTGATCATGTGTGTATCATGTCTAGAGTCTGTGTTCTATGGTGTGACACTAAGTCGGTCTTATTTCAACTACCAAAGGAAGAACGTCTGAGGAAAAAATGGTAACAATTAATTTTTCAAACAATACCAAAGGAGTATAACCCCAGAGTTTAACTGTGCGCGCGTCATTTCACCGAACATTGGTTTATAAATCTTGGCGTGTTCACTGCAGGGTATGTGAAACGACGATCCTTGAAAGAGGGGGAATACCGACTCTATTTGGACCTGTTAGCTCCACCGAATGACAACCTGTAAGTGTGACTATTTTTTTGTCTTAACTTCAAGAAATATTTTTGTATCTTATGTCTGTGTTTAGCTAATGCATATAACGCTAACATTAGCATGTACCGTTATTTCTGGTGTGTTACAGTTTGTTTATCTGGCTGTTAACTTTGCATTTTGACACATTTGTTGCTGCACGTTCACCTATATAGATATATTTGGGTTTCGTATATATCATTTTTCATAACGTCAACTTTCTGAAATGCTCTATGTACCATGGCAACGCACAGTTAAGACGAAATAATAGTATTACTAACGTATTAACACTATTTTAAGAAAAACATTTTTTTGTTTGTTTGATGAACAAGAGCACAACATGCATGTTGTCACACTGGAGTTTTTATGACAAGAGTTGTCACTTGCCACTGACAAACATCCTGCTCCAGTCGTGGTGGAGTTTGTTGTGGATTAGCGTCTTCTTCCATGTCAGACGCTGGCTCAAATTGGTTCGGTAAAATCGCCGCCATCTCTAGCTACACATATAATATACACGACATCCAACCACATGTAAACCGTAATCCTGTAATGATGGTAGTGGGGTTCCATTTGCGACAAATGATGAACGCATTTGACCAATAACAACAGACTACACCATCTGACCAATCACATGACACAAGGTTAGCGGGTAGGCGGGGCCTAGATGGATGAATCGCGGAACGAATCAGTTGAGAGTCAGTCAAGAAGTAAGGTACGAATAACTGCCTATTATTACGACATTAAAGTGTTTAAACACATTGTATTTACATAAACTTGTTGTTGGACACGCCATAAACCAAAGTAGGACCTTAAAAACCATATGCTAGGTACTCTTTAACGCTGTTTTTAACACACTTCAGAAACAGATTTAACTCTATCCGTTTGTGATATAACTGGTTATATATACAGTATACAGTAATGTACAAGATGAAAACAAAACAGTTCAGCATAACAGTCAGAGTTCAACATTTGGCATAGGAATTCTCAATTCACATCATTGTGAGCCATATTTCAAAGGATTGAATGATCTCTATTACATTGATAAATGATTAGTACTTTATATACATCATCCTCATAATTTTTTTATTTCATCCCCGTGAAAATGTGTGTTGAAAACAGAGGACTAAAGAACCATTCTTACATCTTTGAGTGAATTTTTGCACCACTGAAAAGCACCGCACATTTAATATTTCAGAAGAATGTGTGTTCCCTATGTGTTGCTAACGCAATGATCTACCAACTGAGCTTGGAGAGCATATCGTAACAATGCAACTTTTAAGCCCACTTTCCACTTCTTCTTGGTGGGTCGTATTTTTTGTCACAACATTTGGCCTCATCTAGAAGTTCACCTACTCATCCAACAGCTTTGGGAATATAGCTTCTCTTTTCTTTTCCAGTCCTTCTCGGTCACTGTATCTTTCTGTAAGCGACTTTTATAGAGGCTTCATGAAAAGCTGGCGAGCCCGCGGGTCAAAGGGCAACGTGCAGATGGATTATGGGATTGGTCTGCGGCCCGCTCTTGCTGACAGGCTTTATTGGTCGTGAGGATGAGCTTGTAACCCTTTATATAATTATTGTATTAAAGCCAGTGTGCCCCTGCCTTGCTGGCACTTGTCCCTGGATCAATGTGGAGATAATTTCAGAAATGAATAGTTAGCATCGATCGGCCCCGTTAGAGATGGCTTATCAGCGACAGTGACATGTCGTCGTAGATTATTGCGCCAATGTCATTTATGGGCTCTATGATAGTATTTGTGTATTTTCTGAGTGGCCAGTTTTAAACAAAGGAAATTCAATTTGAAATGGATTTCTTGATGTCTGTTTTTCACCCTTGCTCTCATGTACACAATTGGCAATAAATCACAATCTTTTGTATTTCTTTTATCTCATCTCTGGGGCACTTCGGAGACACACAGGTGTTTGGGCGGCGTGGTGGCTGTTTTCGAAGGGCAGGCATCAGCACTTGAACTCGCGGCTGAGGGATTGAACGTGCTTTGGTTCAGACACACTCGTGACCTTTGACCTGCTGTTTGGAGGAGCTTAATGTTGTTTTTGTTATTTTCCTCTGTCGCCCATTATCTCAGCCATTGACAATGCCACTTTATTCTTACTGTTTCAGGTTATTGCGTACAACATGCATTGGGCCTCTGGCACGTGTCCTTTCTTTTTGGGTCTGCGCATGAGAAAGTATACTTTTGCTTGTGTGTGTGTGTGTGTGTGCGCACTCATACTCATGTTCTGTTTGTATTCTCTTACATCTAATCTTTTAAACTGTGAATGACAAGATGGATCCATCAATGGCTAAAGCTCCATTTAAAAAGCAGCGCAGGGGGGAATTATTCAGACAAATGCAATTTTCCTGGTGCTGGTCAGTTTGACCTTTGGCCGCAATCACTTTACATGGTTACCTTGACAACCCTGTAAGAGCAGATAGCATGTTTAAACAGGCCATGCGTCGTGACCTCAGAGTAAAGGCAAACAACATCCTTATATTCCAGAGAAGTCTGTAGCAGCAAATAACACTTCATTATATCAAATGGAGAACAAGCTCAGATGTAAATTCATCACGTGCATGAAGCCGACACATTTTCAACGGATAAATGAATAATTAAATACAGACATTGATTGAATAACATGGCATCACCTTCCCTTTTAGAATCATGACTGTTACGACAAACACAGGCATGTCATCCATCACACGTGCCAAATGCATTTATCGTTTATGCGATTGACAGTTTAATTACATGAAGTTGCTTAATGAATCATATAGCTGTGTTTACATACATTACATCACTGCTCTCTCTACAGCCATCAAATGGAAACATTTCTGATCAAAATGTTCTGATCTTTTGGATTCTACGCACTCGTGAACTGTAAAGAAACGTACAGTCATGCTCAAAGAAGTCATGATTACAATTTTGTGCAAAGGTTTATCCACCATCCCACCGCCCTTTTGACCGAATGTGTGAACAGGAAAAAAAGTGAATTCTGATTCTCCGATCGGTGTCCTCATCTATATGTGTAAATAAATCACGTATGGATCAGACACATGCATCTAGCGTGTAAGCAGACGGATCGGATATCCACTGTTGATGCGATTCATTCATCATTAGTAAATGATGGCGGTAAATGACATCAATTCAATAACACAACTTTTTTCTTTTCATGATCATTTTGTTTCATTGACACTTTTAAATTGTGCCAAGTTTGGCTGAAGAATGAAAGCAAAATTATACATTCCAGACCCGTTGCATAGTGCACCGCCTTTACTTCTGGCTTAAGAGTGTTCAGGTATGTTCGCCTACCTGCAGTAGTGTAAGTGCTGATGTCCGACACTGGTCACTCCTGGAAGATGATGTTAGCTGGTCATCCAAAATTGGGCATCAGGATCTGTAGTGCATATCTAGGACTGGGGTACCACTCTGGCATCATTTTTCAGCATCCAGGTTACTCCGTTGCTTTAAGATGTTCATCTTATGTAGCATTGGTTTCAATAATATTTATAGTTTCAGAGAATGTGACCGTAAATAAATGTTTGTTGCTATTAATAAAATTTGTGCAAAAGGCCTTCCCCTTCACATACCTTCTGTTGTCAGAGTAAATGATGTGTAGTGTATATACTTGTCTATGCAGCTGACCCAAGAGACAGACATTCACATCTGAAGAAACCAAAACACTGCACAGAAGCTCATGTTCACAGTTGACCTGATCTGATCCGGCCATTCATCTGCTTTTCTCGGTAGAAATGAATGTGTGTTTGTGTCTTCCCCATCTGCAGATTTGGCATTGACTGAAGTCCTGTCCCAACAAATGGAAAAGTTCAGGGGAGGCAGCCTGAAGCGTTGCTCGTCCTTTAATTGCCATTTACATACCCGAGGAATCATTTATTTTCAGTTCCCCCATGATCCACCCCAACACTTCCCCTCCTGCGAGAGTCCTGTGTCAGTGTCAGCATTCATCTGTGTCATAGACTCTGCTGGCTCTTTCTGCTGTATGCATCTTCATTTATAACACTTCATGCTACTTTCAGATGCTAACAAATATTTGCCAGAGTAACAAGAGTATGATGCGTTCATTAACACAAGTGAAACTGGGAATTGTTGTCACATCTTTCACTGTTTTTACAACTTTTGTAAGTCGCTTTGGATAAAAGCATCTACCAAATGCATGAACGTAAATGTTTGCTGGTCTTTGCTGGTTTAAATTGTAAGCAGCTGGTTTGAGCTGGTCTTCTAGCCTGACCACCTCAAACCAAAAACTCCTGCTTAAAACCAGCATGTTTAACCAGCTTAAACCAGCCAACCAGCTTTGGTTTTAACGCTTTTTTCAGTAGGATTCAGTGATGTTAACAACGTTAACCATGATTAACATGCTGGTAATATGTTTTAGTTAAAATTTTACCACTTTTATCACTTGGTGTAACAATTAATAATCTACAAAACAAAACCAAAGCAGCAACAACAAAGACCACCAGAATGCATGGACAGTGAAACATCAAACAACGACTGACAATAGACAAATGAAACACAAGGACTTAAATACAGAGAACTTAACAAGATGACAAGGCACACTTGGGGAAGACTAATTAACACCAAAAACTACAACCGACTACAAAACACTAGACACAGACAGGAAGTAACAGAAAAGTTCACGATGAAGAATTTTTTCTTCCAACACTAGAATAAACAATATCTCTATATGTTTCACCATACTAGGATAAAAATGTATAAACACTCCCTGCTTCAAGAGCAAATGTTATTATTATTAATAAGTTATATAATATATAATAGATCAGTATGTGAGCGCTAAAAAAGAGGAAAGGAGTCCACAGTATGAGGTTTACTTGTAGTTTAGCT